>CM067519.1:9915076-10392576 GCA_034509495.1 Acestrorhynchus altus | reverse complement strand
TTCTGTATATTTGCACTCCATACAGTCTGTATATTGTATTGTTTTGTTCCATGTCGCACCAGGAACATAATTGCACTCCATTGTGTGTAAACAGATGGAATGACAATAAAAATTCTCTTATATTGATGGTAAGACTTTATCATTTCTGCTAACAAAGTGACCTTTCTCATATGAATATGACATAGAATAAACATCATTTGAGGTTTTATGTACAAAATTGAGTTGCTGCAATATTTCTTTAGAAATATTACTTAGATTGAATGGGATATTGCCATGATTCTGTAAAGCCAAGTAAAGCAAGGTGCTACAATAGAACACTTTTGTGAGCCTAGCATGAACAAGACCATTACTAGATCAATTTCTAGACGAATTTAGAGACATTCTGAGAAAGAACTGCAAGCAACACATTGAACAAATTGTACTCCAATCCGCAACAATTTATTGATTGCTTTTATAGGTTTTAGGCCAATTGATACTACTCAACATACACCGACAGCACCTTCACGTGTTGTTCTCATCAATTGTAAATGCCTTGAGTGATTCATTATGGCTGAAGGGTTTGTGCTCCTAGAGAACAGTGTTTTGCTCCCTCAGCTTTTTGTGCCATAATGAGCCTGGAAATAACACTGTCTCTCCAGCCCAGAAAAGCATTCGGCAGAATTACCAGGAAGAAAACTGGTGTAAATATATGAAGTGTCTCTGGTGCAAATCACTGTCACTGGCAATGTCACTGGCATTGTAGACCGACACATTCTGCTGTGATGTACATTTTCAATTGATCTGAATATGAGACTCATTTTAGCTGTTTGTGTTATTCAGTGTGCAGTGTGGTAAGTTGACTGATTCTTTAATCTTTGCTATCCTTACAACAACAACAAAAAAGGTTAAACTGTATGTGTGACCTTTCAGCTTGTGATAACTTGATACTTCCTCAAAGAGTTTGAAGCTCATATAATGTTTCTTTGGAGCATCTAAAACCATCCCACTTTCTTACTCCCACATTAATGGGTTCATTAATCAAAGTGACGGCTAAAGAACCTGTTAGCACAGTCTCAGGTTGTTTCTGTTCAGTGTTCCATGCGATTTATTGTGATGAACGGGCTCTTTTTGTGTTCATTAAAAATGGTAAAATCCATGAAGGTTTATAAAGAGAAATGTTTCACATTTGTCAGGCTCAAGTTATTTTACATGAACCATGTAGTGTCCTTCAGAACTGTTGGCAGGTTTGATGAAAATGAGCAAAAACTGCTCTGAAATACATTTGATACTGAGGCTAAATTCTTCTTCTTCTTCTTCTTCTTCTTCTTCTTCTTCTTCTTCTTCTTATTATTATTATTATTATTATTATTATTATTATTATTATTATTATTATTATTATTGTTGTTGTTGTTGTTGTTGAAGTCACATTTAAGTCTGACTCTATGTCACACTTTGGTTCACTCCTTATGGTTCTGTATGTTCAGTGCAATAAAAAATCAGCCATCCTCCCCCAAATCCCTAATGCTAGTTTTAATTTCAGACAGTCATGCAAGTTATAGTGTATTAGTAAAATGTAAGCATTAGCATGTGTGTTTCCATACACAGACACCTTCCTTGTTCAATCCACCACATTCTACATTGCTGTACACTGTAAAAGTACAATATCCTGAGGAAGTACAATATCCTGCTCTTAAGGCACCTTTAATAAAAGGACAAGTATTTCTTGAAAGGAACCTCAAAGAGTTCCTCCACAGTTTCAAACTGAAGAATCTCCAAAAGTTCCTCCTTGTACATTTCACAGTGTAGCACTGAGAATTTTGCCACAGAGCTGATATAAGCAAGCAGGTCTTCCGTGTGTTTGCTGTCAGGATAGTCAGATGCCAATCCGCTTGTGTTATGAAATGTTCTCTTTTGATAATTGTTGTATTTATGATAAAAAACAAATATATATATATTGTTGAATGTATTCCATAAAAGGGCTGTCCATAAACATTTGGTCAAGTAATGTGTTGTATGGAATAATGTTGTTGTAAGTCATTCAGGATGTGGTTTAATTTTTCACAGGTTGGTCAGATCCCTGGACTGATCCATGCCGCAAACTAACTAACTAACTAACTAACTAACTAACTAACTAACTAACTAACTAATAAATAAATAAATAAATAAATAAATAAATAAATACATATATACGTACATACATACAAATATCAAAAAAGCATAGGCTTAAAATGATACACAGACACACCAAAAGTCATGGGATAGCAGTCTGTATGTTGCTAATGAAGTTGAGAGCTGGGGAACACTCATACCATAAGTTGTGAGGTGTTATCTTCTGAGTAAGGTCTGCCACTGTGCAAATGGTTAAGTGTGCATTATCAGAATTTGCGAGAGGCATGAAAGTGGGTGCCATTTTGATGAGATCCTTTTCTGATGTTTTGACCATTTAACATTCCTCAATCTACAGTGAGTACCAGAAAAACCTTGTGGAACATATACCCCACAAGTGCTTAAATAATGTGAGTAGCAGTGTCTGGCTAGAATTGTCTCTGCAAGCAGACAAACGACTCAGTGCAGAAGGTCCCACTTGGATATCCCCCAGTCAGTGCAGCATACTGTAGCTTCCATGGGACATGGCAAAGTCATGGGACATGATAGCTTGTTCTGGTTTTCAGATTTCATTTTTTCAAACCAATTTTTTTGTGTAGTGCTTTTTTATCACCAGGCTTGCTGATGATATGAGCGGAGGTGGGTCTCATCAGCAAGGCAGTTGAGTCAGCATATGGAGTGGAGGTGCAATGGCTAACAGAGTAGTACAGAAATAACAGCCTATACTTGAATGTTGTCAAAACTAAGGAGCACAAAGTGACCGCTCCCTACTAAACATCAATGACTTCACTGTGGAAATCATCAAGAACTCTTAGCTCCGCTGTGTTCATGTTGCACAGGCCCTCATTTGGTCCATCAACATCAGCCCCATAGCCAAGAGAGCCCATTGTTTGCTACTGTTTACTGTTGTGTTCTAGTTCTGTGTTTACACATCTATCCTTGCACACTGCACGTTATATAGTCTGTAACAAGGAATGTAATTTCTCTCTAATGTGTACTTGTACTCAGATGGAATGACAATAAAAAGTATCTTGACTTTTGATTCTTTATAACCTGATGTTGCCTCATAGCAGCTTTATAGAAATCCAGGAATGAGACAAAAAAGAGAGAAAACCAATAAAACATAACCCCAAGCCAAAAACAACTGTTACAAGTAAAAGTTCCTTAAAGCTGGAAAAGGAAACCTCAAGAAGACTCAAAAGGGGTGACCTGCTCTGGTCAAACCACTTATAAGCCATATTTGGACTGAATTCATTTGCTGTGGGAAAGTGTAAGTGTGGAGTAAACGTGGAGTAGTGTAATTTTACCACAGGACATGAAAGGTACAACTGATTCACCTGAGAAAAGAAATAATAAATGACTGTGATGGGAGTGGCTACTTGAATTGCACTGTCACCTCCTACAAAATATGCAAAACATGCATAATACATGACTTGCCCACTGACGCAGTATTACAGGATGGACATCAACCTTACAAACCTGGAAATAATAAACCTGGAAATAATAACTACACTTATTTTCAACAGTATAAAATGGAAGATTTACTCACATCTCAGTTCACATGGGACTAACAACATAAAACTAAATGTGTATATAAACCCAATGTGCTTACTCACAGGGCAATTTGTCCTCCACATTTAACCCATCCACACAGTGAAACACACAGATAGTGAACACTAGTGAATGCAAACACAGTGAGCACACATGCCCGGAGCAGTGGGGAGTTAAGTGACTTGCTCACAGACATTTCAGTCATGTCCTGCCAGAACTGGGAATCGAGGTGGCAACCTTCTAGTCACAAGGCTGGTTCTCTAACCACCAGGCCATAGCTGCCCGACATAATATAAAATGAGGTTATTTTTGTGGGTTGTTTTACAGGATGTTAAAAAGTTTTTGCTGATGTGGGAGCACACAGTTGGTACAAGTGATTGTCATTGCACACACCGACAGGAGTAAAATCACTTTACCCCACCTTCCCATGCAAATCTAGTCCTGTCTGAGTACGATTATAGATTACAATTAAATGGTACAATTTAGCAACACATAAGTCCATTGTTGTCTTGGGATATACTGATATACTATTAAAGGTATAATATCCTTGAGGAATGTAATAAAAGTGATAATCTATTAGAAACTGTAGTCCAACAAGTAGGCTCAAGGATGCTTTTGACTGAATCATTTTCCTTTTCATCAGTCTCAACAGTCTAGTGTCCTAAACAAGGACATACACTTTGACTGTTTGTATGCTTTGAGTGTCTTTGCTCCCTAATGCCTCTACTCTACCAGCCTGTCAAATGAAATAATAATATTTTTACGACCTTGCCAGAGGTGCCGAGTGTGCCATGACAAACCCATCCACAGTTTTTTATTTTCCTTTTCTCTCTGTTTTCTCTCTCTCTCTCTCTCTCTCTCTCTCTCTCTCTCTCTCTCTCTCTCTCTCTCTCTNTTTGGAAGGTACAAATTAAAGTTTCTTAAGCAAGATAAAAGCACTGGTTCTCAATTTATTCAGACCCCTAGTTTAAACAAAAATAATAATAATATAAAAGTTGTAAAACAATTGAAGGCATTTATTTAAACTATACATCTAAGTAAAGATTCACTGAGAAACTTGAGTGCAAAAGCAGTGAAAGCAGGATGTATCAAAAAGCATAATACTGAAATTCTTTTTTAAATCTATGATTTAATACTTTGATTTTGATTTTAACATGAGTCTGTGTAATGATCCTGGCTCCCGTGGGCCTTGTTCACACACTATTTCTGAGCTCAGAGCCTGCTATGTACTATAATGCACAAGTTGAACGTTTATCAAAGAATTTCCCCTTTCCACTCTCTCTCTCTCTCTCTCTCTCTCTCTCTCTCTCTCTCTCTCTAGCTCATGCCCTCTTGTTCACTCTCTGTATGCTTTAAGGAGCAAATGCATGCAAGCAGCAAATCAGTCAGCTCAGCAGAAAAAAACTGCTCTTGTGTACTGAGCGGTGACAGGAAAATAAAAGCAAATAGCAGCACTCCTCCATACCTACTAGACTAAATAAACATTTGCTCCCTCACCCTGGCACGACCCAAGACCAAAGAGTGGGGGCCAGGGGGGGTGCCAGGCAGCAGGCTAGGCTGCAGATGCCAGGGCCCATATGCCATCAGGAGAGCTTGTGTCCTTGAAGAGCTCCATGTTTTGCTGAGCATCGGTCATTTGCTACCGCGGTCTGGTTAGTTGGCCGCAGGCTGGTGGTGCAAAGGTCCATCCATCAGGCCGTGCACTGAGAGGACTATTATAAGAAATTCAGCTTGTAGCTTAGCCTCTGGCTTATGTCATAACGCTCAACTGCATTATACTGCTCGACTGCGATCTGTTTGTAGCCAATGCATTGACGCCATCTGTGCAGCCATACCACATGGGCACCGGACTTGTCGTTGTTGATCAAGTGATTAGAGTTGTAATCTTTCAGCTGACCATGAAGATTAAAGCAACAGGGCTGGATGGTATGAAGTATGTATTATGTTGTCATTTTCATATTGAGACCTGACAACAAATTTGTTTTTTCACTTTCAGACCTATCTATGACAAAGAATGGGTCAGAATAATCTGGAAAAAATACTGCTATATTAACATACAGTCTGAAAACCATTTATCCCAATCCAATTGGCCATTAAGGAACAGTTTTTGTGAGGCTTCAACAATTAAATCTATTATCAGATGGTTTAATATTTGGTGCATCCACCATTTACCTTTATTACGGCTTTCATTAATTTTTTGAGACTCACTTTCAGTTTTTGTGCAGAAATCTCAAGGATCATTTTGCCCCACCTCTTAGAAGCTGCATCATTTCATCATCCAAATAATCCCAAACACATTCTGTATTCTGTACATTCTGGATTTTGGGATGGTCTGTCTATCGTTGTAAGAAGACCAACAGCTTGAGCAGTTTGATCATCAAACGTTTTTTTTTTTTTTTCTGTCTGTTTGCTCTTCTTAGTAAGAGCTTCTTGATCAGCTCCACAAATACTTTCAGATCCACAGTGTGCAGCCATTTTCTCCCAGTGGAAAGATGGACAAAAACAGCTGTGGATCTTCACAGACCTGAAGCAAGAAATGAGCAAATGGATGTTCTTCTCCCTCACAAAGATAAAAACCTTCAGATTATAAATTTGGTGTACTTGATACTTCTATTTTTCATATTTTCTACCCTTTATTTGTCAAAAAAATGAATTCCTCCTTTCTTCTGTTAGTGAATTATCTAATATGTAGTCTCCTCAGAAAGAGTTACTGAAAAATATATATATTTACTATATTAAATATAGGTTGCCTATGTTATACATAAAAATTTCACTCATTAAAGAACATCAAAGTTAACTATTGTTAAGCAGTTTCCCTGCTGGTTAAGTTTTTTTTACTGGTCTCCCATAAGCAACAGGGTCTTGTGGCACACAGTCTATGATAAATATCTGATAATGACTGTTAAAAAGACTTAAGACAAAAGAAAATTTGTTGGATAAATCCCTTATCAACAGGTTACACCATCATTCACACTATTAATGTCAGGTTTATTAGTGCATTTCAAAAAATGTTATATCATGGCAAAATTTATGTCCATAATTTCAAATTTAATTAAAACAAGATAAATGGTTAAATTGTTTATTAAATTTAAAGTGAAATATTTCAGTCCCCTTTTTTTTTTACTTTTGAACAGTGTGGCATATAGCTAATAGAATTCAGAAATCCAGTTTCTCATATTATTGGGATAATTAATTTTGGGTTTGATTAAACTACTATTCAAACAATATAAATACTGTATAAAAACTAGTTCAGCACACATGGCCATGCTCATGGGAAGAACTGCTGACCTCACAGTTGGCCATCATTGACACCCAGATGTCTCTGGGAAAGGAGCTACAACTGCAGAATTCCTAATATCAAGCTCTTCTTGAAGCAGAGACAGTATCAGGAGGCTCTTACCTGAGCTAAAGAGTAAAAGAACTGGACTTTTGCTCTGTGCTCCAAAGTCCTCTTTTCATTTCATTTGGAAATTGAGAGTCCTAGACTCTCAAGCTCTTAAAGCCTAGAGGAGGAGTGGGGAAATAAGTCAAGGGGAAGAAATATTATAATAATTACTGATTAAACAAAAACAAAAAAGGCTTAAACTCTCCACTTTTTGTGTAATAAAAATAATATATATGACATTTAGTTATTATGAAATTATTATTATTATTATTATTATTATTATTATTATTATTATTATTATGAACCAAAATGAACGTTTTTCACTGTCGTCTAATTTTTGAGACTCCCTAATGTTTACTCTTTAAGATGCTTTAGAAATACATTTTTACAGGCCTTTATTTTGTGATATTTGTTTGTGTTTATACAGAAAAGAAATCTGAAATATTTGAAAGGTTATTCATGTGCCATTTTTTTTTTTTTCATATTTGGCCTTTTGGTAGCCACTACAGCTTGCATGACAGTTTTGAGCAGGCAAGAACATTTTAGACAGTTCCAAGCAGAGAGCGGGCATATCGTCACACTCATCACACTTTATTATATTTCTTTGGGCTTCAGCTACAACAATGCCACACTGAATTCTCAGAGTTTGATCTGTTGCATAAGTAGAAAGTAACTGTGGGAAAGCCAGCTGATCACCAAATGAAAATGATTTCTGAGCAGTTTCTGTCATCTCATACAAAAGGTATAACTTACCACAAAAGCATTTATGACAGCTTGCTTAAAATGTGTGTAGGATCTAGGATCTAGATTAAGATAGGTGTAGTGCTGCTACACTTTATTTAATAAGTAGAAAAATACTGTACATTCATTAGTTGCACCCATTAATACATTCAATAGTTGCACCCAGAAGAAATCTACCAATTGCGGTGCATGACTGCCATTGTTTCATGCACAGCTCTAATGGAGTCACTCGCTGAGTCCTACTTTTGTCGTTGTGGAGATGACCAATGAATCTGTGTGGAGGCACCATGGTCAGTGTCCAGAACGATGTGCTGTCACAGTTTGCATTTCAATCTGACACTTCCTTCAACGAGTGCAACTCTTTGTGCAAATATTTCTGACAGTGAGTGAATGTAAAATTAGAGCTAGACAATTAATGAAAATCAATCAACATTGATTCTGTTTATACATTTTTCACAGAGTGTGTTCATATACTGTCCCCTGAACATTCAGGCATTTATTCACTGTGTCCATTATGATTTTGTTCTGAGTACGTATTGCCCAGCACTGTTTAAAATTTGTGTAGCCTTGACCTCAGAACATGAAACTTTGAACAATGTTCCAACACACTGCATGTGTTTAAACCATTCGTTCTAACTGAATGCAGAGAATATTGGATCTTTCTTTTAAGATGAAAATATAAACACATTAGCCTTCCATCATCTTTGTACATCTGAAGAGCAGAACTATTTAAGAAGCACCAGTGCCTTGTGATAAATTTTATTCCAAAGGGTAACTGGAAAAGAGAACAAGCATTTAATTCAAGCTGAGATCTAGACAGATGCTGCAGCCAGCAGTATTCAAGGACAGTCGGGAATGAGTCCAAGAGTAGATATTAAGCCATAGATGGAAAAAAGAGAAAAAAAGATTCCATGGTTGCCAGGTCAGATATTTGCAAGTGGGCATCAATTGTTTTATACCTCTGGGAATTCTGTGGAGACACAAAAGGAGCTTAAGCAAACTGAAAATCAAAAAGGATGGTTTAATTTCATGTCGCCATCAACAGCTGAAGAAGCCAACACATCTACTGTAATCACCTTTTATAGCACTGCACTGCAGTGCAGCAATAAAGATGTTGTGGTTCTGTTCAATCAATCAATCAATCAATCAATCAATCAATCAATCAATCAATCAATGTTTAATATTATAGCACTTTTTACAACAAAGGAGTTGTCACAAAGCAGCTTTACAGAAATCCGGGTCCAAGCCTCAAATGAGCAGCCAGCAGGCAACAGTGGCAAGGAAAAGCTCCCTCAGACTAGGAGGAAGAAACCTTGAGAGGAACCATGGCTCAAGAGAGGAACCCATCCTCCTCTGGTCGACACCGGAGAGCAAAATACAAAGGCACATACATGGGCATAAAAGATGTAGAATAGAAAGGAAATGTTGTTTGCACTAGATGTGATACAAATTTGAATAGGTAATGAATTATATGGGAGTGTAAGTGTGAGTCGGATGCCAGCTAGTGTTAGTTTTAAAGTCCACATAGGATTAAGAATACTAATCTAGCAGTATGATCTCAGATGTGGATGAGTAGACATGTTGATTCCCCTTTCGTGCAGGGGCTTTGAGGTTTACCAGATTTGAGATGTGATTAGCTCAGGTGTCACCTTCTGAATAAGTCATTAATATTTATACGCATTGTATGCACAGGGGAAGTGGCAGTGATGTTAAAGGTACCGTATGCACCTTTACTGTCTGTTAGTAACGGAGAAAATAAGCATGGGACATCATAAAGGGAAGACAGTTCCTGCATTTGGAGCTGAGTGTTTTGTCAAAATACATAACATAATGGCTTTTGTCTCTTGACAACTGGGTCTCATTTTACTGCTTCTGAACTCTTCTTCAAAGTATTGCATCAAATACTGTTTGGCAGTTGGATCTCAAGTCATTTCTCCAATCCTTTCCAATCTGATTTAAGAAACTGTCTTCATCCTACCCTCAATGAAGTAAATCTCTAAATATATCGGATCTCCTGTTGCATCATTTCTCAGCACTGTTAATAGAAGGGGGAGAACAAGGGAAGAGGTCAGCTTTAGCCAATCAGATGGCCCAGCTGAGCCTTTATTTTCCTCAGCTGTCATTTTGTATTTGGTGCTCTGTGGCTCCTGGGCCTTCAGTCAGGGACTCGACACAAAAGAGCCTTTTGATTGGTGGAACGCAGATCTTTTTCTAGGGCAATCTGCTCAACATGGATGTCATCCTCCTAAAAAGACACATCTTCCAGTGGGCAATGTCACAGGCAATGAGGGCATGCTACTGCTTTTGTTGTAGTTTATTTCGTTTTTTAAACAGTTGCAGAGTCAGAAAGGGGACAGTGCAGGCTGTAGGTTTATTATGAGCATGTAATGATGGTCATATAGGAGCTTCCGTCCATTTGCACAATTTGGGAAATGCTTTTGTCCTTCATTTGGGTTATTTATGACATTTTTATTATTTTAACTCATGTAAGATATATGATTATATATATATATATATATATATATATATATATATATATATATATATACACACACACACACACTTCCTTTACCATATAGCCCACCAATACAACAGAGCTTTCCAGACTGCAATGATGTGTACCTGATAAATGTGTGATGTAATAAATCTGGTGACCGAAAAAATCCAAGGAAACCTGCAGCTGGAAGTTGGAGCTGCCACGAAATGGAACACATAGGGCCACGGGATGTCTTTTACATATGACTGAGCTCTTAGTGTCCCTTGCATCACTACTAAGGGTAACCGACTGTCATATGCAAAGGCTCCCCAAATCACCACACTAGCAGTTGGGGCAGTGTGTAACCATTGTCAGATACCAAATAGAAACTGGACTCATTGCTAAAGATGATACAGTTCTAGTCTGTAGTAGTCCAGGTTTCATGACCATCCTAGAAATGACCATCCTGCATCCTGCTTCTACTTTGTAAACGTATGTCTAGCTATCAGTGATCTCTCACTAAGAGGTACACTACCCAAAAATAGCCTCTGTGAGCCTTTTTATAGGGCAGTGGGGGAAGCACTTTTACATCCTCTTGTGACCACTAATCAGACCACACCTGTACTCAAGTCAAGTTTTATTGTCACATCACATTACACAGGTGTAAGGGTCAGCGAAAAACATAGGAACAAGTCCCTCGAGGATGTGTGTCTGCCCATCCTCACCACCTGCCGACGGTCTGTTAGGAAGTTTAGGATTCGTCTGCACAGAGAGCTGTTCAGACCCAGATCCCACAGCTTCATGTTGAGCCGCAGGGGAAAGATGGTGTTGAATGCTGAACTGTAGTCCACAAACAACATTCTCACATACATGTTCTTTCAGTCCAGGGGGAGAGGGCAGTGTGCAGACTGAGTGCAATTGCATCATCAGTGGATCTGTTGTGGCTGTATGTGAATTGTAATGGGTCCAGGGTGGCAGGCAGTGAGGAGCAGATGAAGCCTCGTACTAGTCTCTCTAAGCACTTGCTTATGACAAAGGACAGAGCAAGTGGGTGTCAGTCATTTGGGCAATTGATGCTGGCTGTTTTTGGAACAGGGACGATGTTGGCCAGTTTGAAGCATGCTGGCATGACTGAGAAGGAGAGAGAGGTATTAAAAAGGTCTGCAAAGTCTCCCGCTAACTGATCTGCACATGCTTTAAGCACACACCCCAGAGCACCATCTGGGCCAGTGGCTTTGCGGGTGTTGACATGTGGATCTGCACACGTCAGCTTCCAGAGATGGAAGATGGGTTGGACTCAGCAGTGGACATGGCTCTCTCCATGGGCTCACTGTGTTTTGCTTCGAAGTGGGTGTAGAAGGAGTTTAGCTCATCTGGGTGCATTATTATTTTTGTCAATGAGTGTTCTGCAGAGAACACTGAGGTATTAATCACAAGATTGTAGGTTCGATACCTGTGTCTGCTAAGATGCCACTGTTAGGCCCTTGACACACTCCAGCAGGGCATCCATGTTCTAAGCTTGGATATACAGTACAAACAGAAGAATTTAGAAGTCATATTTCTAGGAAATGCAGCTAACATTAAATAACATACAGATCCACACAATGGAGTTCAACTGCAGCGCACCAACAACATTTTCAGACTCCAACAGTATATTCAGAGCATATTTCATATTCTTTGGAAACTGCTGTTGTAGCTGAGTTTGCGTAAATGGCTGGGAATTGATTGTTTGGCTCCACAGAGTATTTTAAATGAAACCAGGGCTTGTGGAAGCTTCACTTTGGGGGTATGATAATGGAAAAGTGAGCTGTTCTTGTCAGCCTGCTGTGATGAAGCTGTGGAAGTCTGTCTATCTCAGATGAATGCTATTTTGGCTTTAAATTGGAGCATGAATGGCTGTGATTTGCTTCCCAAACTAATCAATCTGCACAGCCATCTCACTTTCTAAATGTCCACTTGGAGAAACATATGTGTTCCGTCTTCTAGATTAGGGTTATCCAGACCCTAGCGGGAATTCTTTTGACATGAAGAATGATGAGTTAACCATTTTGGGACACTCACATACATATTTTAATACAAAGGGTGTGTACAGATTTAACTGGTTTTGAGTCTTTGCTTTATGTGGAGGTTCCTACACTTTACATATCATCTAAGTTACACAGCCATGACATTACCTCCTGCCTAATTCTGAGGAGGTCCCCCTTATGCTCGCACAACAGGTCTGAGAATTCAGGGCATGGACAACCACAAGACCTCTGAAAGTGTCCTGTCGTATTTGGCACCAAGACATTAGTAGCAGATCATTTAAGTCCTGAGGTTAGATCACCAGGTTCACCCGTTGTTGACCACTGTATAACAGAAACACCCCACGAGACCTTTCTAATGTTTTGAAGATTCTCTGACCCAGTCGTTTAGCCATTACAGTTTGGGTCTTAACATACTTGATCAGATGCTTATTCTTTTTCCTGCTTTTCCCACAACACCATCAAGAACTGACTGTTCACTTGCTGCCTAATATATCTGCCACTGTAGTTAGTGTTTGTCAGTTCATCTGTCTGGTTTTAATGTTATGGCTGGTCAGTGTATGAAAGCGATTTTTATTTCAAAATAAAAACAATAATTGGTTCTTCTGTTGTTTAAGACAAGATGAGATAATCCTTTATTGGTCACACAGTGGGGGAATTCACATTGTTACAGGAAAAATGGGATAGCAAGCCTCACAGTATCAAGTATAGTACAGTATTTACAGTGTAGTATCTACAATATTAACATTATAAATATTAATATTAAATAAGAGAAAATAAATAATAGAAAAACTCTGAAAAAATATATAGACAGATAATTTACAGATAATTGCACATGGGGAGATGGAAGAAGTATTGCACATTGTTATGCTACATTGACATATTCTTGGAGTGTGTGGACTTTAAATGTGTGTCTGTGGATCATAAGAAGTGAGCAAGTTTCCCCAAAACATTGAACACTATTCTGCCACCAACAGCTACTTTGAAACTATGTCTATGAAGCAGCAAACAGTGCATTTCTTGTGTTTTGCTACTTCACAACTTGGAATTAAAAATTCATCATTTGATGGTTTGCCTCATTTCATTTACATAGCATGCCTGCAACTTTGAACATTTGATTTATTTTTATTTTGATTGTAAAGCAAACAGCAAATAGCACATAATAACAGACAACTTCAGTGTGCATTGTAGCCTCCTGTATGTGGCAATTACAACCACGTTTCCTCTGAAACACAAGGCAATGTTTATAATGCTGCTGTCACATGAAAACCATGTATCTCCATTGTTGGAACCCTGTAGTTCTGCACACTGTATAAATCAAGGCTCACTAACCCTGTTCCTGGAAAGCTACCTTCTTGCAGGTACAAATCTTGAGCTGCAAAGAGCTTTTGAAGGCAGCAGTTTGTTGGATCACATGGAGTGGAATAGGGTTGAATATAAAGTATACAAGAAGGTAGCTCACCAGGACAAGGGTCGATGACCCCTGCATTGTACACATTTCTCCATAGTCAACTTCTAGCTATGAGAACTTTAAAGCTTAATATCTCAATACTGCTCAGATACAACCTTATAATTGTGAGGGACAAAATTACCTTTGTTTCAACTCCAAATACATTGAGGTATATAAGCATACAGAAGGTAGGCACAAGGACAGAAGCAAAACACAGAGTGGAGTGACTCAAAGGGACTTTGGTTTGGTTATCAGCACTTGCCTAAAGAAAAGGGGCTGTGTAGCCTGGGTTTTACCCTTTTTACCCCCGTGTTCAGTCCATCATCCACACTCTCTTCCCCAGCCTCCTTCCTCAGTTCTGGGGAGCTCTTTTTAAATGTCACCTGGGGCACTTTATCCCCATTATCCCCAGGTGCGCCACAATATCATGGTCAACACAGCCTTAGGGTGTCACCCCACCACCTCACTGCGACACTAACAAGGATAAAACAGGAAAAACAATTATGACAAAAAAAAACAACAGAATATACTTTACAGATTAAAATATATAATAAAAGATTAGTGATATATAAGAAAATAAAATATAATAAAGCAATAAATATAAGATGCAATTTTTAAAAATAAAATAATTAAAGCTAGAACAATGACATAGAAAATAAATAATTTTATTAATTTAAAATACTTCCTTTTAAAGTGAAGTTTAATTACCGGTACTTTTAGATCATTTGAAAATATTATATTACAATATAAAATTATATAATATTCAACTCATGACTTTAATCAAGTCTTCTGAGAGTTTGGCAGTAAATACTAGCTATTTGACACTGACAACCTGTTAACTCACCTCAACATGTATTTACAGTCATTTAACCACCATCAGAAAAGTCACTGTAACACTGTTATTCTTTTGACCTTATAAGCAATGTGCTAGTGTTTTACTTTGCCTGTTATGAACACACTGCCACGGAGCTGCAGAACTGGCTTTAATTGATGGACAGTTTAAGAGGGGTCAGGTATAAATTTCCCTCACTGAGAATATTGGTCTAAAGAGCACAAACCTAACCAGACCAGACCAGTCAGGATGCTCTCAGTGTCACTCTCTCACTATATCTGTCACTCATTCTGATTTCCAGAATATTGTATATGATGTGTATCAGGGAGCTGCCATCAGTACACACTATTGAGCTGGCATGATCAGGGCTGGTTTTGCATTCTTGTTTTGTTTGAGAAGTTTTCAGAAATGCTGCTAGAGACAGTGAAGAACCTACACTTTCAAAAATATCTGAATACATGAGGATGGGGCCTTGAACCCATAACAGAAGCTTACAAGAGGAACTCAAGTAATGCACTCTTGACTCTTTGTGTGATGCAGTTTTTTTATAAATCTGATGTGGGTTTGTGCCAGTTTGCTTTTTGAATGATACAATGAATTCTTGACACTACTTGCATGTTGTGACTGCTTGATGTGAAGAAGAAGAAGAACAAGGCAAAGGGAGACAGGTTTTTGAACTGGAAATTAATTATCCAGCAGATGATTAGGGTGACACGGATGTTTATTAAAATTAATTAAAATTAAATTAAAGATTAAAATTGATACATCATCACATAATAATAAATTATGGTCAGATAATGGTCAGATAGGATAAGTCTTGTTTGTAGTCTGTAGTTTGTGGATATGTGTATCACGTCTTTAGGTTACTCTGATTCTGAGTTATGAACCCTTGAAAACAGCATGAAAGAGATCATTTATTTCACTACAGGCCTCATGGTGTGTTTAAGGCCACATAGATTTCTGAGTGCGATTTGAATTTTGGAAAAAAAATATGATGGGTGTGATTGGATGACAGTGTTAAGAATATGTAAGAGAGAACACGTCAGGTGCTCAGAG
This sequence comes from Acestrorhynchus altus, assembly GCA_034509495.1. NCBI lineage: Eukaryota > Metazoa > Chordata > Actinopteri > Characiformes > Acestrorhynchidae > Acestrorhynchus > Acestrorhynchus altus. The sequence continues at coordinate 10,376,976 of CM067519.1, read as the reverse complement.
CGTGGAGGTAGCTCATCCAAAACCTGTAAAAACTTAGTCTTAGGTCTTGTCCCTAAACCTTTAGCTCCAAAGAACTGAACTTGACACCTTCATGTTGAAGAAAGTACATTTATGTCAAAAGACATGTCACTGGATGATGCAAGGTGTGATGCAAGCCATATTCTTTCTCATTTGCTTCTTTGCAGAAAGTGATTTTCTGAAGAAAAAACTTTCCTTTCAGCAACAAATAAATGAATGCATGGGAAGTGTGAAACAAAGGAATGTATAAGAAAAGAGAACGAGAATGAGGCACTTGATTTAATGTTTGATACCCTGAAATGTTTCTCTCACAATATTTCTATCCTGGAGCTTTAGATTCCAAGAAACATTTAAGTCATATATTAGATCTAAGCCAAATCTCTCTCTCTCTCTCTCTCTCTCTCTCTCTCTCTCTCTCTCTCTCTCTCTCTCCTGTCTCTCTCTCTCTCTCTCTGTCTCTCTCTCTCTCTCTCTCTCTCTCTCTCTCTGCTTCCAAATCAGTCTAAATATATTCCTGAAATCCATGCTGGAGTTGAAGCAACCCAGGGACCATGCTGTTTGAATCTGATTTTTGACTTTTATTTGTCCCAACATAAGTGGTGCCTAGCATTAGCAGTGGCTCTTTCTCTATTACACTATTCTCACCAGCTCTGCCCCAGTAGGGAACTTGCACATGTGCTGCAGTTTGATACTGTTTCTCCACTTGAAATGATTTTAATGAATGGAATGGGAAGGCAAGTGCGTAAGTGACATGAGGGAACATGGGAGACATTAAGAGGCATGTCTGTGACACGATAAATTTATTTATTTATTTATTTATTTATTTATTTATTTATTTGTTATTTATTTGTTTGGATGCGCCAAATGCCGACCCACATGTGCTCAGAGGAGCGTGCTTGGTTCCCAGAACTCTGATACAATGGCTAACGATACCTGTGCCAGCCAGCATTGCACTGTGGGGAGAGAGCACCATCTAGCCAGAGAGCATGGCCAATTTTGCTTTCTCAGATTTCAGCTGTTGATGGCAAACAGTATGAAATGATCTTTGGATCATAGTCTTACATATTAGACTTGACCCACTCTCAAATGGTAAATGTTTTGCTGGAGGAACAAACCTTGGGAGGAACCATACATTGATAAGGGGACATTGAACCACCATATGTCTGCTGTAATCCTCAGGTGCTCTGATGATACTGTGATGGTGGACATAATAGTAGCAGCTAAGTAGGTTCTGTGTAGAATTTCTACATAGTTTGTGATGGTGGGTGAGCAGCTAGTCCAGGTCAGGATGGAAAACTAGTCCAGGTCCATTAGCCGGAAGGTAGGCATCAATGTGAAGGAGTGGCAGGGGAGCTTGAGGTACATCTCTGATGGGTGATAGGGAACCTGAGGTGAGCCTCTAATGGGATGGCACAGGAACTCAAGGTTAGCCTTCTGTCAGCCCAGACTGGTGGGTCATCATGTTATGATTTAATTAGTGTTTACATTTATGGAGAACAAATAATGTAAACATTAGCAGAGTGAGGTGAGTGACAGATGATCATATGAATGAGTAATCTGAGTGATTGCATGAAGGAGTTGGATGACGGCACCAACATCCCAGTATACAATAATTCCCTATGTCCATGAACCCCTGGATCTGTAGCCATTAACTAAAGCTACACTGAATAAGTGAGTTTTCAGCCTAAACATGAAGACTGTGACTATGCCTGAGTCACACACATTGTCTGAAGGTATTTACACACAGAGCTGGGGAAAGGCTCGTCCCCCTGCTGAAGCCTTCTGAATCCTGGGAACCAGTAGGAAGCCAGCACAAAACCAGCACCCTGTGACCTGAGTAATTGTGATTGCTCATACTAGGAAATTAGATATTGCAGGTTCTCAGGAGTAAGCCCATGTAGGGCTTTATGAAGCCAGTGCAATGCTGATAATATTGGACTGATATGGTCAAATATTCTAATTTTAGTTAGTTAGGACCCTGGCTGCAGCATTTTGAACAAACTGAAGTCTATTTAGGTTCTTGCTGGAACCTTCTGACAAGAGTGCATTGTAATAATCTAACTTTGGGGAGATAAAAGCATGAACTAGTATTTATGCTTCGTCCAAGGATAGGGCATTTCTTAACGTGGAAATATTATAAAGATGAAGAAAAGCTGTCCTAGTAATATTGTCTATGTGTTGGCCAAATGATAAATCAAAATGAATTATGATGCCAATATTTTTTATGCTGACCCACGTTTAAGAGAGAAATCAGCCAGATTCAACATTAAATCTGGTCATTTATTTCTTGCAGTTTAAGGACCCAAAGGAGAGCCTCCGTTTTGTCACTATTTAGAAGGAGAAAGTTACACAACATCCAAGTTAATTAATTTAAGTCCTCCTTTTCCTGTCTAATTATCATCAGGATTTTATGATATTTACAGTTGTGTATCATCTCCATAACATTGGACATTAATGCCATGTTTGTTTATGACAAGGGGTAGCATGTAAAGTGTGAACAGCAATGCTCCTAAAATAGAGCCTTGTGGGATTCCATATCACATTTCAGTCAGATTGAAAATAACCCCTTAATGGTCCATCACAGCTTTCATGTCTTGACATGTTCTCCTCCAGTCATTCAAACTGCTTTTAGGGGACATTATGTCAGTCCTGGCATAGAAATTGAAATAGATTAGCTTTGTATGATGGAATGGCTGAAAAGACCTCTGATAACTATAGTTTAAAAAAATACCAAAAATACCAATACAATTGGCCAGTGAATATAATTTATTAATTTATAAGTTACTTTAGCTTTTATTCTTTTTTTTCCCATATGGGAAGGTGGTTTACAAAGGAAGACATACTTTTCTTGCAGAAATTAGCCAAGTTTTATGTAATACTTAGGTGAATAAAATATCTGCATGAGTCATATTGTCACTGTCATTAAAACCTTGTATATCCAAAATATAAACCAGTAAACTCAGGAAAGGGGAAAAAAAACTCTACTCTCACTGGAAGTCAAAAATGAATTTTATACTAGGGCATTTTGGAGCACTTCTATTGATCATCACACATGATTACCAGAACCACATTCTTTTTTGCAATAAAAGAAGATGAAGGATTTTGTGTGACAATGATTATACATAAAACCTATAGCAGTCCTTTACATTATGTCAACAAATCGTAATGAATGGACAAACAGAGGATTTAAAAACTCTAAATGCTAAGGTCCTTGTGCCATGAAAATCATCACTAAATTTAATGTGATTTAATATGGGTTGCCTGCTGTATTGCTTGTGTACCACCTGATTTACCTTCATTTTCCCTGATTTGCATGTGCCACCCTGTGAAAAATGACACCTGAAGGAGTCAGACAGTATATTATCATAGTAAGATGTCAGTGTGAACAGAATTCAGATTTTATGATGCTTTTATTTGTATGTGATTAATCCCAGGAGTCATCAGCATCCACCCCCTCAGTTAGTTAACCAAAGTAGGTTTGAGAGTCATTGGTCAACATTGGAGACATGAGGAGGAACATGAGTTGTTTTCAAATTGATATATATATATATATATGTATATATATATATATATATATATATATATATATATATATATATATATATATATATATATATATATATATGTGTGTGTGTGTGTGTGTGTGTGTGTGTGTATATATATTTATTTATATATATATTAACAGGGATTACAGCAAATACAACATGATTAAATGCACCTTTATTATTATCAAATTTATTATTATTTGATAATAATGATATTATTATTATTATTATTATTATTATTATTATTATTATTATTATTATTATTATTATTATTATTGTATAAGACCATGTCTGAAATATATGGAAGCAGAGTGTACAACCTCATGTACCTCTTTCAGTTTTACTTACTTTGTCAGAACAATACCCCACTCATCCAAAAATGTAAAAAGGTCTAATGATATATATATATATATATATATATATATATATATACAATTGCTAATTATCTATAATTATTATAAGATAATTAGCAATTGTAATTATATATATATATTTTTGTAATTATATATATAAATATATATTGCTAATTATCTTTACACGATTACCATTTTTAAATATATGAGATTTTGCTGTGACAGTGAGAGTCTGTTTCTTTATTTATCCATATTTTTGACAGTGGAAACGTCTCTCTCTGAGACTATGACCTTGTCATAACCGTGATATTTTCTCTGCTGGCCTAATGCATGAGGGACATTACCTGCACCACGATGGTGTCAGTGCTGACGGCGCCAGATTGATTGATTATGTTGGACAGAGTCCAGGAGAGACAGAGAGACTTCTTACAGCCAAAATGACTCTGAGAGGCAGACACTCACTGAGAGTGGAGAGGGACTGTTAAGAGAGCAAGCTAAGGCTCGGGGGTGGTCTGGACAACCTCAACATTCATGCATTTCTCTTTTTGTTTAGAAGTGACAGGCATGTGACCTGTGTAATGCATTAGGAGTGCCAGGGCAGCAGAAGGTGAGCTATTTCAAATGAACATTTTCAGAACATACAGCTCTCAAATGCCAGGACTATATGTAGAGGAAGGCATTGTGAGATATGAACAGGGTGCCTTTATTGGTGCAGTCAGAGAAAAATAACTTCAGTGATGGAAAAAATCTCAGTTTTTGCCTTCCACCTTCACAGACCTACCTTATTGCCTGATCCCAATTAACCTCAGTCTAGACATTGGAAACTGTATATCCATAAGTATTTATAGCATATGTTAAGTTCAAGGAATGAATGATTTGACCTACTAGACTACTTAGTTCAGGTTCTATTTTAATGTGACCCATCCCTGCTTACCCTGCAGTTCTAAAGGTGCACCCAGATCAATATCCTGAGACTTGTATTCCCAGATGTTGAAGACAACCATCCTTCTTTGACTACACTGACAGGAATTTGGTCTTTGCAAATGTACACACACACACACACACACTACTGGACACCCTATATGGGTTGTAAAACTTTTGACCTGTAGTGTACATATATCATACAGTGGCATGTTAATCAAGAGATCACATCACAGCATGATGACTGTCTGAAATTGATTTGTCAATCATTCACAACATTATGGACACCTCCTTGTTTCAACACTCACTGTTTACTTTGTAGTCCAACCAAATCCTTAAAGAAATATTCTGGCAAAAATCTAGTAGAAAGTCTTTTCTGTGAAGTATAGACAGTTAATGCAACAAGATATGCAGGATAAACTCTTTTTCATAAGCCTTATTTTTGGATGAAATAATGAATGAACAGGTGTCTGATCCAATTAGGAGTATGAACCCCCTAACCTGTAACTCCCTCTGGTTTCACAGTTTTGTGTGTGGATTACAGGAGTAGAAACATGGAGAAACCAAAGTGAGATTAAGGGGGTGGAGAAGTTTGTGTTAAAGGATGGAAGAATATCACTGTAGATGCTGCACAGTTAGTTAAAATCACAGACATGTTCATTGGAGGTCCATCACCAGCAGGTTAAAGGTGAAGATAGCAGCAACAGGCAGGGAGAGAGAGGGGAAAATGAGGAAAATGAGCGACAGAGTGAGCTGGACAGGACAACCGATCAGCAGGTAGAAAGTTAAAGCTAATACATGAGCAATGATGATTGATTAGTATTAGTATTAATTGGTATTTGCATGCTTCCCAAAATCTGGCAGCCACAGCAACTTATTCTGATAAAATATCAAGCAATCAAGGCTGAGAAATGTTGGGTGAGCAGCAAGTGTCAATCATAAAATTGTAGGCTCCATCATATAATTTTAGATGTTCAGGGTAAAGGTGCTGAAAGGCTGCACTGTAGTTTGAATTTGTAGCAAAACCCTCTACGCTGTGGTTAAATATGTTTTAAAAAAGGCTGAAACAATTGAAATGACAAGTTAAAGTTTTGCAATTTAAAGTAAAAAAAAAAGCATGAAAGTATTATTAGGAAAAGGTATGCCCACATTGATTAAGAGACCTACATGAGTTCATGAAGTAGCCCTGTATTTAGCCTGATATAAATGCATTTTATAGCTTTTCAAAGGAGCAACTTTAAACCTGAAGAATTAGAATTGAGCTGTTACAGCAGGGAAATTCAGGAAATGTATATAAAGGATGATTTCAATTTAAATGATAACATAGTCAGTTGAACTACACAGAGCAGACGCAAGTGGTGGAGTTAACAATAGACACTAAAATTCTGATATTTAGGATGTTGATGGTTCATTATGCTTGCTTTAAATAGAGTTGGGTTTGAGATAAAAGTAAAATATATTCCCTTGGGGAACGCGTACATAAATTACTAGTTGGTTGCGCTCCACTAATTATGAAGGGATTGTTGAATCCAAAAATGCCAAGGCAGATTTTTTGTCCCAGTCCAGCTCTGCCTATGGTTACTATGGCCAATGAGCATCAGCTAGAGAGGTATAAGGTATACGGTTGGTAACCTCAGCATTGGGATTTGCAGCAGTGGAACTGCTTCATTTAATACCTTTCATCCAACATTATTGCCTGTCATCACTGGTGCTCTTGTGGCTGAATACAGTCCAGTCCTCGCAATCTAGTGCAAAAATTTCAGAAGAGTAAGGAAATGGGTAAGTCTTTTGCTTCACTAAAGAAATGTTCTCCAGGGAAGCAAAAGCTTGTCGGTTTTCACACTCATTCATTTGGTGTATTTTTGAGAACATTTTTAGGGTTTTCATAGCAACCATTTCCATGTATAGATGTCCTATTACAGTGTGAAGTCTGTAGATCTGTACTTGTATATCTGTTGTCTTTTAGCCACCCTCTGCTCTTTTCATGATTGGTTGGTTTCTGACCATGCAGCTTCTGCTGCACAGATATTGTTTGGGTAGTGGATCATTATCCACACAGTAGGGATACGTGAAAGTGGTTGTGGTGCTGGTATCAAGCACTGGGGTCTTGCTGGGTTTTTCACATGTCAGTGTCACTGCTTGGCTAAGAACCAACCCGCTACCCAAAAATATCCAGCCTAGAGTGGCTTTCCTGTGAGAAGCCAACAGATGACTTGCACAGAATGGCAACAGGTGGGCTATCAACTCTGACTTTACACCAGCAAGGTGCACTTACAATGGTTTCTCACTACTTATAGCGAACAATAGAAAGAAAGGTGCATAGCAAAATAGTGAAAACAGTAAATGAAACCATTTAGTGCAAATATTATACAACGTCATTTTCATTAATACGCTCTTGTTATCGTCTCCAGGTGTGTCTAGTCTCTGTCTGTGTATCAATAGCCCCTCGTTTCAGTGTGTCCTTGTCTGTCATTGTGCGAGTATGTGTTCACCACCGTCACATGTGCTTTGTTCTTTTTTTTCCCTTTGTCTGTTTGGTTTCTCAATCTGTTTTCTTGTTCAATTTCTGTATCTTTTACTATGTACTTTTGGTTTGTTTTGCTACTCAATTACTTACCCTATTGCTTACATCTGCCTCTTGCTCTCCCCACCATCATATGTGACAGAATGAGAGACCTAAAACTGGACGTAGCAGATTATGTGTGGACATGTTTGACTGTCCATCCCCTTTCATATGGGTCAACCTGTGGTGTATTTGAAGATAGAGAGTCCCCCCTTTACCCACAAACAGAGGAATCGGCCCAGACGGTGCTCTCAAGGCTCCCCTTTGCCGGAGGATTTTTTGGGGGTTGGATACTCTTCAGTTCGAGTATCCAACACTTCAAATTCTCCCTGTGCTCCAGTGTCTACAGTGGTGTCAGCCGCCTGTGTCCCAGTGTCTACTGTGGTGTCAGCCACCTGTGTTCCCGGTGCCAGGTATCTATGGCAGTGCAAGCTGCCCATGATTCAGTGCCAATGGCAGTGCCAGCTACCCGTGCACCAGTGTCTGCAGCGTTCCCTGCTGCCCCAGCTCCAGCATTCGTGGCACCCGCCACCCCAGCACCAGTGGGCACAGCTCCTGCTGCATCTGCACCAGTGTTGATACATAGACATACACCGTCACAGTTCCTGTGTCTGTTCCTTTCCCTGTTTCTGGTTTTCTTTATCCAGTCTCTGCCACTGTTTACATGCCTGTCCCAGTACTGTCTCATTCCCCAGTTCCAGGCTCCTGTTTCATCTTCATTCTTGTCTTGTGTCCAGCCCCCTGTCCAGTCTGTTCAGTCTCAGTGTCTGTCTATTGTCTCGTCTTCTGTTGGTCTGCCCTATCAGTCATTTGTGCAGACTCCTGTCATGTTTCCTGTTCCCCAGGTTGAGTCTCTTGTCCCTTCTCATGTTTCCCAGGTCAGGTCTCCTGTTGTGTCACTTTTTTCCACAGGTCAAGTCTCCTGTCCTGTCTAATGTTTCCAACATGTCCCAGTTTCAGTCTCTAGTCTTGTCTTATGTTTTGCCCCTAGTCCTGTCTACACTCACATGTTCATGTCTAGTTTGGTTTGTTTCTTGCTCCTTGTTTCAGTGTGTCTTTGTCTGTGATTGTGTGTGTATATGTTCACCGCTGGCATGTGTGTAGTGTTCTTTTGCTTCTGTGTTCATTGTAGGTTTTGTGTCTCTTTGGTTTCTATCTATTTTCTTGTTCATTTTCTGTATCTTTTACTTTGTATTTCTGGTTTGATTGGCTAATAAACCCTATAATCTGTGCTTACGTCTGCCTCCTGCTCTCCCCACCATCATCATATGTGACAACAACATCTGAGTACTTTAATTTGTGTTAAAGAGCTTGTAATTGAAGTAGGAAAACAGAGGCATTTTGAAAAGACACTGTGATTATGTTTATAGTGAAGAGACAGATGACTATACATTGTTGTGTGATGCTGGCTGCTCTACATTTCAGTAAATCAGTACAGAAACAACCAAGCAATCACAAGGACAGGTGCAAAGACAGTTCTTTTAGGTTATATACACTCATCACACACTCATCAATATAGTCACACCCAGAAGGAATCAACCAGTTGTAATGGATGACTGCAATGTTGTCTTGACAGAATGTCATGGAGTCACTCAGAATGGCAACAGTTCATCTTCAGTGAGGAGTCCCATTTTTGATTTGGTGGAGAAGACCAACAAATCCAAGTGTGGAGATCAATAGATTGCTGTCATGCATTACACATGCAGAAGGCCTGGTGCATGGAGCTGTAGACATTTCTAATGGAGTATTGTGATAATCCATCCCATGCATCATGAATATTCTTGCTCAGGTCCTCAGTTCCCAATTTGAAAACCTGTAGGAAGTGAGTGAGAAAATTTAAGCTGCTTGGGATAGATTATTATCAAACATCATGATGATATTTTGGCAAGCATCACAGTGAGAGACACTACTACTTTATGTGTAGCTCAAAAAATATTGCTAATTTCAGTCTACATTTTTTAGCATTTATTGTACATGTTAACTTTTATCTTCTGTGTGAATAGTACTAAAATCTGATACTTCCTTCTGGATGCACATTCAGCCAGCAATAGAATGAAATGTGAATAGCAAAATAGTAAAAGCATTAAACTATACAATATATGAAATTATGCAGTGCAATAATTATACTACATCATTTTCATTAATATGCTGCATTTGATAACATGCTACTGTTAATCAGAATTTAGTATTAGTAATATTGCAGAAATAGAACACAAGACTCACTAAAAGAGACAAAAAGGACCTGAACACATAAATGTGGATGAGAGCTAGTAGTTATACATCACTACAGCTGCAACTATTTGTTTGATGATTAGTGTTTAATATACTCATATTATTTTGTTTCAAAATAAAAATATGCCCTAAGGTCTAATTAATGCTGGGCTAACAAGCTCCATTTAGTTTCACCATCAATTTTAATGCTATAAGAAAACAACTTCCTGCTGAAGGGGAATCATTTACTTATTTGATAGGCACACATAAATGAACATTGAAACCAGCAAAGAAACTGTCAACATTTACACCTGCTTGTATATTTGTAATGTGTGTCCCAAGACACATAGGTGTTTCATACATTCATTTGCTGAATGTATTTATGGCAATGTAATCAGTTTAAAAGCTGAATATTTTATTAGATTGGGTAGCAGCTATTTTTGTTTTCATAAATGTATGGTGGGTTGGTGATCATCCAACATCCTGATCTTACTAATGCTATTGCTGCTGAGTCTAATCCAATCCTCACAACAATTCTATGGAGTCTGGTAGAAAGCCTTCCCTGGACAGGGGAGACAGTTGCTCCAACAAAGTAGGGTAAAATATATTTGATTTCAAAAGAAACATTGAATAAGCAGATGTCCCAAAACTGTTATGCATATATTGTATCTACAAATTGATTTAAACTGAACATAGATTATACATTTAAAAGTAATACTTGTTTTGTTACTTTGTTTGTTCAGTAAATAAGTAAATTTGCTTAAAACATAAAAGCAAAAAATAAATAAATAAAAAAAGTATATATTATATATATATATATATTAACAGTATAGTAATACAAGAATATTACTATTAAAGAACACTAATAGTGGATAGAGTCACCCATCGTAGAGGATTTCATTGCTTTCCAAGTAATTCACAATCTGTTTGGAGATTATGCACTGCCAGTTGTTCAAATTAGCCTTAACATTTATGAAGATATGAAGATGTAGTCCAGTGCATGAATGTTTGGATTTATTAATTCAGCCAGATTCAAATAGCCAGAAATTGTGTGTTTAGCAGTTTTTGCATGACAATATACAATTGAATGTATAACATAAAACAATACAAAAACAAGGAACAAAATCAGTCACCATTGGTACATCCAAAATACTGTGTCGATGATAATAGTTTGTGCTCAACATCTGTGAGAGTAGAACTTTTGTTGCAGCTTAAGACACTGCATAGTAGTGATGGGCAGTGTGGTAATTTTGGTAGATATAAAAACCTTATTTACTTAAAACGAGACTAAAAATTACAAAGTAAAGTACAAAGAATAGTATTTCTGGAGGGGGATGCTGTACTCAAGTGTGTGACAGCATGACAGTAGTAGAGAGTGAGAGGCAGACAAGGAGACACAGTCAATGATGATGCAGTACTATAGTGATCTTCCACTGACCTCTCCTCCACCACACACACACACACACACACACACACACACACACACACACACATAGAAAAAATCTTAAATTTCATCACAATTAAACTTCAAAAGTTTTGAAATGTTATTATGATACAAAAGCCTTAATTTGTAAATAGAAATTGATATATAAAATCATACAAAATAAAAATCTTAAATTGAAATATGAGGATTATTTAATTTAAACCTTGAAATAAAACAGCCACAATGATCAGCATTAAAAAAATCTTCCATTGATCCATCATCTTACCTATAAGGTAGGACAAGACAGTCCATTACAGGGTACCACAAACACTCACATCTAGTTTTAACAAAACTAAACTCACATGTTTTTGGCAGGCAGGAGAAAATCCTATGCAGATGCACAGAGAACACATCAAACTCCTCACCGACAGTGACTGGAGCAGGGATCGGAGCTAACACATTAATTGTGGCACCAAATTTCTGACACTTATCTCTTTCAGGGAAGTTTGTGTTCAGAATGACTCTCACGTAGATTTGGTTGATGCAAATAGTACCTGTATCTTGCACTGATGCAACATGATTGGCTGCTTAAATAATTGTATAAATGAGTAAAAGTACAGGTGTTGTACTGATTAGTTACAACATTATTACCATCTCCTTGTTTCTACTCTCACCGTCCATTGTATTATATCCAATAACCATACAGGAGCACTTTGTAGTTCTTTAATAGTTGCCCCACCTTGTAGGTGTAAAGTTAGAGACTGACACTTATGTCTCTCTGCTAGTCCATAATTAGTGCTCACAGGATGCTGCACAAAGGACACTGTTGTCTGGACTATTCTCAGTCCAGCAGAGACACTGAGGGGTTTAAACACTCCAGCAGCACTGCTGTGTTTGATCAGTTTCTACCAGCAGAACACACACTAACACACCACCATCTTGTCAGTGTCAGTGCGGTGGTGAGAATGACACTGAATGACAATGAATGATAAAGTTGACAAAGGGTGTAGAAACAAGGATGTGGTCAAAATGTTATGATCAGTGTATAATATCTCTTTAAACATTTAGGACAAATGTCATTCACAAGCATGAGGGAGTATTAAATAAACAATATCACTTTCACTTGTTGGACAGTCATAAGTATATTTTTCCCAAAGGCAAAGCTGTGTTTATCAGTTAATGTCATTTTAACCACTGAAACGACTGTGTGAAGTGGAGCCCATCTGTAGTGTTACATCGCGAGAATTCTGCATTTGTTAAACAGCTTGATGGCAGCAGCTGTTGTCTAAATTTAAAAATGGCACAATTAAAGAACATGTTATTCATTTTGAATTCTTACAAAATTGAGTGATGTGAAACAGGAGGTTGCTGACTGTGTGTACAATCAAGATTTTCTAACACAAGCAAGCTTATGATCCAGTGGCTTTTATGGATGAGGTTTTAATAATACCATCTTAACAATTTATGCAAAAAATCTATTGATAAAATGAATTGTTTGTAGAGCCTCTCTTTTATGCACGATGACAGTGTAACACTAAATACTAACACAATGCAAACACAATGCATTGCTGTTAATTGGGGGGTTGGACTGGCATTGTTTCCTTTGGGCAGGATGAAACAGTGTTAAAACTAACATCATTTATTTATATTTTAACAAAACGTCATGATCTCATGATGTCATTATTTAGATCTGATGCCATCACTAGTTACCATATGAAAGGCAGACATCAGCATATGTAAAGCAGCAAAGGGACTTGTGAATAAAAGCCTTTAAAAGATGAAGAAAGGAAGGAAGGTATGGCATTGAATTTTGGTCTCTTGGTAGAACTTTTGCTAAAGTTTTCATTTATTTTACCTTTTCCTCTCCTGGTTCTTCTAGAAACACTGAATTAAATCTACTAATGCCTCTAAAAAAAACAGAATATTGTGAAATTCATATTCATAATTTCATTCTAGACATTTTTTAAATCATTACATGTACATAATATTCATTTTGTCATTTTAGGTTTGTAGCCAAATTCAGAATTCAGAATCTCAATTTATTAGGATACTTCATTTTGAATTTCAATGAATGTATAATCAGAGAGTATCAACATTAAAGAAAAAAAGCTTGAAATATGTCAAGAGAGGCAATAATGGTTCCTGGCCATATTTATGTCATATCAAATCAAGGACAGAAGTCTTTTTCCTGTATTCTTCCATTAATTTTGTCTTAGTTGTTATGTGGTTTTTGATTTCTTCACTATACTTCTGCATTCTGGGAAAAATAATATTTTACCACATACCTTCCATCGTAAGTGTAATTGGCTAGCACAGAGACCCTCCCTGCTACCACCTTTCTCTTAGAAATTCATTAAGGAAAAAATTATGTGTGATTCATATTGATGTTAAATATTTCTGCTCTATTTTGATCCGTCCAGCTTGTTCCCAAGCCTCTGAAAAGCGAAATCTAACACAACATTCAGCCTTCATCTAAAGTCGGATGGTGTTGTCTAGAAATGCCAGGGTGGAATCAATGCTTTCAGCTCCGTGTTGGCACAGAGCAGCTGCCACGAAGGCAGGAGAAGTCAGGAGAGTAATGGAGGCAGGTTTTAAGCTGGTGGAAGAGATAGGCACAGTATGGAGCCCAGCTCTCCATCTAGAGTGCTCAATGCCAGCATCAATTACATCCTCAAATTAAACAGCGGGACAGAGAGCATGCAAATATCTCTGACTGCCAAACCACCCACCACACGACTGAGTGAAACATGGAGATACACACATTCAGACACACGCATACACACACGGAACAAGATGCAACTTAGGGTCAGTTATTTCAGGCACTGTGGGATGACTGAGGAACATGTGACCTCTGATACATCACATGTAGGCTGCAATTGCGTCCATCATGCATGTGTTTATCACATACTCCCTCAGTGTCTTCAAAATGACCACACTGAACTGGAACATAGTAAGTCGTCCATTTGCCTGTTCAACCTTATCATTCTGCAATAGCTATTATGAATTGGTAATATGATATTCCATTAGAATATATAACAGCGCATGCATTCCAATGACTTTTCCCCCTTAACAGTTGGATATATCCACCCTGTAATTTTTGTCCTGCTTGTTGCTAAGGTAACTATGCAAACCACATGCCCACCATAATGTTTTTAATTCCTCTATGTGGAGAAAGGGACAAATTTCTTAGACGTACTGAAAGTGATATTTTGGCCAAAAATCCAAGTTGCACAATTGATAGGAACTGTAATGAGTCAGCCAAGCATATGTGACATCTGAAGTGTGCTTGTGGAGCTTTGCACTGGAGGTGGCACAGGCTAATTTACCTAACAAGTAATGAAATCTTGAAACATGCTAATTATTATGCAAAACTGCATGTCGGAATCCCACAACACACGATCACACCCTTGCATCACACTGTGTTGAGTTGCTAATTGATCTCTGTTATTCTACTAAGCAGTGTTTTATTTATGTTTTCTGTGATCCCTCATGTTGTCATCATTTCATCTATCGATTCCCAAGTGATCTTGGTTACTCATCATACTGGAATACCAAGTATACTGGATCAGGGCTTAGATTCCCCAAAACGTCATAGTGTTAACATTATCTGGTCAATGGTAGAGAGAGTGTGTTCAACTGGATGTTTGCTCTACAATTGAAGAATCATTTTCATGTTAAGATGCTTTTGGAAAACCCAGCTTAGAACCAATTCGTAAGTATTGGTGGATGGATGGATGGATGGATGGATGGATGGATGGATGGATGGATGGATGGATGGATGAATGGATGGATGGATGGTTGGATGGATGGATGGATGGATGGTTGGATGGATGGATGGATGGATGGATGGATGGATGGATGGATGGATGGATGGTTGGATGGATGGATGGATGACATTTGACATGATCACTTATAAAACTCACATTTAATATGAATTGCAGTGACAATAGGGGAACCCTGTGTACCGTTTGCAATGGAAAACACATTCACTTAGATGCAGGTACTGGTTGAGTATCTGTGTACTGGTTGAGTATCTCTACACCAGAATATGCACAGTTAGATAGGGATTAGAAAGGAGTAATGGAGTAATGGTCTTACGCTACTGGCAGTACATCTATAACGAAATTAATGGAAGGAAGCTGGTGTGTATTTGCCCATTGTATCAGCATTTGGAACTTAATATATCTGAATGCATTCATTAGAATGGATGTCCACATACAGTGTATTTTCCACTTAAATTTATCAAAACTGCACAATGTTTTATTTGTTTGTTCACTTGTTTATTCAACTACTTCCAAAATCTCTCCTCATGGGAGTCTAGTATTATTTATAGTTATTATCCAACACCTGGTTTGGCAAATCAAACCTTCATTATGTTAAATCAGATAAACCGGAATTCATCAAATCCACACAGTAGCTAGGGGTATCCAGGAGAAACCTGGAAAACTTTCAAATATATAAATATTTTTTCTTCACTGAGTGAGATATTTAGCAGCTGAGGATCAGAATGCCAAGACGCTTGGCCACAACCCAATCCACATTGCACAGCACCCCATTACTATCATTGTGGGCACGTGGGAAAAGGGGCCTATGTTGCTCCTTGGGGAGAACCCAGCTAGGCACCTTGGATGAAGAGTCAGCCACCAGTCATTCACAAAAGAGCCCTTCCCTCAGGCCTGGCTCCAGGGAGAGGCCCTGGTGACCCTATTCTGGGTGAGGGAAACTGAGTCCTGTTATTATTCATACTCATGGAGGTTCAACTTGTTCATGCTTTTGTGGCCTATCACTTAGGGCCAACCTAGGTGTCCAGACTACATTACTGACCACATAATTCCTAAGGTTACTCAGGAACACAAACCCCTCCACCACAATAAGGTGGTGATCCCAGGAGGGGGACTCTGAGGAGGCCTCAAGGAAATCCCAGGATTGACTTGAAATTATATCACTCAGCTGGCCTGGGAATGCCTTGGAGTCCCCCTGGAAGAGTTGGAAGAGGTGGTTGGGGAGAAGGACGTCTGGGCCTCTTTGCTAAGGCTGCTGCCCTCGTAACCCGAACCCTTGTTAAACAGCAGATAATGGACAGATAGCTGGATGGATGAGTGAGATATGAAAAGACCACTTATAAAACCCACATTTAATATGGATTCCAGAGCCAACAGAGGAACCCTGTGTACCATTTTGCAATGGAAAACACATTTACTTGGGTGCAGGTACTGGTTGAGTTACTGTACTGGTTGAACATCTCTAAACCAGCCACCTCATTAAAGAGATCTGGTGGTTCCAAACTTCTTACATTTATGGATGATGGAGGCCACTATGCTCATTGGGACTTTATAATGCATTAGGACTTTTTCTGTACCCTTTCCCAGATGTATGTTCTGATACTGTCCTGTCTTGGAAGTCTAGAGACAATTCCTTAGACTTCATGGCTTGGTTTGAAATCTACTTTGGGCTCAATTTTATATATATATAAATATATATAAATAATACATATAAATATGTTTTATTTTTTAATAAATTTGCAAAAATGTAAAATAAACTTTTCTCACTTTGTCATCATGGGGTGTTGTGTGTAGAATTTTAATGGAAAATCCATTTTGGAATAGGGCTGTCACATAACAAAATGTGCAAAATTGAAGCACTACTTTCCGGATTCCCTGTAGTATTAAAAAGTAAAACAATGATTCCCTCTGAGCAACTTTTGAGGCCTACCTCACATTTGTTTGTTTTGTCTCCTTCCCAAAATTACAAGGTATTTTGACAAAGATTTATTGTTGAGATTAATGATCATATATCCATAATTAAAGCTTAATCATCAAATGGAAAAGTGCAATTAAACATCATTAATCACAGCAAACTGTGCAATAATGATCTATTATACATTAATCTATTGCCCCACTTTGCATGTATATGTATAAAGAGAGAGAGAGAGAGAGAGAGAGAGTGAGAGAGAGAGAGAGAGAGAGAGAGAGAGAGTAAAAGAGAGAGAGAGAAAGAAAGATTTTGAAAGGCAAATGTGTGATTTAGACCTGCAGTTCTCATAAGCCTCTATTCAAAATTAGCTATATTGGCCTTGTATATTCAATGTCAAATGTATAGTCACTACATTTGGGGTAAGAGGGCAGCTATAAATTAAATTTGGGGCTAACCATTGTGTAAAAGCACTGATGAGTGAAGATATGAAGTTATGTCTCAAGTCTAGCCTTAAATGGCAGTGTGAGTGTGTGTGCTTCTGTGGCTGAATTTGTTAGAAAAGAGCAGATGGGATGGTTGAGGGAGTGCGTAAGAGAAGAGAGGTGCATTTTTTCGAACAGCCTGCAGACAGCAGGTGGCCTGTAACCGCTATAGCGCCGAGACTGCTTCCATTCTGACGTCTCTGACTCCAGACGTCTTCTTATCCAAAGCTGAGGGCTGAATTTATAAAAGCTGGGCTGGTAGGTTAATGGAGTGCTGTAGCACAACACGGTGAAGGTCGCATTTGTTTTCTACAAACTGTTAAATGAGCACCTTTGCATTTTTACATGTCAAACATAACAAGGTAAATAATTACACTTTTGTAGTGAATAGCTTTAATCCTGCTGTTGCAGCCTCCGACCTGTTTGTTTACCATTCGATACCTAATTAATGTTTCATTCGGATGTCTGCTCTTTCGCAAATTGATTACATTTAGAGCACTGCTCAGGGCACCACCAGAGACTCTACATGTCACAAAGTTACTGTTTTTCTGTATTGAACTTGTTCTCTCCTGTGTTGCTCACTTCCACTGAGCTAATTATATTTATTGTACTCCGGCTATCAGTGAACGAGCAGAAGCTGGTTATGCTTATACACGGGAGAAGCTGAAACTTTGATTGCACTGGTTCTGGTGTTCATACAAGTCAAATGTAGGACTTCTTGGAAGACATGGCTCCCATTACATCTGCCATGAAGCTAACACTGAATTCTACCATAAGAACCATCATACCAAACATTGTGGTGAGGGGAGGGGGCGTGAGATTGACAGGCAGATCGGAGCTGCTGCCGCAGTCATGCGGTCAGTGTATTGGACCGTTGTGGTGAAGAAGGAACTGAGCCGTAAGACAAAGCTCTTGATTTACCGGTCAATCTACGTTCCTACCCTCACCTATGGTCATGAGCTGTGGGTAATGACCAAAAGGACAAGAGTGCGGATACAAGCGGCTGAAATGAGTTTCCTCTGCAGGGTGGCCGGGCACTCCCTCAGAGATGGCGTGAGATTCCTGGTCACTCGGGAGGAGCTAGGAGTAGAGCCACTGCTCCTCTACATCGAGATGAACCAGCTGAGGTGGCTTGGGCACCTTTTTCGGATGCCCCCTGGACGCCTCCCTGGGGAGGTGTTCCAGGCACGACCCACCAGGAGGAGACCACGGGGAAGACCCAGAACATGCTGGAGGGACTATGTCTCTCGGCTGGCCTGGGAATACCTCGGGATTCCTCCCAGGGAGCTGGCTGAGGTGTTGGCGGACTGGCAAGTCTGGGCATCCCTGCTTAGACTGCTGCTCCCCCGACCCAGCCCTGAATAAGCAGACGAAAATGGATGGATGGATGGATGGATATTCAAGAGTTTCAAGATAAAAACAAACTTTAGAAGTGAACAAGATTGAGGAAGATTAGAGGAAGCAGGTTATTTAGAGCAAACAAATAGATTGTTTCATTTGAAAATAGGGTTGAGATATGCAGATTTGGTGGCTGAGGTGAGAGAGTGTGGGTGGCAGGCATTTGTTAGATCAGTAGAGATAGAGTCCGGGGATTTCTAATACAGCATTGCTGGGTCTATTCGTGTTCAGAGGTCATGTTTTGAGGGCAGTTATGAAGGAATTGTCTGAAATGACTTAAAGAGCTAGTCAGTAGTTGTGGATGAGAAGGGCTGGGGTTGGGAGTAGTAGGGCAGTGTGCGGTTGAAGGCGTGACATAGGGAGAGTTATAGGCTGTTTTGTGTATTTGCTGAAGGTTTTGAGGTTGTAAGTAAAATCCTGTGAAATCTCATGAAGTGAGCTTGGAGGGGAGCGGGTCTGGGATGCTGGACTTCACTGTTGAGCCTTCTGGAGGTTTTGTGGGTTTAATTCAGTGAAACACTGACCAAGGAAGGTGCCTGTCTGAAGACCTGTGAAGAGCTTGTTAGGTAGTGATTGTAACTGTTATCTTGTCAAACTCATGGGTCAATTTATAAATGCTAAATGTAGCTGACTGGATCATAAATGGCTACAGAAAAACTTAGTTGCTTAGATGGAGAATAGTCTTATTTTCCTGTAGCATTGGTTAATTGAATTGTTGCAGATCGGATCATAAATTTCCACAGCAACTTTAGTGGTTTGGTGTACGGGCTTGTTTGTACTAAAAGGAAAAGACAGGTGGGAATGAATATGTTGCTAATTGGATCATAAATGGCTTACATTGAATGCAAATAATATGTATATAATAAATGAAAGTTTATCTTTTTTATTAAATTATGAAAAAATGCACTTTTTCCACAATATTTTAATCCCATATGATGCACCAGTATATTTTACAATATATGCCGTTTCTCTGCTGTAAGGTTATGCCTGAACATTTGTTGCTGGTAAATGATATTTGCATGTTAAAGTATTTATGCACAGCGTAAGTGGTTTATGAAATTGCCCGCTGTTCTGCAGAAGTCAGCAAATTTAAGCTGCATTCCGTGAGAGCACGTTGAAGCATAAAATAAAGTGTTTTCCTTTAGTGGAGCTGACATATCTGTCCCCAAGCCACTTTTCCATTTCTCTAAACAAGAACAGGGGGCATTGGACAGTTTCAGTGGTACACAGTCCGTTTGTGCTATGCTCATTTGTATGCCATTTTCATAGTTTCCTTTGAGAAAGGGTCTAAAAGTAATGTTTGCAAAGCATGATCCGAAATGTCATTTTTCTTTTCTATCCTGTGTGAGAACCCTAATGTCCTTCGAGCCTACTCTTTCTTAACAAGAACCAGGAACACTCCTAAACCCTATATACATTCCAAGATGCATGGAATATTATCATTTGAGGTGAATATCGATTCCCTGAACAAGCTCAAAGGCCAGTATTTTAGCTGACCAATAATCCATAGACTGTATGTTGAAATGTGATCATCCCTTCTAATGAATGCATTCAGCTATTTTAAGCTGGCCTAGTCCTTTAGAAGTGTATAGGAGCAAATTGTCCTACAAACCAATTGGTACCATGCATAAGTGCTCCAACATTGAGCTGTGGAGCAGTGGAACTGGGAAAAGATCACATCTAACATTATTCAGGGACGGAAGTGATATATCTGATGTAAAACATTTGTTGAAATGTTAAAGTAAAACATGTATTACTACTTAATATGCCTAAAACCAGAATTAGCTAGAAATGATTAGACCATTGTTTGAAAGGACTGTCTTATATAAACTTCAGACTGTATTTAGGTTTGCTCTTGATTGTTGAAGTGAGTGGTATCACCATGGCAAGATCCATAGAGCTCTGTGAGGCCTTCAGAAAGAAGGCTGTATATGCATATGCATCCGGGAAGCTTAAGATCTTAAAACAATTAGTCATTCCTCTGATAGGATGTGCTAAAGTTTTCCTTCCTTTTCATTTTTATTAATTATGTTTTGCGAATTATATATTTTTTAGTTTTATATATATAGTTTTGTACGATGCCACCTTAACATTGGACTTCATTACAGGTCAACGTATCATTGGCCAACACATATATTTCATATATTTCTCTGTGTAAGTTTCAGGCCTTAAGTCACCTATTATAAATTTGTGATGTGGGACTGGGTTTAGTATAGTACAGTGATAGCAAGGTGTCTCTGGTGGGTTGTCAATTTTTAAAGGTGGGAGGGTTTTGTTTGAATATTTTTCAAGTAATTTGAATGTCACCTTTGACTGAAATGCCCATCCTTAACAAGACTGGTATAAAGTTATGGGAAATGCTGTTCCCTCTTCATGGCAGACTGACTGTGTTTGATTTCACTCCCAGACAAGCTGAGCACACTACACCAATCACAGTCCTTGGGAAAACTCTGAACTCACCTAACTCTGTAGCATGAATACACTATTAAACTGGATTAGAATGGCCTTGTTTTCAACAGTTAACTTTCAGGATCTGGGTGGGCTTTGGCATTTGTTCCACTGCCGAAAACTCTTGTTCTTGCCACTCTGGCAAGTTTCACATGAATTTCCCATTTTCATGTGACTCCCAGGGTGAATTTCAAGAGCTTGTGTTCCTAGGCCTTGAACTCTCGCTAAACCCTGCCGAAACCTCAGAGACCACCAACAAGACTAAAGCACTGCTAAGCCTGTGTCAGGAACACACTCCTCTCCGAACAGACATGCTGTTTCCTTTAGGGATGTTAAGAGGCCCTTTAGCAGAACTGTACAGGAATATGAATGACTGTGTAGCTGAGCCAGGCCCAAGTGCCAGAGTCTAATTCAGCTCAGGTTTGTGAAAAGGGCCTAAATTATTCATATGTTGCCTGTCTAAGGGAGCGTATTCATTTTCTTACAGGAGTCTTGGGTTATTAGATTCTAATATACGTAATGCCTGTAGACAGCGCTTGCTTTATTGGCGATAACTCGGTGAGTTTGTCTGCTTTAATTTAATGGGATCTGATAAGATGGAATAAAATGCATTCTACAAAAAATATTGTCAGAGAGCTTTCACACCAGGGCTTTGGACAAGCATTTGTACACTGAGACATGTACTGTCATGCTTTCAAAGAATCATCTGGAAGAAATGAAACATGTCTTTATAATAATTGCATAGAAAATCATTCTTCCTGCAGGAGTGAATCACAAAACTGTCTCTGGAGTAATATCATCTGTGCTTCAAATTTTGATATCATTTTGTCAGATCAAAACCTGCAGCAGGAAAGCTGTTAATTAGGATATTTTTAGAATGCAGGATGTCTCATTGACTAAAAGTTGATTAACGAAGTCTGTAATTTAGGGTCAAAATATTTGAGTGGAAGCAATTAACTAAGCAGGGTATGTGTGGAGGACCAGGGAGCTCCTCGACAGGTTACACTGTGTTAGTTGATATTGGACTCAATACTGTCTGAGAAAACACACTGTTCAGGTATATTTTTGGGTTAGGGTTAAAGAACCTAATGCAGAATGTTCTCCTTCATAGAGAAGCACCATTTAAGCATTGATTAAAAATCATTATTGTTCGATGCAGAACCTTTGTGTTTAGTGGAGAACTACTGAAGAACTTTTGAAGGGTGTATCAACAATATAAATATACCATTCAATCATTGGTCTCAAAGGTTTCTGGAGAGCTACCTTCATGCAGACTTTGCATCCAACCCTAATCCGCTCCGAATAATTACTGCCTTCATAAGTTCTTGATTGACTGAATGAGGTGTGTTAGATAGAGATATAGTTGAAACCTGCAGAAAGGAGGGGACTAGGAGATCACTGCTTTATGCAAACCATGCACTGGAAGACTGATGAACAGTGGAGCAGAAACAGAAGCAGTTTTTGGTCACAGCTGTGTGTACATTAGTTTGTTCCTATAGCCGCTTTGTTGCTTTCTGTTTGGTGTTTGACAGAGCTCCCCTATTGGTTATTCACAATGTCCATGTCTCAATTCACAATGTCCATGTCGTAGTTTGAGTCAAGACTACCAAGTTATGATTTAATTGAAATATCAAGACAAAAAAGGCTTAAGACTAGGTATGAAATAAAAAAATCTATATTTCGATTCAAATTGATCTTCATTTGAATGATCCGATATCAATGATTATAAAGCCAATATCAATCTGTCACCCTTTGGAATCAGCACTTGTGCTGACAGGAACAAAATCTAGAACCATAATAAATACCCCACCAGAAACCTTTTCACACATTCAAAGGGTGAAAATAAATATATGTTTAGATTGAAAAGTCTAGAATTAAAAAGAAACATGCTTCAATCTGTCAGTTACAATGCAAGCTTTGATGACCCACCCAGATATAGCCATTCACAACATTATGGTCCAGCAGCTCCTATTGGTGGAGAAAATGTGTTTAAATGCCCATTTTACCCCTGTAAGGTTGAGGTTTGGGCCTTTAAGACACACTGGAGCTACTAAGGCTGCCATCAACAAATCTAGTTGTGAAGGACAACAGTTTCAAATTGAGATAATTTAATTCCGTAAAGATCTGTTGACTCGTTTTGTAATGAACAGTGTGAATGGCACTGAATAGCTTATATACTAGTTAGTCCAATTGCATATTGTATCACTGCTTTTTTGTGGCGGAAGTTAAAAACCTGTTGTTGTAAGTGAAATATGCCTAAATTAATCAACATTGAATTGAATCAAATCTAAATGAGAATCGAATCAAATTGACCTTGTAATTTGGAGTTGAACCAATTCAGGAAATCAATAGTGATAGCCAGTCGTAGTTAAGACAGCTGTCCTGACTACCATTCATCAAGCGATCAAGATGATAGGAGCTGTGTGCAACTCATGTTTTTCATTTAAGGAATTTAGCTAATGCTCAGAACATATCCTTAGCTATTTTCCAAAAGACACCTCAAGTATTGATGCTGCCCAATACGAATGTCAATATGGTTACCTATATACACAATGTTCAACGCAGTAAACTTTGCTGTGAGTGTCAGATCAAGTAAGAAATAACTACAATTATAAATCTTTAATAAGTGCTTTGATTTAAGTACTCTTCCAAGAGATGGTTTTCAACTGACATGTAAAGACTCTGCTCTTCAGGCAACCAGGGGAAGTTTGTTACATCACTTCTTGAAGCTCTAAGGGCTTTTTTTCAATTTTGCCTTTGTAGGCCAACATCAGGGATTTTAATCTGGTATTTGCAGTTCCAGGAAGCCAGTGAAGAGAAGGCAGCAGAACTTGTCTTCTTGACTTTGGAACATTGAAGACAAGTTGTGCTGCCATGTTCTGGAACAGCTGCAAGGACTTGTTGATATGCATAGGAAGACAAGCCAGGAGAAAGTTTCAGTAGTCAAGTCTTGAAAATACAAGAGCCTTAATGAGCACCTGGGTGGCCTCTCTAGAGAGAAAAGGTTGAAAGGTTGTCCAGATGTTGTAAAGGAGAAATCTGCATGACCGAGTAGGAGAGAATGAGAACTTGTCAACCACAACTATATGAAGGCTGTGTGCTACTGCAGAAGGCATGATCAGTGTGACATGAAAGTTCTAGGGATGTACAGCAGCTCAGTCTTGCAAGAGCTTCAGCTTCAGCA
Source organism: Acestrorhynchus altus (assembly GCA_034509495.1). Classification (NCBI taxonomy): domain Eukaryota; kingdom Metazoa; phylum Chordata; class Actinopteri; order Characiformes; family Acestrorhynchidae; genus Acestrorhynchus; species Acestrorhynchus altus. Next base: position 10,352,736 of record CM067519.1, on the reverse strand, counting down.
AGCTTCAGGTGATGGACTGTCATCCACAACGAGATGTCAGCGAGACTCAAGCCAAGATGCAAGTTTATACCTTTTGAAACCTGGGGGTCAGAAGGTGATACCGGGTGTTACTTCAGTAAGAGAGCAAGTATAGAGTGGAAAAAAGAAGCACCTCCACCTCCAAGCCTTAAGGGATTCCAGTGGAAAGTCTGCATGGAAGCTCAATTCCATGTTACCTGACAATAGCACTCCTCCAGGTATGATGCAAACCATTGCCATGCAGAGAGAGTCATTCCAAGGCTGGTGAGGATGAACAGGAGGATTTTGTGATTGATCGTATCAAAGGATGCAAAGAGGTCAAGGATAATCAGAACTGATGATAGTTTGGCTGATCTTGCAGCATGGACCTTTTCTATAAGTGCAATTAGAGCAGTATTTGTAGAGTATGCTGGTTTGAAGCCAGTTTGTCAGAGCTTTAAACCCCTAGAGGAATGGTCTACTTTTTAAAAGGTATAAATAAAAGCCAAGTCAAGATTGGATTTTCTGTTCAGAATTTCAACACATAATTATGTTCCCTGAATGAAAATACTGCCTTTTGACTCCATTTGTAGCCAAAGTACAGTTGAGTACCTTTTTTCTCCAAAATGCACAACAAAAATTTAACAAAATCTTAGAAAATTCATAACTGTTCTAAGTTAATAGGTTTTTATAGTTTGTATCAATTAACCATCTGTTTCCACTTTTTAGGGGCAGTTACATGCCATTACACTCAGAATCAGAGTAGCCTACAGACATGATACACATATAAAAGACTACAAGACAGTGGTCTCATCAGTGTCTGATGACTTATCAGCAAGTAATCAACCTCAGAAAACAGCTCAAGTTCCTTCCTCCTTAATTAAATTCCAGTTTAAATGCCAAGGGAGCCTTCCAGTGCCTGTTTACTACTCTGTCCATATCTATGTGCTTAACCTGCATGCAGACTCCAACTGATCAGTCAGGGGGCGTGGATAATGATGTCACTGACCCAGATAGACGGAAGTGTCTGTGTTCAAATTTCAGTATAAAAGTCCTGAGAAGGGATAGTATTAATGCATATATAAATATCAAACATAGGAAAGGACATTTAGGTTGTTGTTGTTGTTTTTTATTTTAACTGGAACAAGGTCAAGTATTTCATTACAAATAACAAACAACTCATCACATTTTTTTCATTTTCAGCTTTAAAACAGCCTGTAAGATCAACTCCATGATGTTCTGAGATGTAAAGTTTTGTTTAATCATTAAAAAGAAAAAAAGTAGCAAAAATGAAGACAAATTTAAGTAGCCTTTGAGTAGCCTAGAATCTCAACATAAAAACCTGGCATGTGTGAGTGTCTCCTATGAATACTTTTCTAATTCTTTGGCAAATACAAGTACATCAAACTTTGAAAATATCCTGCAAAACTGGTTAATAGATTAGTACACATTAGGGAGTAATGTAGCTGATTTTAACTCTAACAGCAGAATGAGATGAATGCATTTAAAATCGACTTGGCTTTAAACAGTCTATTCCTGAGAGCTAGCATTAAGAATGTAGATCGCGATGCAAAAGAACCACTTATATTTGTGTGTGTGTGTGTGTGTGTGTGTGTGTGTATGAGTGTGTGTGTGTGTGTGTGTGTGTGTGTGTGTGTGTGTGTGTGTGTGTGTGTGTGTGTGTGTGTGTGTGGTGTATTTTATATTATATCTGATCTTGCAGGACCTCTGAAAACAGAAATTTCATTAAGTGAGAATGCTGTGAGATACTAAGTACACTGAAATGAACACAAACTGCACTAGTGCTGTGTTAGAAATTCATTTGCATGTTTAGTGATTAGCCTTAGCGTTAGGGGGCATCATATAATTTCAGTCTCAGCCTGGAACTCGGGAAATCATTTCTAAATCAATTTAAACGCTCAGCCATTGTGTTGTCCAATCACTTGCACAGCCAAACATCCCCCTCCAAAAAGTGGGCAGCCATGCACGCAGGAGTTCCTGCAGCTGCTGATACAGTCAGTAATCAGCAGGAGAAAGCTGAGAGCTCACAGCAATCAACTGTAATTGGAGCGTACTTCAGGGGACGGCCTCTTTCTGAGCAAATAATCCTGATTTTACATTGCAATTCCTTTCTCTAGATGGATACATTTTAACCTCTGATAATTCTGATTTGGATGGAATCAGAACTGATCAGACTGAACAGAGGGATAGTGCAGCTGTGTTTGTATGGGGCATGATATCAAATACATTTCAAATACAAGTATGAGAGGTGTGGAAGTGTGGCTTGTGTGGAAACTGGAAAAAAAAGGTAATGCATACAAAAAAAAATGAAATTTAGCAATAGAAAAAGCAAGAATGTTCTGTACAGGTGTTACAGGTGTTCACCTGGTCACCTGATTATTGATACATTTGATAAAATACACTCTTCAAAATAAGGGTGCTTCAGATGGTTCTTTGATTTTCATTAGTTCTCAGTTATAATCATCTATTTAATTAAAAGGAATGAACGTTTGAAATATATCAGTCCATGGTGGCACAGTGGATAGCGCTGTTGCCTCACAGCAAGAAGGATCTGGGTTCGACCTGGGAAGTTTCTGTGTGGAGTTTGCATGTTCTCCCCGTGTTTGTGTGGGTTTCCCCTCACAGTCCAAAGACATGCATGATAGGTGAATTGGTGACTCTAAAGTGACCCTTAGTGTGTGCATGTGTGTGCCCTATGATGGATTAGTGCCCTGTCTAGGGTTGTTTCCTGCTCTTGTGCTCAGAGTTGTGGCAGGGCACCGGCTCATACTTGACCCTATTCAGGAATAAGTGGATGGATGGATATACAAGTTTCACTTTTTGACTGGAATTAGTGAAAATAAATAACTTTTTCATGATTTTCTATGATATTTTTTGACCAGCAACTGTATGTAAAGAAGTTCAAGAGCTGTTGATTCTCATCAATCTGGGAAAGGTTATGTGTCTGAAGAGAATCACCAATCCACCATCAGACACACTGTTTGCAAATGGAAGAAATTCCAGACTATTATTACCCTCCCCAGGAGTGGCCAACTGACAAAGATCACACCAAGAGTAATTAAATAAAAAAATAGTGAAATAGTCCACAAGGTCACAAAGAAACACAAGGTAACAAATAAAGGCCTTTCTCACATTGGCTAATGTTAATATTCACTGAAAGTTAATGTTGTGGTTTACTGAACCACAAAAGTATGCATGGCATTATTGTGAGGAGAAAGGAGAAATTCCAAAAGAACCTTGCTGTAAGGAACCACCGGTGCTGCGCACCAGGGGGTGGCTGGCTACTACTCATGGCTGTAATCAGGCCAATTGAGGTCAAGTGTGTGGTGACACACTCAAAAGGTGTCTGCATGCTCCTCTCGGGGCAGGGTCTTGGTGTCATTGCACTTATCCAAACCCTGCTGGTAACTTTCCCTGTATCTCCCAGTGAAAAGGACACATTAAACCCTCCTTCTCTTCCAAAAAGTAGGTGCTCCCTTCCATTTCTCCCTCGGCTTCCGGCATCTCTGGTGGTCCAATGTCAACATGCCAGTTGCTAGCATCTTTCGTTCTCTGTTTGCAGGGGTTCAAGGCCCATTCTGTTTTGTTTTATTTTCAAGGCAGTGGTCAAATTTCACCCAGCAAACACGTTTCATTGGTTTCATTGTTTTTCGTTGCTCAGTGCTCACAAGCACTAATACCACTTCTCATTCAGGGTTGATAAGCCAATAAAGTCACCAAAGTTGGCCTCCTTAGAGTAGTGGCAAGAGCTCTACTTCTCCAACAAGGCAAGGGTTCAAATCCCTCCTTGAACTCAAGAACACATGCCTCAACCCAGGTGTGTTTACATGCTAATTCCCACCAGGGTTGTAGCACCATAACAATTGATGCCTGTCTACGTTTTGCCAAAGATTATGTGGATAAGCCAAAATGCTTTTGGAATAATGTTTTGTGGAGTGGTTAGACCAAAATAAAAAAAATAGATATGTTTCTTTTAAAGGAGAAGTGTTATGTTTAGAGAAAGGAAAAAAAAAAATATAATAAGAAATAATATAAGAAGTAATGTCATGGTTTGGCCTCTTTTGCTGCATCTGGGCCAGGACCACTTGCCATCATTGATGGAACATTAAATTCTGAAGGAGAACATCAAATCTTAAGGAAACATGGGTCATGCTGACAATGACCCTAAGCACACAAGTGCTTTACCAAGGAATAATTAAAGAGGAATAAACTTAATGTTTTGGAAGTCCAATAGAAATGTTGTAGAAGGGCCTGAAACAAGCAGTTGCACAATGAGGTCACACCAGATACTGAAAGCAAAGGTTTTACCACTCATTGATACAGTGACTTGTGTACTTTTCACCCTTTTGGCATTTTATTTGTTTTGCTACGTCATAACCTGTAATTAAAATTTTTAAAAGATTTTTAAAATTAAAATTTTAAAGATTATTTGAGGGTTTGTATAATTTCATTTATAAAACATGCCTACAACTTTTTTTATTATGAAGCAAACAACAAATAGGACAAAAAACAGACAACCTCAGTGTACATAACTATTCATAACTACTGTCCCCTTTTGCAGCAATTACATGGTTTCCACTGGGGAACAGCAATCTTCAAATCTGACCACAGATTTTCAATTGGGTTAAGGTCTGTGCTTTGACTAGGACATTCCAATACATGTACATGTTTCCCCTTAAACCACTTAGGTGTTGCTTTAGCAGTATGCTCTGGGCCATTGTCCTGTTGGAAGGAGAACCTCCATCCCAACTGACAGACCAAAATAGGTTTTGTTCAAGAATATCCATGTATTTGGCGCCATCCTTCTTCCCCTCAACTCAGACCAGTTTCCCATTCCCTGCTGCTGAAAAACATCCGCACAGCATGACGCTGCCACAACCATTTGTATTGTGGAGATGGTGCTTTTGGGGTGATGAGATGTGTTGGTTTTGCACCAGATATAGCGTGGCCAAAAAGTACAATTTTGGTCTCATCTGACCAGAGCACCTTCCTGTATACATTTGAGGAGTCTCACATGAATTTTGGCAAACTCAAAATGAGCTTTCCTATTACTGTTCATATGCTTTTTTTCTGGCTACTCTTCCACAAAGTCCAGCTCTGTGGAGTGTACGGCTTATTGTGGTTGTATGGACAGATATTCCAGTATCTGCTTGGGAGCTCTGAAGCTCATTCAGGATTACCTTTGGTCTCTGTGCTTCTTCTCTGATTAATGCCCTCCTTGCCTTGTCTGAGAGTTTCAGTGGGAGGTATTTTCTTGGCAGGTTTTTTTGTGGTACCATGCTCTTTTCATTTGATGATAATGGAATTGATCCTCAGGGATTTTTTTTATAACCCAACCCTGACTTGTACTTCTCAATAACTTTGTTGATAGGTCACGGTGTTGTTTGGTTAGTGGTGCATTTACCATGTTATTTCTGATGGTAATTGGTTGCATATATATATATATTGGGCAAAACCTTTATCTTAACCTATACCTTGATTTACATCTAAACCTAACCTTAACCTACACATTAATCTACATATAAATCTAACGTTAACTCTGGTGAAATGAGGAGTTCTTACTATTTCTCTATTAATTTGTTTTAGAAACAGCAACTTTATCTCCCAGCGCCATTTTGTGTACATAGAATTCGGCTGTGCTTATGTGCTACCAGTTGTTGGGTGCAAATACAATAAATAGGTTGTATTTTAGAACTGAAACAATAAAAAATATGGATGTTTTTATGTGATAACCTTCCCAGTGCTAAACATGCAAGAAATAAATCCTTTACTTTCATTTTTAAAAATGCCTACCAAATGTCAAACATCTGGGCTGCATCTGGTGTTTTCCTTAACCACCATAGGTGAAGGTAGTGAAATGAGGAGGGCAAACAGGTACATGATTTCTGCATGAATAAAATATACAGCATCATAACACCACCGAAAGTAAAACAAACTGAATGTCAAAATTGTGTTGATGCAATATTTTATTCATGTGAAAAACATTTACACTTTAATCACTTTTTTCAGTGTACTGTAATGAAATGACCTTATTTTGATAACATGTCCTGAAAAGGATTCTGGCTTGTTTTTGAGTTGCACTTTCTTATACCCTTCATTTAGGAGTGTGTGCAGGGATTGCTGGAGATTGCAGCCTAGATTGATTTTCTGTCACTTCACATATTCATGCAAACTAATGAGAAACTCAGCAGACTTGCTGTCGAGGTGCTGATGGCTTTAGTGATAACGACGTGCCGCTAATGAACAGACCCAAATGAACAAACACTCAGGAGTCTATAGGGATTGTCATTTTGTCACGTTTGCTTTACATTCATGATTTTTTGTTTGAATTCCACATTCACATAATGCACCAAGGACAGCATGGCCCGGCCTAATGCAAAGCAGAATGTAAGTTGTAAAATGGTATTTTACAAATTAGTAAAACAGGTTCATGTAAAACATGTTTTGCTCACCTTCTTGTATTTCCATAGTGATTTCATCTGCACACTTCAAACAGTCAGACATTTCTCCAGATTCACCTTGAAGACCACCAGTTTTTTTTACATTTACCATGTAAATGGCATTGTTTCAAGTACAGTTAGTTTAATTCACACCAGTATTACTATTATTATAAGAATCCATTTTTCATACATGAATATAAGTCTCAGTACAGCCTTTACACTACAGGGTTAGATTTAACATAGTGTTTTATTTGAACATCCAAAACCAATTAAATAAGTTCATATACTGTCATTGGTATTTTTAACAAATAGATATCATGCTGATATTACATCACCACGTTGAGTGAATTTGACATAAACTGTATTGATTTTGATAAGCCATAACTAATATCTAATATTGTGAAGGCCCCTCTTGTGTCACCAAATCAATTCAGACCTGTAGAGTCTTGGACATCGCCAGCAACTTTTCACCAGTTTGTGCTGTAGCAGCTCTTCTATGGGATCAGTCTCCATGCATATTTGAGCCCTAGCTACAAAAGTTGTGTGTTTTGTGCGTTTTTGTCATTGCCTCTTTTTTTTGTAATAACACAGTAATTACATGACATAGTCACATGGCATATGATGATATCTCTATAGAAGGCCTTTGGCTTCTTAAATATGTAATTACTTGATGCGTACATATTATCAGAAGTTTAATATCTTGATGAAAGTGATGAAGTCGTTATCAAAAATTGCCAAGTGATTTTTTTTTTTACTTATTTTTGAAGGTGGAGACTTCACATTCAAGATTTAGACAAGATTTCTGAACAAATAAAGTTGCTGTTAGAAAGAGTAGGTTCTGCAGTTTCTATCTGTATGTGATTTGTGCCAGTGTGTCAAGGAATTCCTGACTTAAAGCTGAGAACACAAAGTATGATTCTGTCTTCACAGTGAGGACTGAGGGCCGAAAGGGTTAATGAGCCTCAGGTGGCCATGACCCTCACTCTATCCACCAGTTTTCCTTCCTTAGAGCACTTTTGGTAGGTACGTACCACTGCATACTAGAAAAAAAACCCACAGGGCCTGTCTGATGTTTTGCAGATGTTTTGACCCAGTCACTAGACATCCCAATGTGGTTCTTGTCAATTTTTTTGCTGCTTTTTGTATTTTCAGATCTACATTCTAGCTTGATTTTCTATTTTTATTTCATTGTGAAAAGACAAAACCATGGCAAAATGTAAACCTGTGAGGTAATATATCTCCTATTCTACTTCCAAACACAAATGCAGCACACACTAAAAGTTTAGAATCGGCTGAACTCTATTTTCTTCACTTATAAATGAGAAACAATGAATATACAGTAACTATGTCCTCTTATTATAGCTGTTGAGAAGTGCCTTCTTATTAAATTAGATAAACATAGTAGAACATCAACGCCTCTGTATATAAAGTGAGTGGACAGTAGCATCAGTATACAAAATAAGCAAGCTGAGCTTTATATCAGGCCCAAATAAAGTTCAGACTATATTATCCAGACTTCAGCGACCCTTCTTTTTCAATTAATCCTTGGCCCAGATGTTTGGGGACGATAGCATCAAGGTGCTCCTTCTTCCCACAGATAGTGTCAGAGAGCAGACACGGTGAAACGATGAGGACCCTCTGGATAGCCCTCGAGGTGCCTCAGCAGCCATGCTTTCTGTTTCAGAGCATATGACGCGATGGCAGCCAGATTTGTTATAATTGATTATCAAAGAGTTTGTGGGCGCAGCGTCTGGGGAGTCAATGGAAGCACTCGGTGAAAGTTAACGAACAGACCATGTACACATATCTTGGAAAGGCTAATTAAATTAATTAATTCATTGAGGCAATTGGAAATGTATGTGCCAAAATGATGCTCTTTGATGTTCTTTGCCAAGTTGTCTCATCTGAGTTGGAGCTCTCTGACGGAGTTGAGGTGGGTTTATTTATTTCATCTTAGCCTGCACGTCTCCACCTCTTGTTCTGTTTACACACCTCGTTGATGGAGGGAAAAATCTCTTTACGTTAACCATAACACCATTAACGCTATGCTTTACTGCCAGTATCTTTGTAACTGAATGTGGCAGTTTGTCAGGGTTTTTTTGGGCAGCAGTAGGATTTGTCTGGATTGGATTTGTTTGATGTGCATAACATGTTTTTATTATGTTAACAGATCACATTTTTTTTCGAGTCACGGTCTGGATCATTTTTTGGATCAGCAAAAAAGAAAAAAGGGATACAAATGAGAGACAGTTAACTTTCAGTTTCAGAGAAATTTTGTGTCACTGCTTTGTTTGTATTAGTGACTTTTATTTGGACTGTCTGTTGATGTGTACAGTTAGTATTGTAGTTTTGCTATGGTTAATTTATTATATATGTTTATTCACTAGCTTGTCAGAAAATATAAGCCTCAATAAATGTATGTATGTATGTGTGTATGTGTGTATGTGTGTATGTGTGTATGTACCACTTTGTTCCAACTAGGCTATATTTAAATATTTAAAGCCCTTCTTAATGAAATTACTCTTGCTGATATTTAAGAAGCAGGCAGGACATTTAGCTTCTGTATGTCATTTTACACTCGTAATATTCAGACACCAATCAGCTTGAGCTAAGCTTGCATAGACTATCCTGAATTCTCTTTATCACTGCAAGCACCAAACTATATCGTCTGTAGCATGCCAAGTTGGAAAGCATATATATAAATATATATATATATATATATATATATATATATATATATATATATATATATATATATAGTTACACCCCTATCTACAACATTAAAGTATTCCATCCTAAGCCTTCACACACAAAAAAATTAAGTATGGATTTGTACTTAAGAGAATACAAGGGCTTTTGTTTGGGACTGTATGTCAGGTATGCACTGAGAGGACAGTGCCTCGTGAGCTAGGATTTATTCATAAAACACCAGGATACCCATAAAACACACAGCACACATGCTGGCATTGACACCCAAAAACTGACAAATACTGGACAAGACAGAGGAACTTAAATACCCAGACAAGAAACAGCTGGGACTGGTTAACAGATGGTGGAAATACACGTGGAAATGGGGCAAAAACAAGAAAGCCTGTGAGGAACTAAAACTAAGAGTGATGAAAAAGTAAGACATGGAAATTAAGCATGACAGGTACAGCAAAGCTAAGTTTTTTCCTGAACCCATGTTTATATTTGTTCATTTATTTGTACCAGTTAAGGTACTATTAGGTACCAGAAGTTCAATACTGTGCCTTTGAGGGTATAAAAGATGTTCCTCTGAGTATAAGACAGAACTTACATCGTACCTCCTCCGACTCCAAACTATGACTAAAATGTTAACAATTGTGACCACAAATAATTTGCAACTAATATAACCAATCAGCTTGCCAGTGGTGATAGGTGGAAACTTTGGATTATTATTTATTACATTATTATTTATTTATTGGCATTTATATTTATTACTTTCTGTAGTTTTATGCCTGCATTTGTCTGCAGGATTTTGACCAAAAACACAAGAATCATAGAACGTGAGTAGAACTGAGCTTTTAGTAATGAACGCTGGGATGTAGAACCACAAGTCTTAGAACCTGAGATTCACACTTTGTGGGCAGTTACAGTTGGCTTTATAACTCAGGATCAGAGTAATCTACAGACATGATACACAAACTAGAAGACTTCTCACCTTTGAGCAATGAATTACCAGTAAGAGTAATTCAGCTCAAATAAACAAAATAAATTTCCAGCTGAATTAAATCCCAGTTTAAATGTCAAAGGAGCCACCTAGTGCATGTTTACTGCTCTATGTGTACAGGCACAACTTGCATGCACTCTCCAACTTATCAGCAGTAGGGTGGGGCGGATTATGTACTGGGTTACAGAGTTTTTTCTTTGCTCACACAGTGTTCATATCTCAGAATAAAAGTCCTGAGAAGGGATAATAGTGATTCATACATTAAAAAAAAAAAAATTATATATATATATATATATATATATATATATATATATATATATATATATATATATATATATATATATATATATATATATATAATATATTATATTATATTATATAAAAAATATAAATATTTTATAATTTTTTTACAATGATATTTATATAAAATAAATATTGTCAAATTCTTTTAATTTCTTTTGGTGCACAGAGTACATTAAACTATGAACACATCTCTTCTAAATTGACCCCTAGGGGTCTAAAAATTAAGTATTATCTGTTCCAATCTCAGCCAAACTCTCCTTAGCACTAATAGTTGACTATTGGAAGATGCAGATAAAGATATACTTGAGCAATTGTCCACTTTGAGCAAAGTACAAATACAGAATAGCATTCAGAAATTCTAGCTTCACAAATTTGTATGCTACAAATATGATGTCACAAAGTAGACCATGTTAGAAGATTTTTGTTCAAAAGCAAGCATAACAGGAACAAATCATAAAAAAGTGCATAAAAAACAGTCCAAAGTCCGAAGCATAGACCCATACGTGATTGGTTTATCACAAAAGTGTGCATGTATAAAATTCCGTAAAGGTTTTAGAAAGAATTCAAAGAGTTTAAATGATTAAAATGAAATTTAGTTTGCCTACGTGGTAGTGTATGAGGAACCCTTCACTAAATTCACCTGTCAAGCCTTGTTAATGAAAAAAAAAGGATTTGGATGTGTTGAAGGTGCAGTAGCACAGCTTGTGTCGGGATTTGGCAGTACAGATTGTTCAAGCTTTGAGAATGTGATGGTGTAGTGACAGGCTCAAGTCTCAATCAAGTTTCATACATCTTTATAACTGTGTGTATGATTTTTAGTTGCAATTAGTAGTTGATTTATTTTTAAATCTGTGGAGCTCTACTGCTTTACTTTGCTGTTATAAATTGTTTCAGTCATTTAATTATTTTTATTTATAGAAATGAATTTTATAGTTAGTAAAAGCAGTTATTATCATACACTCTACAGCTAAGACTCTCAACTTTTGCATCTCACTGCCCACTTTCTGATGCTTGAAAGCATAATAGCCTAAGAAATTTAATGTAAAATTGCTTTTCTCTTTAATAAATCATAAAAAAACTTATGATGTTGTTTGTTTTACTTCTGTGATATTATTTCTGCATTTCTATTAATGTTTATACAATGTTTTTTATTGGAATAATCAATCATATTTTACCGCCATTACTAGCCCATTTTAGAGCTAATGTCTCGCTGTGAGGATGGCCACTAGATTGTGCTTCATATGGTCCTGGTGGTCACCAGCCCCACAGGATGAAAACACTACTCTACAGCTCATTTGAATTTCATGTAACCTTTAGAAACAGAATTATTATTGTTCTGATTTGCACAGTTGGTTCTCAAACTACATACCAGTTCAGTTGTACCAGTTAATATAAAAACTTCCTTGTGATTTACCTCAGTGTTCCAGACCTTTTATTGACTGATATAACCAACCATTAAAAAAGAACCCCACCTACGAGATGGAATACATTCATTTCCAGTTAGTATTTGTATCTGTATCTGTATTTTGATTCCTTTCTGATTGTTCTGATATGAAAAAAAAACAAAAACTTTTCCGTTGGTTTTTGACAGAAAACAAAGCATCTTAAAAAATGCTGAAATACACATTTATTTCTGGGTTAAACTCTAAGGCAACACACAAAATAGTGTTTGGAGTCATTTCAAGTCATAATAAAGTATAAGTTTTTTTGTCCGGTATCTACATTATTGTAGCCTAGATCCTTAGACTCATATATTTAGCAACAGCATTGATAACAAAGGAACAATAGATAAGCGATACTTTCTACCAACGGTATTTTATTTCTCAAATTAGCTTTGGTGAATCGATCCTTTTGTACTCCTGACACAATAAGTGCTTTCGACAACTTAATTAGATGTGTTGATGAATGAAGACTTCTGTTGGCAGCAGCAGTGTTGTAGTTTATAGGGAAAGGGGAGTTTAGCAGAGTTATTGACAGTCTAGACACCTCCTGTCTTTCTGTTCTGTGCTTAAGTCTCCATCCATCACTTTCCACTGACCTGGCCTTTATTGCAGGGAATATAGCACTGTTAATCATATCTACATTCATTAAAAGCAGACACATAATCAATTAGGCTGTTAGAGATGCTGATGAAGGTTCTCCTCTCTGAGATATGAGAGAGAGAGAGATGTAGAGAGAGAGATGTAGTAAGGACTGATCTATGAGGGCATATTACATGGAGTTCTTGATGAGGTTATACTGAAGGATATGTCATGTATTAATTTAGGATTTATATTCTGAGCAGGAAGCCTGAGTCTCTGTTCCCTTTACACTGACATCTTCTGGCTTCTCCTTTCTGTTTGCTTGTGGCTGACTTTGGGAGCACACTGTAAATAATGGTTATAAAGCTTTACAGACTGTGTAAAGTACATACAGTGTAAGTTTCACTGAGATTAATACAGTAAGTAATTATTTTTTGTGATATATCAGAAAAAAACATCTACAGCGGTTTTAGCCCCCATTCATTCCAGCACATAACTATAAGACATATTACTGCTTATGCTGCTAGACTGCTTTATGGAGGAATGAGGCATGAATAGAAGGGCAACCAATTCGTAAACAGTCATTTGAACGCATATTTGCTGTCATACAAAATCATATATATCCTTCTATCCATACTGTTGTTTATTTCCTGTTTTAGTTTTTTAGGTGTAAATCTTAAGTTGTTCTTTACATTGTATCGAGATATGTCATCATAAATGGGCGAATAAATTGCCAAGTACTGTATTTTAATAATATATATTTCTTTAATTAATATTTCTTTACGTGACTTCCATTGAAAGTTAAGAAGGATTTATTTACTTCTCTTATAAAGTGGCAGTTTTGTAGAGTGACAGTGATGAAATAAAAGCCTTAAAAGCACAGAATAAGAAACAGCCAGTTGAATTCTAGAGACTTAAGCTTATATGTGAACCAGAGACTTGAAAAGTGACATTTTTTGTGAGTCTGAAAAATTTTACAATTGAACATCAGGGAGAGAAAAAGAAGTTAAACATTTATAACAAATCTATATAATATAATACCAGGACATAATATTATAGGGGTTCCTAGAACAGTATATCATTAGTTTGATGTAGAACCAACTGTTTGTTTCCAATGAAATTTATAATAAAAATCTGTGCTCACTATCACTGTTGCTAGATTTCTGAAATTCTGAACAGGTTTATTCTTTGTATTATTTACTTTAAATCTGAATGTAAAAACCACAATAAATTATTTGCTAGGTTTGTGGTTTTGTTTTAGGATTTATGAACATGTTACTATTTGTGTGATAATGTAGTTATGAGTAAAGAACTGGTATGCACAGGTCTTAAGGGTTTTATTGACTTTTAGTGGTTATTTGGCAAGTGTATCTAACAATTATATTTAAAATTACATGATGGAGTTTTTTTAAAGGGTTTGTGTTTTTTTGCTATTGTTCTTTGTTGTGCATCAGATTTAGGATTAAATATTAGTTAGCATGTCATAGCTAACATCCTGATGATTGTTCAATGTTGTGTGTACATTCCACATTACATTGTTGGCTAATTTATAGTCTCATCCACTATCAATAAAACAATAATTACGCATTTGCAATGACTCAAGCCTTAGCTGATTACCTCTAGATATGATTGAGTGGTCCCATTAATACATCTGCTTTCTGGTGGTACAGGTAGTGAGGTGTTATTATTATTAATGGCCAAGAGGGGGGGGGGGGGGTGGGTGGGTGGATGGGTGTGTTTATCAGATGGCATTCAGACCTCATTATATCTAAATTGTTTTGCCATAATTACTTTGCGTTTGCGATGCTTGGGTTGCAGTTTATCAGGTTTTATTGCACTCTTCCTCTTTTTTCTCTTTTTTACCACAAGGTTACAAGGACATTATACTTAAATGTCTGTCAAAGTTTTGGGAGGCTGTGACAGAAAGAACAGCACTCAATCCAGATGGAGAGAACATTTGAGTTGAAGGAAATGTTTGGCCTTCAAGCTCAAGAATAAACTGTTCCTTCTAGAAAGAGACCAGTAGCAGCAACTGTTTATTGGTATGGTTTGCATGACTTGGCTTGGCTAATATGAAAAATCTGGGACTAAAATATAGCTTATTTAAAAAAGGACTAAAAAAGCTTATTTATAGCAGCTATAAATAAGCTTTAATCGACAGATTTCAATAATTTTTTTAAATAAAGTTTACAATGGTTCTTTGGGCAATTTAATAGAAGAACCACATTTGGTTTCATAAAGAAACATGTATGGAGTTCAGATATGTGACGGTAAAGAGCCTTTTGGTAAACCTTTTCCTTAACACTTATGACCAGAAATTTGCACTTTGTGATCAGTTACATGCCTTTTGTAGGCTTCATATCTCAAAAACCTACAGACATGATACACATATAAGCAACGGCAGGTCCTATCCTATTTCTCAGAAAACAGCAAAAATCCACTAGATTCCATCTGAATTAAATCCCAGTTTTCATGCCAAAGAAGCCTTTCAGTGTGTGTTTACTACCCTGTCCATGTATATGTGCTTAACTCACATTGATCAGTGAGGGCTAATGATGTAATTGACCCAGATTCTGGGTAACAGGAAAATGAGGAGGGGGTGTTTTTTGTTCTCTTTCTTTGCTCACACAGTTTTCAAATTTCAGAATAAAAGTCCCTAGAAGATATAATAATGATATATACATAAATAACAAAAATAAAAAAGGACATTCACATTTTAAATATCCTTGTCAATCTAATCATTACAAATTGCATTTTCAGCTCAAACATCAATTTCCAACAGAATTTGAGATATAAAGTGTTTTTTAGTCCTTATAAGCAAAACTAACAAACAATTTTAGACACTATGACATTTTTGCTTGAAACATAGCCAAATTCTCTAATCTAAATGTCCATGTTACTTTTTTATTTCTAATAATGAAGACAAATTTCAGTAGCATATGATCTGAAAATACCAATATCTGCGAGTGACATGCGTCTTCTATAAATACTTTTTCTTTATATATATATATATATATATATTTTTTTTTTTTTTTTATTAAAGTAAAACTATGAAAACATCCCCAAAAAATTAGCCTAGGCTTCTAAATGTTAAACAAACTTTCTTTAGACCATCAAAATATATACAGCTACTTCTATGTCTTCAAAATGTGACCTTCTTAGACCGCCTTTTCTTTGCTTTAATTGGTTTTGGTTAAATTTGCGAGAGCTTCCTTTTTGGCTGGGCTCTCTGCTAGGTCACCACCAACCATCAAAAGGAGATGCAGAATTGAACCAAGTTTGAAGCAAGTGCCATCACCTCTCCCCTGCTATACTTATCACCAGTCTTGATTCCATGTCATCCTTAAATCAGTTGATTATGGGAGCATCTTGTCCTTAAATCACTGTCCTTAAGGCCTTTCCCTCGCTGCTAACAAATAAACACAAAGAATAAAATAGTAAAAGGAGAAAGTGACTTGGGGACACCATGCAATGCTTTTCTTTTCTTGTATTCTCTGTTCTTCTATGTTCTTTATCATTTTGTTGCTGCCTTTCCTACGGTTTAGTAAAACCGTCTGTTGTTTGGGTTTCTCCTTTTGCTCTGCAGTTTTGAGCCCAATCAGCCTCTCCCCTCAGAGCCTCTTTTGTCCATTTGAGCTCTGGAAATCTGCACATTGGCAGTGTGTTCACCTCCCACTTTCTTGTTCCCCTGCTCAGGGTTTCCATTTTACCTCATAATGAACAAGGTTCACTAAATCTCAGCAGTTGAAGACTGGAAAAAAGATATAGCCTACTATGTCAATAGTCCAGACTGTGGGAGATGGTGTACTGGTGGGGAATGGTTTCTTGGCATGCTTTGGCCTTTTTAATATTAGTCAATCTTTACTTGAACACCACAGCCTATTTGAGTATTGTTGCTGACCAGATGGTCATGGTCACAATTTACTTTATGTCTAATGGTTACCTCCAGCACGATGATGCACCATGTCACAAAGCAACAGTAGTCTCAAACTGATTGAACATGGCAATGAGATTAGTGAATTCCAGTGGCCTTACCAGTCAATTGATCTGATTCCAGTAGAACACCTTTAGGATGCGGTAGAATAAGATTCAAGGCATGAAATTACATCTGAAATCTGATGGAATTGTGTGACAAAATCATGAAGAATTGAGTCTATTTTAAGATAACAGAGGCTCTACCTGGTACAGTGAAGTATATAATAGTATTTTGCATGTTGATCACTGTCATTGAACACATCATGTGAAAATCTTTGCCATAAACTGTTGTGTAAATTGAAATTCTGGATAACAGGGGGAAAGGAAAACATGAACTATAGGTTGTCAGCACCAAATATAATGAAGACATCGTTCAAGCACAGGTAGGCACTGAAACGGAGAACATAATTTCCATTTGATTGGACAAACTGCCTCCCCCACCTGACTGAATCTCTGTCTCTCTCTCACACACACAGCTTATTGTAGTTTATGGCAAGGATAACCTCGGCCCACGTCCTTTTCCTTCAGGAACTGTCTCCTGGTAGTCTCTCTAAGCCCGCCAACCTCAAGGCTAAACTTCCACCACCTCTGCAATTAGGTTCCAAGGACTTGCTGCTGGTGATGTGTTTCTGCCCTCAGCAGTGGCCTAGCGTTGTTGGCACTATTCCCCACGGCTGGACGCTCCAGCTCCGTTCTTTCTCTGCCTGCCTTCCACCTGCCACTGGAGGATGAGCCCAATTGTTAGAAAAAAGCCTTTCACAAGCCCTCCGTCCAACATCCGGACACATTTTTCATTGCTGCCTGTGGCCTAAAGCCTTAAAAATCATTCATCTCTGTGAGTGATTCAGTCTGTCTGTGAGTCACTGAAAAAACCATGCACTGAATTTTCTGCACATGAACGTCTACATCATTTCCATGTGAATAAAATACAATATGTCAGCACAGTTGTGGCAAACAGTGTTTGAGTGAGTTGTGAAACACAACTTTGTTCTTGTAGATTTTAATGTTGATTGGAATGTTACTAATGTTGATGTAGACTACCATTCAAAAGTTACTCTGTTTATACTGCTTTATGCAGCATTTTGTGCATCTAAACTATGGAGATATGGCCATAGATAGAAGTTGGACAGCATTGTGTGTACGGCTGATTTAATGAGACACAAATAGAAGTTCGGATAAACTGTATAATACTGCTGCATTACTATTGTTGTGCCACTAAGGATTTTGAACTCGGGCTTGGTCTGGCTCTCCCGATTTTCATGTAGGAACTTGTGGAGGGCATTCCAATTTAAATTTATACTTCTGAACAATGGTTGATGTACATGTAGGTACATGTAGACCAATAGTAATGGGAAGAAGGCAGGACTTCTCACTGACATGTTTAAAGCTGTAAAGATTTTCACACAGAATGTGTGGTGACTGTAGAAGCAACCATTGATGGGAACTCAATATGAAATTGTGGATATTTTACACAACTTCCTGGCCTGCATTTTTCATATCCCAAAAACAGGATATATGTGGGAACAGAGGATGTTTTGTCGCCCTCATAAAATAGATAGTTAATGTATCTTACAAAGTAAAGAATACAGAATGGTTACTGTAAATGTAAAAAAGTTTGACTGCATATTAAAGATAGACAGCATGTCATCTCTTAAAAGTGAAGCCCCATTCCCATGCATTCCCATGCATTCCAATGACAAAACTTTCCATATTTAGTCTCATTTTTCTCGTCAACACTATATTCCCATCCCCACAGTCGAATCCCAGCAGTTGCGCATTTATTTCCCTCCAGAATTTTTCAAAACATTATATAAGGAGGTGGGGTTACACTTAGGATTTAAGTGATTGACAGCCTTGGCAACTAGATACAATATGATTTGAGAAGGTTGGTCCCTGGCTCAGCAGTCTGTGGGCGGGATTAACCAAATGAGGAGACAAGTCTCTCTCTGCCTCTAGTCTCTGGTTGCAAATTTGGCCTGATTTTTATAGAACAGACAGAAAAGTCATTGTCCATCTTTAATATACAGTCATTGATAGGGACCAAACACATCTTGGCTGATCATCCACATTTAGGGACATTTTATAATATGTTACTTTTATTTTTGGCTGAACCATTACAGTCTTGCAATAGTAATAAGCTTTAATGTGTTAAAAATAAGAGCCTGTGGCAGCTGCCTAAATGCTACACATCTCTTCAATTTGCTGTTGTTTGCTCCATTCATTTCAGTAGATGTGAGTTTTTAACAGCTGCCCTTTGCCAAGCAAAACTGTGGGGCTTGCTGTATTTGTCCAAGACTCGCTTTATTTACCGCCTCCTGAACAGAGCAATTCATTCTGCCTCCAGAGCGGAGAGCAGCAGCTGGGGTGGTCTGTCTGGCCTGCCGTTTTGATTTCTGTTTCCCATTTCCAGTTTATCACAGATTGATAAGGTCACCTCACGCTGTCACCTGCTCTAACAAACTCCATTTACCTTCTGCCGCAATGTTATTATCAATATGAGATGTTGTCCGGCAGACAGTGCGCCTGCAGAGGGAACGACATCATTTGGCAGTGCCTTCCTGTACGAGTCACCATCTTATCCTCTTTACGCTCTGGAAATGGTCAATTTTAGGTTCCTCCCGCAAGACTTGTAATATGTGTTATTTCTTGCTGAGGTTTTGGGTCTGAGCAGTGTTGTTTTTTATAGCTGAAAGGTGAAAAGTCAGGTGAAATCCACAATCCCCATTATGAAATGTGTTAAATGAGTGCACATTTTTTATCATGCACATGCAGCACTTTAATGAGCATCACAAATGTACTCGAATGTACATTTTGTCACTGTTGTTACACAAGTCTGCATCTCTGAAATGTATATTAATGCAATGTTTATTAATATACAGTACAAATCGTTGCAATAACAATGCAGTGGGAACGAAATGACCATTTATTGTGGCCTTTTCATCAGAGAGGGTTTTTAATATAATAATATCAGAAACAAGTTATTAAACAAGCAAATCACTTTTGAACATGACCAGCAGAGTCATTTTGATCTTAACATTACATTTTGTTATGTATAACATTATGACCACTCTCTTGTTTCTTCTGTTCACCCTGTTCTTCATTGACATCCTCTAGGCCATTCCTCAGTGCTCACAAGACGCTGTTGGACGGATATTATTGGTTGCTGGACTGTTCTATTCCAAACCGATGGGCTTGAACACAGCAGCATTTCACTGATCAGCACAACACAAAGTAACACACCATCATATCACTAAGCAGTTGGTGCCCCTTGTATCTCTATTGGGGTGACCGACTGTTGAATGCAATGGCTTCCCAGATCATCACACCAGCAGCTGGGGCGGTGTGTCGTTCCACAGCAAAGGCAGAATAGAAGTGCTCACGAGGCCTCCAAAATCAAACCACCATCATTAGATCCCAAACAGACATTGGATTAATTTCTGGAGGTGATATAGTTGAAGGTATGTAGCAGTCCAGGTTTCTTGTTCACGACACCACTGCAACCAAAGGCAACAGTGTCTGGCTGTCAATGGCAGGACACGTTATGGACACCATGACACCAAATTACTTTTCATCAAAACAACCATCCCTGTGATTTGCAATGATGTGCCCCCCTCTCAGAGCCTGTCAACTGGACAAAACATCTATGAATGTGTCACAGAGACATGTCTAGCAGTCAGCAATCTCTCGCCAAGAGAGATACCTAAAAGTAGCACAAGGAACACTTTCACACCCAAATCAAGCAATGCAAATCAAGCACAACCTGTAATAATTTACATATCTGCCTGAGACATGCTGAGTTTTGCAGCAATTCTGTCTGGATGTTTTATGTTTTTGGTCGCTAAGTTTGTATATACATTTTGTCTACATTTATCATCTGAAAAATACAGTGCACCTGGAAAAAACTTACAGCATTTCACTTTTTTTAAGTTACAACCCCTTTCCAAAATATATTAAATTAATTTTCCCTTCAAAATTCAACACATAATCCCCCGCAATGACAAAGTGAAAAGATTGTTTGAAATCTTTGCAAATTTATTAAAAATCAAACACAAATATATAACATTCACAGCTTTTGCCATGACACTGAAAATTGAGGTGCATCTTGTTGATCATCCTTCAGATATTTCAGCTTGATTGGAGAATACTTATGGTAAATTCAGTTGAGTGGAAATGATTTTGAAACACACACTTCTGATTAAACAAAATCCTTGTTTGTAGGATTTTGAGGGGAATAATGAATTGAATCCATTTTGGAATAAGATTGTAACATGACAAAATGTGGAAAAAGTGAGGCACTTTATACTTTCCGGACGCTCTTTAGTTGCACCCAGAAGGAATCAATCGATTGCAATGGTGTCATGCTAGACTGTAATCGAATCACTCAGAACGGCAGCAGGTCATCTTCATTGACGAGTGCCTCTTTGTCTTTGTGGAGACAACCAACATATGCATACAGGAGGCCCTGTGGTTTTCACCAAGACCAGCGTTTTGTTGTCACATGTCAAACATCCAGAAAGCCTGGTGCCATGGTGTGAGGTGCAGGTTCATAAGATGCCAGATCAACTTTGGTCTATAAGAGCAAGGCTATAGGTTTGCTGATGAAATTGTTGGGGACCTGTGAATCTCAATTTATAATTAAAATAAATGAAATAATGAATTATATAATCATAAATGAATATACAACTAATGACTGACAAAGAGTAGTGCAAATGATGTATGGGTCTCATACATCAGCAATAATAAATGTAGATGGAGCTGCACAATCTCCACAAAACCAACAAAGTTACAATCAAACAGTAGCAACATTATCTTTTTAATATTATCATCAAATTATCTTTGACAGTAATTTCAAATCCCAGTCAAAACCACAGTTAAGACTAAAAACTAGACATTTCTGTTCTTTCCTTTGTTCATTAACATTTTTTTAATTTCTCAATTCCTGATCATTTCTCAATTCCTGATCATTTCTCAATTCCTGATCATTTCTGAATTCCTGATCATTTCTCAATTCCTGGTCAATAGAATTTCAGGTTACACAAAGAGGTTTCAAGTAGCCCAAAAAAATGCACCTGCAACCTTTGAATTTAATTAATTAGCTTAATGAGACATTGACAGCATATTAGTGGCCTTGCATTAGAGGCACTGGGACTTTGAAGCCCCAAGTTGCTCTAATGAAATCCTGGAACCAGAGCCCCTACCTTCACTGAATGCACACTGAAAGGGTGGAAACCTTTATTTTCTTTCACAATACCATTGCAATCTGACAATAAATAGATTTTAATTAATACATTTGTAATTTTTTACATGAATAAATATAATACAAATAAGCTATTATAACTAACAGGAAAAGATCCTGCTTAATTTGTGTAGCTTAAGTGGGTGGATCTATGTAAATGAGCTGTTTTGTGACATCACACACACTCTCTTTACAGCTCAGTTTCCATACATAACAGCATATGATTCTGATGTTGAAATATACATACTTGTCTATGTAAGTGTCTACATACTTGGGGCTCTGAGTTGGTCACTGCCACTATGATCTGAGGATCGCAGGTTTGAACCCTAGGTTGTACTGCTTGCCATTGGCAGCCGGAGTCTGCATGCCAGAAGCACCCTATGTGACAGGGGGAGAGTGCTTGTGGGGTTAGGGAATTGGCACTTCCAAAATTGAGGGGAAAAACTGGGTAAAAATGAAAAAGCAAAAATACACTAAATCCAAATTTGGTATTCGATGACATGGGCCTGTAAGTGCACAACACAATGCAGGTCAGCTTTAAAAGACAACCAACAGATCATTTTGTTAAAGAGGTCATCCAATCCATTTGCCATTGCAGCATCAGTGCATTCAGACCTGTCTTTTGGCTGTTTGTACACAGCGATATTGTGAAGTGAGGCGTGGATAGACAAACATTGCCCTGCATCTGTTTAAAGACACGGAGCTATATCATTAAACCAGAATGTAATTACACAGATCACTTATTAAAGAACTCACTGCAGCAGCACCCTTACTCAGTCCGATTCAGGTTGAAACTATCCGAGCGTAAATATCGTTTAACAGCGTGTTAAAACACCGCCGTCTACCGGGAACCATTATTGCCTGGGTCGCAGACCCAGCTCGGCCAGCTGTGCGGTAATTCTATGTAAATCATAAACTGTAAGATTGCCATCGCGCTTCTCTAACTGGCCGAGTGGGCCATTTGAATTTCATACCCGTCATTTGCAGCCTTTCATCTGACCGTGATAGCGGTGTGAATGGGATAATTGTCAGAAGTGGAGCCAAGGTTGCTCTCCATACCTAATTTGAGGCACATAAAGTATTTCATAACTGGTATTATCAATGTGCTGGGGCTACACCTGTGGCAGCTCCCTGAATTATGAGAGTCCCGTGCATGTATCTGTGATGGCTTTTGTCATGACAGCAGTAAAGATCCCTGCTAACTCATCGATAATAATGATTAGCTGAACATTATTGACTGAAACCAGCTTTGTTGAAGATGAGGAAAGACAAATGTCATCCTCCAGCTTTGTAATGATTATATATTTTTGTGTTTTGTTCATTATGTCAATAAAGCAGGGCATAGTGGCCTTTAAAGTCTGTATGCCTGTAGTAATAAGTCTAATAATGCTAATAAAGAAGGCACAGCTTAATCAAATGTAAAGGGGAATTTACAGATTATCTAAAGAGATCACTGTTTAGAGTCATTTAGAGTCAGTTAGAGTAGCACGTTGTGAAAGGGTTCGTTGTGTAGAGACTCACTGACTTCTTCTCCATTGTGGTGATCAGAACCAGAAGTTACAACACAAATATAGCAATTTTATTTGCCATGTAAACCAGTTAGAGAACCTACACAAGTATTATTTTCAAACACCATAAATGACTTTTTAAACAATTTTAGACTGTTTAAGTCAGTGTTTCTCAACCCTGGTCCTGGAGGCATCCATACCCTGCAAATTAAGAGCTTTTCCATCTCCCAGCACACCAGATTCAAGCCCTTCACAGTTACAGAGAGTGTGTTAAAGATACCAAATGCAGGCCAGGGGTGCCTCTAGGACCAGGGATGAGAAACACTTCTGAATGGTACAGTTTTCATCAAACCACTTTGAATGATTTTGTTTATGTTATTATTTTAATTATGCAGAAATGTTGGAACTTTCCACCATGTTATACCTACTATGATTGCTGCGATTTTCTACATAAAGTTAGAAAACCATTGCAAAGTCAGTCATTATCTTATCCGCTTACTGGAATCATCAGCTGCAAGGCAGAAACATTCCCTGGATAGGGGATCAGTCTATCGCAGGGTACCACACACACACTTAGGGGCAATTTAGCATGGCCAATTCACCTACCATGTGCATTATTGGGAGGTGACAGGAAACTGGAATACCCAGAGGAAACCTCCTCAGATACAGGGAGAAGACACACGAAACTCCTCACAGGCAGCAACGTGAACAGGGATTGAACCCAGGCCCCAAGTGCTGTGTGATACATGCACTCCTGCAGTTCCACCATGCTGCCCAATATTAAGTTAAAAAGTCAACTCCAAATTTAAGAGTTTAAGTCAATAAAGTTTTCTGTTCTTTAAAAAGAAATACAGAAATGTATGCTACAGGTTCTGCAGTTTGATATTAAGGTAAGAAAAGCTGAAGTACTCCTTTAAACTTTAGAGGATCTATGCCTACATTTAAATGCACCTTAATAATCCTTTAATAATCCAACTAATTGCTCAGTCAGAATAGAATACATCCATGTACACTCTAGGCTATTGCGATTACAATTTCTGTCTGATTAAAAAAGGTGGGCAATCCTTTAAATAATTCATTAAATAGAAGAATAACAGCCATGTAAAAACCTGTAACCAATTACAGTCCCAATCAGAAAGTTTAAGTACATTCTGAGCATGGGCATTTGCATCATCACGTATGTTTAGAAAGTTCAGCATGGCAGGGGTGAACAACTTGTCTGCAGAGGAGACAAAGTTTATGCTTGGAATTAAAAAAAAAAAAAAAAAACTAAACTAAAAAAATAGAAAAAATGACACGTCTCACTTCACTTAGTTATTTGGTGTTTCATGCACCAGACTGGGCATTGAGAATTTCACTAATCACTGATTCTTCATAATTAATAAAGAATGATTCATTAGAATAGATGAATCCTCTGATATCCTGTGAAGTCTACAGCTCAGTTACTTTGCATATAACACTATCATCTGAAATTCAAATCTCTGTTTCTGTATCTGTTTCCACCATGTAGGACTGTTCAGACTTTGACCTGCCTGCCTTGTGAAGTCTGTAGCAGACAATGCACTTTGCTTGTAAACCACTGGGGGGCAAAAAAGCACCATCAAGTTGTTTTGCAAGGCATTACAATGACCTATTTTTTCAGTGCAGAGGCAGTATGCATCGACTTGCGCTGAAGTGCGTTGCCTGTTTGTATAGCTACACAATTTGCGTTTCCATAGACAATGTGCCACATCCATATGTCAACTCAAGAAGCATGCGTAGTTTCAGAAGGTACGTGTGTACTAAACTGGAGAAAGAAGCAGATAGCATTGCCACCTCAGAGGCAGCGAAGTCAGGCAGAGGTGCATAGAACTGGTTGTGAAAGTGCAGTTTCTGACCTCACAGAAACCTCAGTGTCCAGGAATAAAAACACCTCCTTAAGAAACTGGTGGGTGCTACTTGGTACACACTAATACCCTTGGTTGCTCCTCGTAAACCATTTGTGTACACTTAACTGGATTTAAACAGCGGCTATAGGGCCGGAAATAATCCACCTCAAGTACCCTCCACGACTTCAAAGAGATGCAGCTTGCAGATTAGTATGTGCTTTCACTGGGGCAAAAGAAAACTATTAATAGCTACAGCAAAAAAGAGGCCTGACGCATTTATGACTGAGGTTATTTCTTTCTTGAGGTCTGTTTATCCTCAAAGGTATAAGAGAAACATCCCTCCAGACTTGGCAGGTTCGCGTCCTCCAAGCTAATTGTTTGTGTCCTAAATCAGATCCAAGCTGAATGTGGAGCACCTTGGAAAGCGGGGGAAACATAGAAGTGGATTCAGGCGACGCAGAGGGAGATGGGTTAAATCTTCAGAGGCAGAGAGGGAAAGAGGGACACAGTGAATGGGGTGTGTGGGGGGGGTGGGGGACAGAGACGCTGCGGATGTGAGCATTAACTGGGGCGAGCTGAGACCACCCAGCGGTGGCGGGATTAGAATGAGGAAATGGAGGCAGCCCCGAGCGAGGGGGGAAATTAGCTGGAGGTCTGCAGAGGAGACAGAGCTAAGGTCACACCGAGACTGGCTATGCTCTGGGTGCGCCTGAGGGAAGCATGCGGCATATCTGAATAGAGGTTATTTGATATACTGTGTTCCATCTTTGGAACTCTAAAATGTTCCAGAAATCAGGGAAGATTCTTCTCTCTTTTTTGTACTCAAGTGAACCGATGCAATTGTTTTTTCCTCCCTGTGACTGAGTTTTTTCAAACTCTCCACCTCCGCAAAATTCTTAACCGACTGAATAAAGGCATTCATGGAGAGAATGTGTGATTAGCATAGATAATCACAGCCTTATTGTTGTTCAGATGTAAGGGGTTTTTTTTTCCTGCCTTTTTTTTGCATCCGCCACTTTGATACACAGTTGTCTAATTGTTGATTAAAGAGCCTATATATAAACACACTGTTTAAGTCATTCAAATATGTATCTATCTTTTCATCCTCCAACAGTGAACTGGCAGTTCATATAGGTGCAATACACTGAAAAACCCCAAATGAACTTGTCATTGTGTCCCATGATTTTTGCCAGGTCCCAAGAACATAGAATGCCACTGGTCACAATCATTACCACCCACTGCACTGTCCACTGAAGGTGGTAATGCCTTCTCTTACATATTACTGGAAAACACATTCCACTGTGGATTCAGGAATGTTAAATGCCTGCACAACTAAGGGAATCGAATTTCCCCATGAATTTATGTTGTATTGCCATGAGTTCAACCTCACTCACACGGTAACACCTCGCAACTTATACAGGTGTTGGCATTCGCAAGCAGATAATGCTTCATTTACATCAACTATCACATTGGTATGTCAGTGAATATAGCAAATGGACATGTACATAAGTAAGTCTTAAAAGGGAATTTCACAGTTTTTACCAAACTTCTGGTCTAATTTTTATTGAAATTTAAAATTGACTGTATTTTCCACCAATGATCCCAACCCCTTGAACCCTTTGAACCCCTTGAAAGGTTTTTGCTTATTTTTACTTATTTAACTGATCTTGACCATTGTACTTGGTGTAATTAAACTGTGTAGGACCACCTTAAGGCTTACCTGACTGCTCACTTCCATTAAACATCTCTCTGTCTGTTGGACAATGTTTCACTTATTGTGTCAGGTAATGAATGTCTACTTATTGTCATTTTTTTCAAGCCTGGGAGTTGTGGTCCACTATTATACTGTACTGCAGTGACACCTTCACAGTATCAGGTGGCATATTTGTAATGATTTTGTTTAATTTAAAGACAAATTTAAAGGATTAAAAAAAAAAAAACCTGAAAAAGGGATTAAGGTAGACTGAAAAATGTTATGTTAAAGATGAACTTGGGTTATTTTTTGCAGATAAACCCACACAGACATCATCAATGATCAGAAAATAACGAATGACAAGCAAAATGTAATGCATATGACATTTAAAATCAAGTCAGTATTTGAGATGTTAGTTTAGAGTCAGTGCTTAGAGAACATTTGGTAAGGGCAAGGAGTACGCTTGTTCTGACAGGAGGAGGATCTCAAGGAGAATGCCAGAAAAGATGTGTAATATATATATTTCACACTTCCTCTAACGGGACTCAATATCCCCTCCTCATTGCCTGTATCAGTTTACCACAAGCGCCATAGCGGCAGCAAACATATCATTAAAACCCACAATCCTTGAGATGGAGTCTTTCTGCCTGCTGAAGCACAGAGCTTAGGGGACTTTTCAAGGCCTCAGCCTACTTCTTGTCTGCAGAGGGAGAAAAGTAGGAGAGCAAAAAGAGCTAAATGAGACTTCATGTGGTGCCTGGCCATGGCTTCAGCAACTGTGATTCTCCTTTTGAATTACAGAAGGGGAAAGGGGGATTTTTGGTTTAAAGGGATGATTTATGCTTCAAATTTGTGTCCAGGCTCTGTGGCTTGCTTTGATATCTAAAAAGGCTTTTGCTAGTTTGGTATTTCCACAATAGTGTAGATGCATATTTAAGAAAGAAACATGCTTGGCACCATCTTAATTACATTCTCAGTATTGTAAAATGGTTCCACAGCTATTTGGGACCAAATCAGCCAAAAATGAAAGTTTAAAAATGGAACATTTTAGGACACTTTATTGCTTTTTACGTTTTGCACAGGATTCAGTGGCATTTTCTCAAATGTTTGAATTGCATTTATGAAAAATGTAAAACATTGAAAATGTCCAATCAACTTACAAATACATAACACCTATCTTCAAAAAAACAAAACAAAAAATAAAACAGTCATCTTCTCATTTTCTTGGCAGCTCAGATTTGAAAGGGAGCTCAATGTATCCTATTTTTGAGAAAAGAAGATTGGAGCTGCAAATGCTGAAAAAAGTCATAATGACTCCTAGGCAATTATATGAAACTTTCAGGATTTGAAATATTGATAAAATATGCTGAGAAATATGTGCCCTGTGTGTACACCATTGGGAGTGAGTAAAAGCGAGACCGCAAAATGCAATGCTGTAAAATGACCATAAACTATTACTGCTGCTTTCAATAGATCACTGAGTTCAATTCAATAATAATCCTTGAACTATCATTGACATTTTCTTATGTTATTGATGATGAACTATACTCTGATTAAGTCTAATTGATGCTCTGAGACTGATTAATAATTTACTTGTACCTACAATATTTTTGCTGATAAGGACTAAAAACATTTATCAATAATCATTTTGATGAGTGTTTGGTAAAATAATTGTTTGAAGGATACTTATGATAATACGTTCTTCAAAAATACTTGGCAATAAAACAATTAAAAAAAATCTAAAAAAGTAAAATCTCCTTTACTGTTTGGACTTGTCAGGACATTTATTCTGAAAAAGTTATACCTGTTTCAGATGAGATTTGCTTCAATGGGGTTGGCCATGTGGATCAGTCATGTTTTTTTTTTCACTTCTCCACTGATAAAATTACATGCTAAGTCAGGTTAAATATTTCTAAGTCAAGTCATCATTTCTCTAATCATTTCAACCCATTCAGTTGCACATCTCCATTATTTTCCAGGCAGCTGTACTGTAAAAAGGTTATTGATCACTGCTACTCGTTCTATTTAGGGTTTGTTAGTCATACCCATATCCAACAATTCCAAAAATGTGAAAGGTTGGAAGATTTAGCACAGCCTTTCAACAATCTACTTAACCATGGTTAATTGAACTTCATCTCTATCCTCTCTACACTTAACAGGAAGAATAGCAAAATCTCTCTAATCAAAAGGGAAAATATAGTGACATATTACATTTACATTTACAGCATTTGGCTGAGTCTCTTATCCAGAGCATATCATTGTATAGAGGTAAGAGAATGTAGTGCTTGGAGTTTTGCCCAATAACCCTCATTGGTGTTGTGAGGTATGTTTGTCCGATTAGGGACTTGAACCTTAGTCAGCCACTAGGGCTATAGCAATATACTGAATTTGGTAAAATATTACTTTATATTCCTTTATTGTAGCTTTCTAGAACCCTGCAATGAACCCTTGACCTTGAAAAGAAATATATGGATAAAAAGAACAAAAAAAAAAACATTGATCATCCATCCATCCATCCATCCATCCATCCATTTTCTGAACCGCTTATTCCTGAATAGGGTCACGGGTGAGCCGTTGCCCAGCCGGCAACTCTGAGCGCAAGGGCGGGAACATTGATCATCCATTTGGACTAAATGTGTTCATCCTGTGGTCATTTTATTCCTGTCTTCTAAATGACAGATGTCCACAGATAAATGAATCTAAACCAATTTAGACTTTTACAGATATCTCTCTATATGTCATATGACAGTGTTTGTTTTGTTTAAAGACCAAAACTTTCTATTGCTTTCTTTTGAATGTCTTAAGGAAGGCCAAGAACTGACTCTGGTCTAGGCCTAATCTAATCTTAAAATGAATAAGCTTAGCACAGTGACTGAGGGGTAGCACAGGTTATCGGGAAATGTCCTTGGATTGTAGAAAAGTTTTTAATTTGCTCAGAGAAAATGTGACAATCAACCAGGACAACTCTCAAATTCTTGGCAGGGCAAGACTAATGATCAGTGAGTAGGTGAATAAAAATGATAAGGCCCTGCATCTGGGAACATTTTGTTGGTAGGTAGATCAATTTAGTCTATTTTCAGGCCGTAGGCTTCCATTCAGGAAGAGACATCTGATAGGCAAATTGATATCTTTCAGGAGACTTGGGAGAAGGATGGACTAAAGGGGAAATAAAGATGTGTCATCTGTGTGACCAGAAACCATGGAGTCTAATCACAGAAAAAAGTGTATCTACACACTTGTGCAGATCCTGGCCTTATGTGGCAGAGCGTATTCTGTTAAGTGTCAGGGGAAGGAGTGTTTTGTGGCAGCAGAAGGACTGTTAATCAAGCAGTTCTAGTGTTTTCATGGTCAAGAGACTGAAATGGGTCTTTTTTGTCTGATATGAAGTGGCAAGGATAGACATCGGCTATAGGTGGTTTTCCATTGAGTTCCTGAAGAACCTTTCTCTGCTTCTTTAAATAACTATTTTGTATAGGCTCTCAGTGGCTCAGTGGTCTAATATACTATCACTTTGACCTGGGGAACACATGTATCAGAGGAGGCATATGCTTGTCTTAACCCTCCTAATGTCCAGAGCATTGTATGTGATAGGGGGAGAGTCTGAACATGGTTGGTTAATTATCCCATAAATCCCATAAATTGGGAGGAAAATTGGGATAAAAGATAAAAAACACATGTCTAATATTGAGCAGGTCCATTTTGTGCCATAGCATATCTGGCCAATCAAGTCACTGACTCCACACGACCTCTGAGGGTGTTCTGTGGTCTCTGGCACAATGATGTTAGGTGACCATGACCCTGTTGCTGGTTCACTGGTTGTTCTTTCTTGGACCACTTTTTTTAGGTACTGACCACTGTATACTGGAATCATCCCACAAAACCTGTCTGATGTTTTGGAGATATTGTTACCACAGTCTGGCTCTTTTCAAAGTGTCTCAGGTCTTTACGTCTGCCCATTTATCCTGCATTTAACACATCGCCTTCAAAAACGGACTGTTCACTTGCTGCCTAAAACATTTCGGTGAAATGTAGAGACCATTTCCTAACCAGGTTAGTTCACCTCAAGAGCCATTTAAAAACTTTGTTCCTTCACATTGAGCAAGCACAAAGAATTTGAGCTTTCAGACTCAGAATTGCTCAGATTTTGAAATAATCACTGACTTTTTTCTTTCTCAGGCCTGGATGGTCACATTCCCTTTAAAAGGTATATATAAATTGCTTCCCACACATTCTTCACGGCTGTTCACAGACCTTTTCTTCTACTCACATTTCCTAGCACAGTCCAACAAGTTCTCAGTGCTATTTAATGTAATTATGTTGCCAATGACATCATCTGAAGTTCACTCCTCAACTCACTCCATCACTTGATGGCATAAGTCACTTTGTGGTTATTATTATGAAGTGCCATCAACTCCATCTGACTTCTGGTGACCTTGAGAATAGTGTTCCTCCACATTGTCTTGTATTCTGTCATCTTCTCACTGGCCTTCTTCGGTTTCAAATATAACTGGCTTTTCTAATTAATTGCTTCTTCTCATAATTTGTCAAAGTAAAAGCTTCAGTTTGTTCTTATCTGAGTGCTAAGTGAAAGGTGAAGATCAACTGGTCAAGAATCCATTTGGTTGTTTTCTTTGCACTAGAAACACTGGAGGGAAAATGATTTTTTAAATTTATGCAATTTGAATGTGTCAACATGATGCAAATGAATTAAACGTGTCATCTGAACATAATTATTGCTCAAACAAATCATCCAAAACAAAGCCACTGTTTTACATTGTATTAAGGTTAAACATATTATTTATGTGCAGCCTTTAATTAATCATAGTTTTTCAGTGTCTCACTCAAGACTCACTCGTGATTTTAATAATTAAGCCAAACAGGCACAAAACTGTCCAAAACTTCTCCATCTCCACCCCTAATAGCCAAGTTAGAGATGTTTTCTGTTATTAAATCGTCCAAATAAATTGCCTCCCACACATTCATCACTGCTGTCCACAGACAGGTATCTGTGGTTATTTTTGCTTATCAACCATTGGACAATTGGACATTTAAGCAATTGATTTTTATTGCCAGCGTGTTTCTCACTGAAGAGTGTCATTTAAAAGTTTAGACACGAGAAAAATATTAAATTAGTGTATTGTTTTTGTTTTGTATATTAGTTATTGGTTGAAAAGGGGAAGGAGCAACATGCAAATGTTTGGGCAATTAAGTTATTTTAATTAAGTAAATTAGGATCTTGTTCAGGCTGGGGCATATCATTAGGAAAGACCAGTTGATGCAGTTGATAACAATTTAAAGCTTTATAAATACTATGACCCCTCAAACCTTGTCCCAACCACAGTCTTTCTTTTGCATCTGCCATATACTATTCATCTGATGCCCCCAAAGCATAAGATATAAGTACACTATAAGTTCACCATTTCAAGTAGCTATTTCCTCAGTTTGTAACATATATAAGAAATGGCAGTTAAGAGGAACAATGCCAGTCTGAGTTCTGGAAAAAAGGCTGATCAAAAGCCTTATTTGATCAAAAGCCTTATTTGGCCGCAAAAGATGCTCGGGAAGATTTAGCAGAATTTGTGATGATGCACTGTTCTACTTTGCAGCAACACTTGCACAAATACGACCTTTATCAGAAGATAACCTTTCCTGCTTTCTATTTTAATACATTTTGGAAGCCATCTTTGTCAAAATTGGACAATTTGTTTTGCATTGTGTGCACAGTCCTGTTTTACTATTTACTATTTACATCAAAACCGTTAACTTTTTACATCTAACCGTTAATTTGGCTTCACTTGAGTTGTAACAATGAACAGAATTTACATATTTGTATGAATTTCATTATGTGTTGATCACAAATTGACTTTCACCTATGATTTTTCTTTGTTTTCATTTTAAATCTTAGAAATCCTGTTGAACATTGATTCCAAGTTTTTGAACCTGAAACAGAGCCATAAACATGCCAGAAGCCTTCTTTGGCATTTAAACTGGGTAATGAATTTGAGCTGTTTTCTGAGATGAATTACTTGCTTATTTATCATCAGACAATAATGAGACTGGTGGTTTGATAGGATAGAGGTTATCTAGTTTGTTAAATGTGCGTTCTTGAGTTAAAATGTGCACAGACACAAACCTGTTGTTACAGATTGCAAATTGATTTGATTGCAAAAAAATAATTGTTGTTTATTAATTATGTGCAACTTGTAGAGCAAAACTGCTGTAAAATCATATCATTTTAAGGGATAAACAAGCAGTAAACAGCAATTTGGATCTGTGCCATTGGAATTATCCTTTATCTGAGCTAAAGTTAATGTGACTTTGGGCTTTCTTCAGTGTAGCTGGAGTGTTACACTGCCTCTGGTTCAGTCTGGAGAGATGACATTGTCTCCTCCCCCCCAAGAGTGATATGTTTATTTATTCTCTGCAACAGATGTAAATAACAACAACCCTCCTGTGCCGCACAGGTGCGTCACACAGTGTTGTACATGAGGGAGCATACCAAATGAAGATATGTGCTGTACTTGTGTACAGACAGGTAAGCAGTAAATAGCGTCATCTACCAAGACCTCTCCACACCAACACTCACTGCAGAAATAACACCACTGTGAGATGACGTTGTGTGCAGTCCTTAAAGCAGCGTTGCAGCTTGTGTTGACGCTGGGAAACTGATTTGAAAGCGTTGAACTTTTCTTTTGGGGCAGCTCCCCTGAGACGTGCTGACATTTGCTGGGTTTGGGATGTTCGATTTCCTCCCCTTTAACTATAGCTGAAATTAGGCCGTTTTAATAATCATCTTCATCATTTAACGTGGCCGACTGTGACTCATCTCTGCCACTCTGCTCTATAAACCCTCCTAATCACCAACATTTCAGTGATATTTACGCCTTTTTTCGAGGCCGGCTTTTTGGTTGAAAGGTCAACGTTTTAGTATCGAATCTCATTAGTTGTTCAGGAGTCAACCATTGGATTATACCCATATTTCTCAGTCCTGCTCCTGCACATTTGAGCATTCGTTCTGCTCTAATAACACTAATAACACAAGGACCGGGTAATGATCTTCTGAGTTAACTCCAATGAATTGAAAACAGGGGAACCTGCAACAAATGCCAGTTTGTATTTCAGATTTTTAATTCTTTAAAGGAGAGGGAATTAAGCAGAACTAAGGCAAAATATATTGTTATATTTATACTATATATTTGTCCTTTATTCTTACATTTTCTTCTTTTCTAATCTGTTCTGCTGGACATTTGTGGCTTAAATCATGCTGCAGTTTTTGAGGTGTCAACATCATTCCATTTCCAGTTTGTTTGATGTGATTCAGGCTTGTATACAGCCTCTTCACAATGATACACCATGGTATCCACAGTCTGTACCACATCAACCTGGGATATTGTAGCAGTGGCTAAACAAGACCTTAACAAGATACCATAGCAACCATCTAGCAGCACTTTAGTATCCACATAGCAAACACCTAGAAACCCCATGGCAACAAGTTGGCATTTTAGCCTAGATTTTAGCCGAGTGACCACATTGCAGCAGCCTAGCAATGGCCTGTAAGTGACAACCACGTAAACCACAATATGTTTCAAGAAACCCATTCACCACTTACTTTTTTCATATGACTTTTGTACACGTACTTTTCAACAAAAATACATGCATCCCATTTTAACTGAATGTTTGTTACAAAATAATATATATTTGTATTTGCTTTCTTGTCAAATAAGGCTCACAAGAGTAGCTTTTCATTAAATTGAGATGATAAAAATGTAATTTTCTCCCAAGATAACATGTTGTGAATTGAAGGTTTTGAAGCTGTAAGTCCGACAAGACAGGAAACTTATTTCAAAAATATCAGATTGTTCTCAGCCCCAATAACTTTGACTTTTAATTATTGCAAGTTCTCTATTCAATGAAAGAGTTAGCACACACTGTATTCAACATGCAATTCAATTGCTGATGGAAGAAAACTGAAACACTGAGGGTGTTTGAAAAATGGCTTTCCTTGGAAAGGAAATAAAAATAATTGAATTACACCTCTTGTCTGACTAGAGTGGGATATAAAATCCGCCAGCACTAGGCTGTGTTCTGAATTCTGAGTTCTGTAGACTGAGTTCTCTAATATTCTGAAGCTTTTGGATGAGCTGGAGAGGTATTTGTAATTTGACACTAATCATAGAATATCGGTACCTGACCTCACGTTTTTTGACTGAATGCAGTCAAATCTTCACAGCAATTTTCTAGCGTAAGGTCTTTCAAGAAGAGTGAAGCCATTTCTGTGGCAAAGAGGGTCAAACTCTTTATTAAACCCTTAATTTAAACCTTAAAAAATGTATACTGGGAGATCTCAGCCTTCTGAGCCCCATCAACACATTCCCCAGAACATAATTTTGCATTCTTTGCAATAAAATTAAGTTTAGGTCCTAGAATTGAAAAAACATGCAAACAAACTAAAGGGTAAAATCCCAAAGGACAGGATTTAGAAACTGTCTGATTGTGAATTTCTGAACCTTTGTGAAAGCAGATTTCTTAGAGCAACTCCTTCCAAAATTATTGGTGCTAACATTGTTTTTTTTTTTTTTTTCCGCAAGACGTCTCACCACGGTAATCCCTCTTTAACTTAAACTCCTCGCATGGCAGGAAGCTCATGAGACATGACAGGTGATGTCTAATCCTCAGAGGCATCAGAAAGGCGCAGTTCTGGAATGATCTCACCTAATGAAAGCGAACAGGTGATGTGAGACATCTCCAGCTTCTCTCTCGTTCTGCTTTGCTTCATTAACATTCCTGCTCCTGACACCGGTGATGCAGATGTCAATCACTCCCTGCTGGGCACAGTACAAAAAAGGGAGAAGGACCAGGCCGCAGGTAATCTAATGGCGGACTGACTGTCTGACAGATGCATTGCGGAGAGCAAGTACAGCGCCATGCTATCATCCTCACTTGGCTGCAATGAAAGACGTTGTCTAGCAGATCCGTTTCTGTCGAGACAACCAGCTCCAGGACGTTTTCTACATGGTTAAGCTGCCCTGGGGAGATGGTGTAATGGATGCTCTAGAACCCGTTCTTTTGCTACAGAAGAAAAAAAGGACATTGGAAGCAGAGATTGTAGTTTCTTTTTATACAGTAAGCTGTCGCTGCTGTACAAAAATCCCACAGACAGGGCTTTGAGCCAGTTTGAGGAACAGAAATGAAAAGCAGTTATGAATGGTATTTTTGTATTAACAGTTTTGGCATTGGGCCACTTCAAGCTTTACACAGTTGGTAAAGTCAGATTTTTTTTTAGTAACAATAAGGCATTCACATTTGTTACCATGATCTAGAGCTTTACAAGTAGCTTTACATGTTTGAGATATAAACTGTTTAAGTCCTTAGAAGCAAACATTACAAAATACATTTTTTTTAATTTACAATTTACATTTTGTCAATTTTACATATGAAATGAAGGCAATTTTGGATAGCATTTGATCTCCTGCAAATTGCTATATCTGGCATGTGTCTCTTATCTTTTATACTTGTCTCATATTTTTTGGCGAACAAAAGTCCATCATACAACAAAATCATCCCACAAAATTGACCTAGGGTTCTAAAGGTTAAGAAGTTTACATTCACAGACAAAGTTCTTTTCATTCATGGTTCTTTACAGAACAAAAAGTGGTTCTTCAATGGCATTGTCCAAAGAACCAGTAATTTTGGGAGTTATTACTTATTATTTTCTGGTCTACCCCCATGTACAGATCAACTGGTGGTAAACAACATGAGCAAACATACACAGTCCACAAGTGGTCACCCCTTTTAATGAATGCAGTCAGCTACTTTAAGTCTTTGCTGAAACAGATGTACAGATACACACATATCTCAGAGAATATTGAGATTATAATAGGACCCCCTACAGAAGATATCCATGAATCATTTGGTACCATAACTAATGCCACAAAATGCACAAAGTGGATAAACGTTCTGCTCAAATTACTGATGGATTTAAAGCACATTTTATGCTACCAAAAAAGCTAGTGTTGCTATTCACTAATTACCTGAGTGGAAAACATTGCAGTGACAGAGTTATTAAATAGAGTTATCATAGTGATAGAGTTATTATTGTTATTGTTATTGTTATTGTTATTGTTATTGTTATTATTATAGTTATAGTTATAGTTATAGTTATAGTTATTGTTGTAATAGAGTTATTGCAGTGATAGGGTTATTGCAGCAATAGAGTTATTATGATAATAGAGGTATTGTGGTAATAGAGTTATTGTGGTGATATAGTTATTGTGGGAATAGAGTTATTGGAGTTATAGAGTTATTGCAGTGATAGAGTTATTGTGGTAATAGAGTTATTGTGGTAATAGCGTTATTGTGGTAATAGTTATTGTGGGAATAGAGTTATTGCAGTGATAGAGTTATTGTGGTAATAGAGTTATTGTGGTAATAGAGTTATTGTGGTAATAGTTATTGTGGGAATAGAGTTATTGCAGTGATAGAGTTATTGTGGTAACAGAGTTATTGTGGTAACAGAGTTATTGTGGTAACAGAGTTATTGTGGGAATAGTTATTGTGGGAATAGAGTTATTGTGGGAATAGAGTTATTGTGGGAATAGAGTTATTGTAGTAATAGTTATTGTGGGAATAGAGTTATTGTGGGAATAGAGTTATTGTGGTAATAGAGTTATTGTGGTAATAGTTATTGTGGGAATAGAGTTATTGTGGGAATAGAGTTATTGTAGTAATAGTTATTGTGGTAATAGTTATTGTGGGAATAGAGTTATTGTAGTAATAGTTATTGTGGTAATAGTTATTGTGGGAATAGAGTTATTGCAGTGATAGAGTTATTGCAGATCTTGTGTCAAATATATTACCGTAGCCTTTTGCTTTAGCTAGTGCTAAACAGACAATAAAAAACATAGTTAGCATCATTATTTTGGAACCACTTACATTTCCCTTGTCTGCAGATTTGCCTCTGACAGTTCATTTACTTTTAGGAAAAGTTTTGGTTGCCAGACCTAAGTTGGAAAAGTAGATGAATGGTACAGACACATACAGCTGTTTGGTAACTATAACTGGGACATTGCCATCAAAAATAAACTTTCTCCACTCAGCTCTTCTGTCCTCTGAGGCTAGGGAGGATGAGGGTAATGTAGCGATTTGTGCTGGGCGGTGCAGTTTACAACAGAACAGCTCTCATGCTTAGACTGAACATAATGCTAGCAGTCTAACACCTGAGAGAAAAACATGACACCAAGGTGGAACTACTAAGGTAGGGGGAATAAATCTAACATGACTGTACGTGATGTAAGGTGGGGGCCCAAATCTGAACAGCATATTAAATACCCTGTTTTCTGACCTAGGCAGCTCTCAACTGACTGGGTTGTCCTTATTTCACAGTTTGTGAGGCATATGGAGTTGTGCCGTCGGTCCACAGTCCAAAAGAAATTCTCCTGTGTGAAAAAAAGAACTTGCCATAATGAGCCCAGAATCGGTCCAGAGTGCACACTCAGCTATTCAAGACAAGAGTGAAAATGCCCTTACTCTCATTTGAGATCTCATTTGAGTCCATTTAACTGATGGCTAGTTATTTGGCTGCTGTTCCAATCTTGAGTGACTTTGCTCTTTGCTCAGAGAACATATCTCTCACTATAAGAGATAGAGCCTAAAGAACGTAGGATAGAGTCCAAAGATACTCTTGAGCTAAAAAACTTCAATAAGCAACAGTCTGTGCTGTGGACCTGGATAGATACAAAGAAAACACATTACATAAGTGCAATACAAGACATTATAATTTGTGAATGGTTCATGTTCATTTAAATATTTAATGAAGAGTTTGAATGCTAGTTGGTGTTTAAGGACATCAAGCAAGTCAGCTGTTCGAAGAGCTTGTGGGCCTCAGGATGGAGAACTGAAGTCTTGATGTTACTGTGGGTAAAGCCCACTATTACTTTGAAATATTAATAAACATATTATACACTGTATAAAATATATTTATTTGCAGTATAAATAACTCACCCACTCCAGGAATGTCTCCACCAGATTGTAATACTGCCTCCGGCTGCCCAGTCACTAGATTTATTGCATCTTGAGTATCTATACGACCAGCTTGCATGCCAGCTTCATCAATTCATCAATCTATGAGTGTTCAGGATCTACAGGCCCAGTTGCATCTATGGACAAATGTGGTGCATTTGTGCATATATATATATATATACATCAAACATGTGTGTATATGTTATGAACATAAGTGAATGATTGGATAAGTATGTTGGGGAAAACTGTACAAGAGGCTTTAGTAGCCTGTTCGGCCACCTTTAGTCTGGTTACATCATTGACATGTAGTGACATGGTTGATACAGTCTGTTACAGGTGGAACTGTAGCTTAGATTATGCACCAAAAAGAAAAAAAAAAAAAAAAAAAGAATAAGACTTTGGTGGATGAGGGGATGAGGATACCCAAATATTAAAGTGTCTTTAGTTGCCATTCTGCCCCTGTTGGCATCCATACAGTTTCAGATATTTCACTGTTTCATTGTACTATTGCTGTGTATCCCAGGCATGAAAAAACAATGTTGATTGAACTTACTGTAAATGTTCTCAAAGCCTATTCATTGTTTATCATTTTTCACATTAATTAAAAATGAATCATTTCATACAAATGAAATAACAACATAATTAATTTGAGATCTCAAAAAAATCCAAGTATTTCCCTGCTATGCTGACTATGGATTACCCATGTGAGACTGCTCTAATTCCCTTTGCTGCTGTCTGTGGCTGTGAATATGAATGTCATGGCTTTTCAGTATTTGTTTGACAGAAAGCTGGCATGCTCTGGAGTGTTCATTACAGCAATAACAGGGCTCAGCTCCTGACTGACCCATACAGCACATCAGACTAAAGCCCACTGACATGCACTGTAAACAAGCTTTTGAAATGCATGCTGAGCAAGAGCGTCCAATGGTTAAATGACCTGTCAGTTCAAAGTGTGTATCTTTATGAACATATCAAGTATGAAGTGATTTATTTCAGCATTTTAAAGTAACAGGTAGCCAAATCAGCAATGAGCGATCTAATATGATCTAAATCCCTATTAAACATGCTATATATATATATATATATATATATATATATATATATATATATATAATTAGCATTATAATAGGCATTTTTTTCATTGTAGGTTACTTAGAATATTGAACTGTACTTTTCATGGCACAGTGGAATAAGGAGGCTTAAGTACATGGAACTAACCTACCATGAATGTCAAGAACTTTTGTAAACATTTTATAAAGAAAATGCAACACAGCCAGAAAGGGACTGTTTTGTAACAGTCGAGACTCTCAAAATCCTTGGAGAATTCACACTAGAGTAAAAGTTAATGCGAGTTGATGGTAGCTTTTGCTATTTCTTCTTTTCAACATCTGCTCCCTGAAACACCAAACAGGACTACCTCAGCTGCTTACAAAACTGGAGCTAACCACAAATGAGGAGGGAAAGCAGCATATCATTTTTTTTAGCCGTAAGTCAAGTCTGAATAAAACTAACAGCTAAACATCTACAATCTCTTCAGTTTGCTAACAGCATTTTTGGCTGAGAGGGCACAACATGAGAATAACACCATCTGGTAAGTCTTTACCACTTACTGTGTTATAACTGCACTATAATAAACCAGTCAATTAAAACAGAGTTTTTCATTTTTTTGTCCACGAGCCTTCCGTAAAATAAAAACCTCCATTAAAAAAATCACGTTTGTTCATGTTTCAATCTAAGGTTAAATCACGGGGCTGTAAATGAAGGCATGCTAAACAATGAAGAAACCCAACCAAAGTCACACACACGAT
Organism: Acestrorhynchus altus; assembly: GCA_034509495.1. NCBI lineage: Eukaryota > Metazoa > Chordata > Actinopteri > Characiformes > Acestrorhynchidae > Acestrorhynchus > Acestrorhynchus altus. The sequence continues at coordinate 10,312,157 of CM067519.1, read as the reverse complement.
TTATACATAAAAGAACAACAGTATTTAGTAAATGCTTTATTTGGCACATTATAGTTACTGTACTTGGACTGATTCAGGAGGTACAAAATTGGATCTGGACATTCCTTTTTGAGAAGACTTTTTTCCTTTGTCTGTGAAATTACCTTTGCAGCAATGCAAGATTTTGTTATAACGGCAACCAAGTGAATAATGAGACTGGCCCAAAGTATGGCAGTTCCACCTCTAATGAAGAAAGCAACTCCCACAAGAACATAATGAAGTCGAAGTCTAATTAACGGTTTTGACACTTCGGTAGGCCTCCATAGTCTTGCTTTTGTTGACAGCTCATCCAACTTCAAGCACGGGCAGGCTTACCCCATCCTTCAACTGCAGAGAGATTTCTGTCCTTGCCTGCCATGTTCTGGAGCTTATGCCCTTTGAACAAGTGCCTGACAGATGTTGCATCAAGAAGTTCATTGGTAGAACAGTGTCATGGATGAAAAGTGAACAAATAAAAAGAAAAAAGTCTTTCTAAAGTGTCTGGCAAGCTGATTCATTACAGACAGCCTAAAAGTCAAAATTCAAAGGGTGTCCTCTCACTCCCTTTCTCTCCCTCTCTCTGTCTCCCTAATTCTCATGTTCCCTCGCTCTCATATTTCAAGAGCACTTCTGACGTTCACTTCAATAAAAACGTGGACAAAGGTTTGTGGTCCACAGAGTAAACAATAATGCTAACATTTGTTCCATTCATGCCATGCCCAGAATACCGTTTTGGAGTCCTGGCAGACCATCAGCAATTGTAATAGTGTGGTCATTTACAGTGTAAGTGGCTCAAAAGCATTGTAGACCTCAATACCCAAAAAGCAATTTGGCTATTTAGAGAGGAGAAAGAAAAGACAATCTGTTTTATTTCACAGAAATAGAGATAAATAATTTGAAGTCAGCAGCTGCAGTTTGATTTCAGTCAAGGGGCTCTAAGCTTGTTTTGCAGATTTTAATCATTAGTGCACCATTGCTTTCATTTAAAACTCAGTTGGACAGTGTGTTGTAAATGCTCCATGGGTTCTTGGAGTCAGGCCACAAGCACACAGAGCTACACATCTCCTCTCCGCAGCATGACATTTACTATCTATAAACTACATGACCTTAAGCTTTGCATGAGTCTTGGTGTGAAAGTGAGGGGTTGTTAAGAATATGCAAAGACATGAGTTCCTCTATGACCAAAACCAGGGATTCTTACATAAGTGAGACATGTAACTCCTTTTTATTCTTATATAAAATATCACCAGCAGCTCTTTACACTGTTTGAACATTACATGAAAACTAGATCAACAATAGCGACTCAGGATGACTGGAATAAAATATACTTGAAATAAGAAAATGCTAAAAATAGGAATATAATATGCATTACACTGTAAAAAGCATTTTCCTCAAGAACCTCTAGGTTCATCACTCAGATGTTCCTCAGTGCACTTACAGGAGCCTATAAGAACTTTTTTGATTCCTCACTATGAAATTTGGTTTCTGATAGTACTCACTGGAATAGCCTACTACATTTGATCCAGTGCAAGAACCCTGTTGAAATTACCCCAACTTTAAGAACCTTCAATTTCCTGGAGGACCTTGTCCTTCTAACTGCATTGGTGCCTCAAATGCAATTTTTATATTCACTCATTGTAAAAAAAAAAACAGTTACACCTAAAAGGAACCAACGGATTATGATGCATGACTGTAATGTGCCAGACTGTCCTGGAGTCACTCAGAATGGCCATTTTCAGTGATGAGTCCCGCTTTTTTCTTAGTGGAGACGACCAATTAATCAGTGGTGTGGGGTACAATTTTGTATGGTCACCTGGTTTTCATCACAGCCTCTCTGACACCCCCAACATTGCATTGATGAGGTCCTTCAACCACTGGTCCTTCAAACAGTGTGGAACACTCTTCTGCATACTGCTGCCATCTCAAGAGCTCGCCTTAAAGACACAGATACTATGCCATGGCCAGTCGCATCACCAGATCTGTCCTTGATTAATAATGTGCGGGATGCTATTGCACATGCTATCAACCCTCCACCCCTACTGTAAAATCTGCAGGAACTGAGTGAAAATATTCAAGCTGCATGTGAAGAATTGTTGTAGGACAACCATGAGGAATCTCTACAGTTCCTTGCACTATATCCAGTGCCATACTGAGAGACTCTACTGTATGTGTAGCAATAACTAATGAGCATATCAACTATTTGTGCAACTGTATATTTAAAATTATTGTTATCGTCATATAACAGAGAATATGAGTCCAAGGTTAGCGATCTAAGTGTCAGTGTTTATTTCAGAGAAAGGTGGAAAGGTAACACAAACATGGATGCATCCTGAAACATTGTTATCCATCTGCTCCACCATTCACAAAACTGAGTGATCACCTGTAAGTGACCAGATGGCTTTGTAGTAGGTTTTCAGCCTAGACATGAAGATTGTGACTACGTGTAAATGTTCAACATTACTTCAGAGTTGGAGGGCTTCGTAAGGAGAGACCTTTCCCCTGTTGAAGCCATCAGAATTCCGGAAACAAGTAGGAAGCCAGCAACCTGTGACCTGAGTAATCATAATGGCTTGTAATAGGAAATGAGTTCTTGCAGGTACTCAGGAGTGAGTCCATGTAGGGTTTATATGGCAATTATAAAAATAATATCCAGTAGAAAATTTAACTAGAAGTCAGTGCAGTGCTGATAAGACTGGGCTGGTAAAATTTTCTAGCTTTATGAAGAATCCTGGCTGCAGCATTTTGAGGTGGATATGTCTACTAATCCAGCCATTCATGTCCAATAATCATTATCATGTGTGGCTAAAATCGGGCGAACAGTGGTATTTCTAGTGGACAGTGTGGAAAAACATGGACATACCTGTCAGCAATACTATCTGAATTTTACAAGGCTGTAGCTGAGGAGCTAATGTTAGTTCAGTTTCAGTATTTTGTGAAGAATGAAGTCTCCAGCAAAACTGCTGCAAGGTTTTAGGTTGAGTAATTGGTGTGGAGAGAGTTTTGTGTTTGTGGTTTGTGGAGACAAGGCAGCATAACTCTAACACACAGAGGAAACAATACATCTCAGTCTGATGTGTTGTGTTCATGGAAGTGATGGTAAGTACAATCAGTGCGTGGTCTTTTCAATATGTGGATGACTGAGCCTCATTTCTAATGTAGTCCATGAGAGTGAATGCTGTGTGAGTGTGTAGGTGCCCTGAAAAACTGATCAAGGATAATGAGAAGGGAAGCTTTATCTAGGTGACTAATGGGCACCGGCTCTTAGTGAATAAATATCAGGGATGCGAGTGTTTGACTTGGCTGAACTCTGGGTGTCCTATAGGTCCCGTAGAGGAGAAGCATTAAGAGCTAGTGTTCCCCAGTAGCTGTCTCTTCCAGACACGGACTTTGTAGTCCACTGGTTTTACCAAACTTTATGTACTTGCTCTCTTATAATGGTTACGGTTTGCTCTTTGTGTCTCTAAAAGCTTCCCACTTTCTTTTTTTTTTCTTTTTTAACACCAGAAGCATCTGAGTTAGTATGAGTGTTACTATGCCTGTAATGGAGGAAGGAGAAAAGGACAGGACACCTCCACATGTCCTCTTAGCTTAATGGAGTAGCCAAACAAATTGGCTGCTTCAGCACTTGGATGAAGGCTTTTGGTCTTAATGTCTCAGAGAGAGAGAGAGAGAGAGAGAGAGAGAGAGAGAGAGAGAGAGAGAGAGAGAGAGAGTTTGGTCTGATCCTGCTTAAACGATGGCGTGTTTTTTCTGGTGTCATGTCAGATGGGGCTTTTTAGTCGATGTGAAAGTGAGGATTGCTTCTCGAGCTTTTCTTAAGCGGGAGTACAGTGATTCTGCTACACTTTACATCAGCACACTCTCAGCGAGTCTGCCTCAGCTGTCCATGTTGCCCTTTGTTATTGTCAGGCAATTAAAGTCTATAAAAAAAGAAGCCGAGCTGTAAAAAATGCTCATGCACAGTTCTGAGAGAGAGAGAGAGAGAGAGAGAGAGAGAGAGAGAGAGAGAGAAGGGCGGGCTATAAACCTGAGTGGAAATAAAAAATTAAAAAGAAAGAAAGAAAAGGAAACAATCACCCAAATGTTGCCAAAAAGATTTATAGGCTTAGAAAATGTAGACAAGAACATATTGCTAAAGCCAATTCGTGAAAAAGGTGATGAAAAAGGGTTTGATGAATAAACAATGACATATGAAGCCATAGGTCATGAATCTCTTCTCTACTCTTCTGGCACAGGAGGCAGGTGAGTAAAAACCACTGATCCTACAGATGGCAATAAAACAATAACACACTTTAAAATGTCTACAGTTTTGCCAACATAGGTCTAATATACTGACAGAGAGAAAGGGAGTAAAGGACAGAGAGACAAATAGAGAGATAAGTCAGTGAGAAAGAGGACAGAAAGAAAGAGAGGTAGAAGGACAGTGAGAGAAGACACATATAAAATATAGTGGTACTAAACAAACAAAGCAAAATGAACAGCAGGGGACCCCCCTTCTCAGGTGGGTGGTGGGGGTTATCCCATGTGCATACATTCAAATTCAATCCTGCTGGCACCTATGGGAAAAATAAAGGGAAAAAGAGAGATAGAAAGAGAAAGAGAGGACAAAAAGTAAAAGAGGACAGAGAGAGAAAGGGAGGACGGAGAGAGTAAGGGGACAGAAAATAAAAGAGAGGACAGAAAGAGAGAGACAGAGGACAGTGAGAGCAAGAGGACTGAGAAAGAGAGGGGGGACAGCGATAGAAATTAAAGTAGAGGGCAGAGAGAAAGAGGACAGAAAGAAAGAAACGAAAGAAAGAACAGAGGGGGAAAAGAGAGGGACAAGGATAGAGAGAAGAAGAGAGCACAGAAAGCAAACCAACAGAAAGAAGGACAGAGCTAGAGAGAGAGGACAGAGAGACTGGGAGAAGGAGAAGAACAGAGAGAGAAAGAGAGAGTGGAGGCAGATGATCTCAGTGGTTGAAAGACAAAGTGAATGAGTGGGAGAGAGGTGGCAATGGAGAGAGAAAGACAGAAAGAGCGAGAGGAGGCGAATGACCTCCGTAGCTGTCAGAGACAAAAAAAAGGGGGGGAGGGGGTGTTTATACAATTATGCATCTTCAAAAAACATCAGTAAACAGATAACACAAACAAATATTAGCGCTCGCATCAGAATCTTCATGTTCACTACAAACCCACTGCATTCGTCAATCAAACTGTGACACGGGGAAGAGCGGGCAGTAGGGACGGCAAGTGAAAGAGGGAGAGAGAGAGAGAAACACAGAGATAAAGACAGGGGGCAGATGATCTCAGCGGTTGTGCACATGCTAGAAAAAGAGAGACAGAGAGAGAGAGAGAGAGAGACAGTGTGTTTGTGACATAATCACTGAGGAGCATGACTTATCTGCAGCACACGCTCATGTTTTCTGATGAAGAAGCTGTCTCCATGTGCCAGCCGTCGCTCCTCAAAAGAGGCTTTGCCGCTTTACAAAAGGAGCCACGGAGGTTGTCGGCCTCAGCAAAATCCTGCCTCCCCCAAACACAAGCCCCACCACCACCTTAAAACAACAAGCTAACAGAGCTGGGAGGGGGTGTGGTGTAGGGTTGGGGATGAGAGACAGAAAGAGAAGGTTGGTGTTTTCTGCCGTGGGTCTGCTGAATAGTCATGATGAGTCATCTCTTGGACTAAAAATTCCTGCTGCTAAAAAAGCCTGCCGGTGGAGCAGGAGCAGCTACAACAGCAAGGAAACAGCAGGAAAAAGCCTATAGCTGTGAAAACCCTATGGCTATGGTGTTGCATCCAAAGTGACAGCTGTAACTTCTGCTGATCCGCTTGATTTTCTCGTCCTTGCCTACTGTCATGCCCCTTTTGAAGCCGTAATGTAAGGTTCCCGCAGTCGCTGTTTACACCTGCGTTACCAAACACCATTCCTATGAATGTGTTTGTTGTGAGTGATGGAGCGCTCATTCCCCTTGGCTTTGAGAGCCTCTGTTATTGTCTGGAAGCATTTAGAAGGACGGAGAGATGAAACGCACCAGAGGCCTGAAAGCATTCTTCACAGCTTCCGAAAACAACAGAGCGGATCCAAATGACCTTCAGCTGTTTTTTTTCCCCCGTCAGGCGCCAAAGAACCGCAGTGTATCGCCATCTTGAGTGTGTGATTCCTGCAGATAGAGATGTCTAATCTGGGGTTCGAGCAGGATCTGTAGTAAACATATTGAGCGACAGATAACATCATAGGGGCAGCCGCTCCCACGGCTCATGAGGGTTCTTTAGCTTTCACTCGTCCTCATGTTTTCCTGAAATCACATTCATCTGATCTTGTTTTCCAGGTTTTGGCTGATGCTTTCACAGAAAAGACACAGAATTCCTGCTTCTACAGAACAGAACAGAAAAGAGAAGAAAAGCAACAAAGACAGGCTGGGAATTTAGTATTGACTTCTCAAGGACCAGTTATCTGGGGCAGATTAAGCATGTTTTTGCACAGAGATTGATTTCCAGTGTACAGTGTACAGGTGCTAGATAACTGGTTAAGTATAAGGCAACAGCAATACTAGGGGTGACACGATAGTGCTTTTTCCTGTATGATACCAATATTGATATTGATACTGCAGCATTGAGTATCTGCTCATAATGATACAAATACCATATTTTTATATTTTCAGACCTCTAGGACAATTTGTGAATGATCTTATGAAAGTTTGTAGCGTTGGGCTATATATTTTGGGTTTTTCATATCGATATTAATATAATATATAATATATACATATGCATATAATAGAAACAGAACCAGACCAGGGAAGATGAGATATGGTTTATATTGAGTTTTACAGTTTTTAATAACGTTCTGTTTCAATCTTGCAGAAAACCTTTTTCTGCTCTGCCCCTGCTCTCACCTCCTCCTCTATTCTGGTGCCCTTTGCCCCATTCATGCTCTCACGTACACACTCTTCTGTCCTGTTCTGCTCCTCTGTCAGTCCCTTCCTGTCTTGTTCTCTTTTGTTTTGGTCTTGTCTCCACCATAGCTCCACCCTGTCCCACCTGCTGGTTTGTAATCAGCCCCAGGTGCTTCCAGTCTGTGCCTGTTCATTCCAAAGTTCCTTTGTCTCAGTCAGTGTTGGTTTTTATGTTGATGTCAGTGTGCTTTGTATGTGTTAGTGTGTTTGTACAGTCATAGTGGTCTTGTTTCTTAGCCCAGGCTACCCTCTCCCTGTGTCTGAAACATGCTTTTGACCAACATTGGAATTTACTCAAAACTGATCTAAGAATTGGTCATGATTTTCAAGATCTCCCCTGTTTTTGATACCAAAGAGCATCAGATTTACAAGATTATTTACCTAAATGCGTGGTCCTATTTTCACTTTCAGATTTCAGAGAGCAACTTTAATTTCTTCAGTCATTTGCAACAATATGATGACACAAGATATGCTATACACATATCCACAAATCCATGAGGAATTTAGAGTTCAGGGAAGAATCGCATGTTTATTGACCTTTGGGATTCACTTGTTAGTGTGTCCCTGTGATCTGAGCTATGTGAGTAATAATAATAAAAAAAAGAATATGTGAACATAAATGTAAAATTAGGAAAAAGGATGAAAAATCACAGGCACCTTTAGAACCCTAGACCAATTTCATCGTTTTTTAAAGTACCTTTATTTGTCAAGAAATTAAAAAAGTATTTATCTACGCAAATATGTCTTCATGTGAGATTGTTAAAAAAGTAACAGAATTAAATATTTGAATGAATTTCACAATGTTTTACTGGTTTACTTGAGTTTACAAAATTTACTTGAGCCTACATTTTCTCTCTCTATCTCTCTCTCTCTCTCTCTCTCTCTCTCTTTGAAATACAATATGTTTATTACAATGTTTCTTCTTATATAATTATTTTGGATCCTTTGTCTGGTCTACCTGTGACCTGGTGAGATCATCACTAAATGGGTGATAATCACACAGGTATTGATTGATTGAGTGGTATTGATTAGCATACCATGAGCATGCTACACTGAGGTGGCTACCCATTGTTCTGTGAATGGGTTCTCACAGCCCTTATCACTACTGTGACACCAATAATATTGCATTCCTAGAACAAAAACAGTCTAAGAGATTTCTTTCAAGTCAAACAGAGTAAAAGTGCTAAATTAAAGCCCAGATAGCACATGATTCTGGGCCAAATATGGTTAATGGGTCAGCTACAGCGATAGATATTTCCTAAGTCTACTGGGAGGCAAATCTGGCCCAGCTATAACTGACACATTTAATGTTTGTCAAGTCATTTGGACTCTGGGTCACATGTGGCTGAAGTTCACCCTAACGTGAACTGTTTGGACAGCTTTTCTATTTTGGACCAAAACAGGCCCAACTGGCACCAGCTGTGGTTGAGTTCCTGGCCCCATGATTCTGATGAACCCATTATACAAAATCTAAAATATCCCAAATGAAAGGCAAAAACAAAAGCCCACCAGTTGTTAAGCTGCTCTATAAAATCTTCATACAGTTCATATTCCAGAGATACTAATTCACTAAATGTTTTCACGTCCTGCATTAATGGAGTGGATGCATTGGATTAATGAGATTCTTTGAATCAACTTGAGCTTCAGAGTTTGTAGGCCTCCCAAATTCCCTAGCAGTCAGAGGACCCTGGGTACTGGCCTGGTCAGTAATCCATCCATGTCCATTAGACACATTAGCAACCACCTCAAACTGCCTGGCAACCACTAAGCACTTCCATAACAACCACTACATTGTGGAATTGGGAAATGCTTAAGATGCACAATTGTCCTGCATTGTCAAGATACTATTGTCCTACTATTGCATTGACACTATTATTATTATTATTATTATTATTATTATTATTATTATTATTATTATTATTAATAATAATAATAATAATAATAATAATAATAATAATAATAATAATAATAACCATGTCCTTTATTTACTAATAAAATCATTCTAGTTTTATATGTGTAAATGAAAGCAATATATGTAAAAGCAATTGAACATGAGAGGGAGTGTGTTATCGTGGAATAACAGCACGGTGATTACACATGATAACACACAATAACAACTTTGAGTATTCTAATGCTTTTATACAACAGTTAGAAAAAATATACAAAGTAAAACAATAATGAACAGAGAAGTGAATGTTGTGTTTAATATGTTATAATGTTAGAATTTCCTTCTACTGAATTATAGGTTTTTAAATAACTGCTTGTTGCTACTGCACGCTATTGACGTACTTAAGTGATACAATGTTAATTTTTACTAGGAGCACAAAACTATGGAATGAACATAGACCACAAAAATGTCTGACTCCAAACGAAAACACCATTTATGAATTATGGGCACATTAAATGTATTATTTGCCTGGTTAAGTTTTTCCCTTTGGGTATTTAAAGAACCTTTTAAATATAACATGATTGTTTTAAAGGGTTCCACAATATTTGTATTCATATTATGAATATCAATACAGTCAAAAATCACATATAAGATTGCTGTTGGAATATTAAAAGATGCCCAAAAGATGATGTGCTTGGACCTGTAATCTGTAATAACTTTCCATTGAATTCTTGACTCTAGCCTATCATTTGGTGGACCATATGTGAGTCCCCCTGTATGGTGTCCATCAGTGAAAATGAACCACAACAGGACCACGGCTGACCAGTATTATTTGGGTGCAAAACCATTTTCTGTGATAAAGACATTGGCCAGTTTTTGAGTGCTGTTACCCACATATTATTTGGGCAGTAGTCCAATCTCAGCACAGCAGTGACACTGGGATATTTTGCAATGGTATGAGTGTGTGAGGCACAGCAGTGCTGTGGGGTTTTTACACATTGCATACACGTACTGGCCACTTTAGAAACACTTACCTTATTGCTGCTCCTACAGCTGCACAGCTAGAGACTGTAGCTGATCTTTTTACATGCACAGTTTGTGTTCCTCATCCTCTAACATCCTCTAGGTCATCAACCCTCCTCCTTCCAGCAGATTTAAGCTCCAACCTTAATCGACCTCAGCTCATCCATCTAATTATTGCCTGGAGAAGTGCTTGATTAGCTAAATGGGAGTGCTGGATTTGGGCTGAACCTGCAGGAAGGTAGATCTATGAAAGATTGGTGTGCACTGGTCATTGTTGGTCATTTTTTTTATTTTCTCTCAATAAGTCCACTATTTCCTGGATATTTTTGGTTGGCAGACTGTTCTTAACCCAGTAATAATAAGACATGCCCATGCTGAGAGTAGTCCATTAACCAGAAAATATATTTGGTGGTGGTCTTAACCATTGATTGTCAGGGTAAAGAGGTTGCTGAGGAATTGTGCAGTAATAGATGGCTTTCAGTCAGTAAATGAAAACCTGCAAATTGCACACACTTCAAAATGGGGTAATCCCCCAAAACCATGCCAACTTAAACCATGCTTAAATGGTTTCTTATCAAGTTAAATGTTTCAAGAGAACATTGTGTCCAATGAAAACCATGTACAGTTCCCTCCAAGAGTATAGGAACATTGAGCACAATCCCTTTATTTTTGCTGCAGAAAACATTTGGATTTGACATTAAAAGATGAATGTGAGACAAAAGATCAGCATTTCAGCTTTTATTTCCTGGTATTTACATGTGGATCTGAAACACAGTTGAGATCGCACCTTTTGTTTGAACTTGTTTGAAAAAGACTTAGTATTTAGTTGCAAATACTTTGTTTGCAATAACTGCATTAAGCCTGTGACCCACTGGCATCACTAAACCTTTGCATGGGTTTCACTGTAGCCTCAGTTGGTGATTGTTTTGGGGAGTTACTCCCCTCATTATAGAGTTTAAGTGTGGAGATTGACTAGGCCAGTTTAAACCCTTCCACTTCATGCCCCCGATAAACTCCTCTGTAAGAATGGCAATGTGTTTTTGGTCATTATCTTGCTGCATATTGAAGGATGTATTAATCAGTTTAGTTCTTTAAATTTTAAATGTTTCAGCAAAGTTCTCAGTACTGCTTCCATCATGAGAGCCCATCCCAGAAGAAGCCATGGAAGCCCAACCATGACACTACCTCCACTGTATTTGACAGATGTGCTTATATGTTTGTGAGCATAAGCAGATCCTGTCTTTAGCCTTTCCATCATATTTGTAAAGGTTCATCTTTGTCTAACCAGGCCATAAATAGTCTGATGCTAAAATGTCCTGTTCTTTTTGCTAATTAGTGGTTTGTGTCTTCTGGTGAAGCCTCTGTACTTTTGTCCAAGATGTCTTTTGCAAGCAAATTGTGATACCTTCACTCCTGGCCTCTGGAAGTTGTTGCTGATGTTATTAACAGTTGTTTTAAGGCAAGGGTGTCCAATCTTATCCACAAAGGTCCGGTGTGGCTGCAGGTTTTCATTCTAAACAACAACTAGTGACACCTAAATTTACCTTATTTATTCAATGGGCCAGTTTTCAAACAACTGATCCATTTGGCTGGAATGAAAACCTGCAGCCACAGGTTTGTGGATAAGATTAGACACCCCTGTTTTAGGGTCTTTCTTTGAAGCACAAGGTTTCTGTCATCAACTGCTGATTTGCTTGGTCTACCTGTTCAACATCTGGTAGTTAGTATACCAGTGACTACTTTCTTCTTCAGGACATTCCAAAAGGTTGTACTGGTTACGGTCAGTATTTGTACAATGATTTTCCATCTTGACAAAATGTTTAATGAGTATAAGTGCAAGGTTTCTGATAAAATCACTTACAGTACAGCACTCTGATTGGCAGGTTCTTTTCCCAAACTGCAGCAGTGCTGTTCTTTTATCCTCTGAAATGCAAGCAAAAGAGCATGGTTTGGCTAGTTACCTGTTTTAAAGGAATCTCACATGACCGTGCCTACTCCTCTGATATATCACCTCAGACTTCTTTGATATGGCTGCAGAGAATGAAGATTAATCATCAGCTGTCATTTGAAATTGGACACAGGTGGCATGTGTGTGTGTGTGTGTGTGTGTGTGTGTGTGTGTGTGTGTGTGTGTGTGTGTGTGTGTGTGTGTGTGTGTGTGTGTGTGTGTGTGTGTGTGAGAGAGAGAGAGAGAGAGAGAGAGAGAGATAATTAGCTCTATTCTCGTTTACTCTTCCATATGGAAAGTGTTCTTTCCATTATTCCTTTGGATCTCAAGTCCAGTGGCAGTGCACATGAAAAATGGATCCAGATAAAAGGGTTTTTGTCATAAAAGGAGTTTCGCAAATGCTCCTGGTATGGGAATCACAATAAGACAGCATTGCAACTCACCTTGTTTGGCCAAATGAGTCACTATCTCCTGCTTACACTGCCATCTTATCAAGCTCCTTTTATTGACAATACCCATGATATAAAATTCATTTATGTTTAATTCTGGCTTACATATCTGACAACTATGACTTGGAACTAGTCTTCAGACTTCTCAAATTCACATCTTAAGAATTTTTGAGCAGTTTCAGTTATAATTATTTAAACATTTTCTTGTTGGAATCATACACAATTAATATAAGGTTCATAAATAGCATTTTTAAAATATCCAACTTCTCATTTATTAAAATGGTTACGCTCAATAAAAAATCAGTTCAAATTGTTCCCAAATTTTAGGCAAATTTCAAAAGTCTGTGAAAAAACGTTCCAAAGAATACATTACAACATATTTGTTCCAAAATATCATGGTACATAGTTATGATTTGGTGCACACCGATGCATGGAGAACAAAGGTTATGAACTGTAGCAGTAGATATGGTAATTTCACAAGCGTGCACCACCTGGAACCTTTAAACTGTAAGACATTGGATTTACATGGCATTGTGGAATTAATACTTACTAACTTACCACCTATTGTCCTTCTGAGATCTTTCAGTGTTACACTGTGGCCTTTTATAAGCTATAAATTTAAGTCTAGTATTAGTTTTTATTGGCTCTAGAGACACACTTGCACTCTATAACATCATCGAAGTGCTTTCTTTGGATGGTTCCTTTAGTATTAGCTTTAAGTAGCTCCAGAGGCAATGTGCCATTTTAATATTGATATAAATCAATGTATAATGAGTCAGGATTGTTATGTAACAGTCTTGGGGTTTTAGAATTTACACATTTTATTGATATATTTTAATAATTTGGGCCTTACAACAGCACAATACAAGAACACATGATGATAATGTGATATGGTTGTAGAATTGTTATTACCCAGACCTTTGTTAGGTCTCAGTGAAGCAGATTTGACAGCTGGACATGACCAAAGCCCTAACAGTTCAGAAACTCTGGACAGAGCAGGCAGTGGCCCATTTTATGAAGGCTGAAGTTGCTGTCAGACCCTGTCTTTTTTTGTCCCACTAAAAGGACATAGTCCCAAATACAGACATTCATTCCATTATATTTCCTTCACCACTTCAGCAATAAAATAGTTGTGTGAAGGAAATGAAAAGAGGAAGAAATCCCTTCAATGGCATGACTCCAAGGAGCTTATTTTTGACCCATTATTATTAAGAGATCAGTCTGCCATCTAGGCTATTAAACATGAAGATCATTTTAAATATTTATTTGTTTTCTGAACTACTGAACCCCACTAGCACTGTTCTTAGAAGGTAAAAGCACACAGCTCTGATGTGCGGGGAGGCAGCTCCAGCTGCCTTTAAAAAAGCATGTGGAAGGCTCACTGGTAAGCATGTGATGGGGATGCAGCCCGTCCTTGCCCTCCCACTGTGAATGTGTCCACCTGCCTCCTCGGGGAACCATGTGGCCAAAGATGGCCTATATAACATCTGCCACATGGACCTGAATTCCAGCAGTAGCACACATCTTTGCAATGTTAGGCAGGCCTTTTCCAAGGGCTCACTCTCAGGGGGGCGAGGGGTTTCACTCTGCAGAACAGCAAGTATGAGGTTTGGCAAATTATCTACTAGACATTGCACAATTGAACATGTGAGAAATTCTGTAGTTGTCATCATTCAGCCTTTTACCGTTCTCAAAAACAAACAAAGTTGAAGTGGTTTAAAACGATTTATCACATTAGCACCTGATAAAGATAAGAACATTTGTGTTCTCCTATATAGTTGCCGTTTTCACACTAGGAAATTTTCTTATGGCTAAAGGGAATTTGTGTGTGGTTGCTAATCTTCATTAGTTGGTCTCCCACACAAGGATTAAGTCTAGTCTTGGACTAAATTTCAATGCCAATGATGATTCATCATTGTATTTATTAATCCCAGCTTAGGATTACATTTTATTTATAAATAAAGGTTCTTAAAAGGTTCTTGGCTTGAATGTACAGGTTTCATAAATATAGAATCCATAAATAGAATAAATAAAGCTTTCGTTGATATACACTGCTGACATTATGTGGCTTACTCCTGTGCTATCGAAATGTGCTTAAATATGTGATTTATTTTATTCATTAAATATTTATTTTATTTTATGGATGTTCCTTAAACTTTGAAAAGGTTCTTCACACTCATATTTAAAAGCATCCATTGGAATTAGGAACTAATGGAACTAATTCTCATGGAACTAAAAACGGCTCTTTAAGAAGATGACTTCCAGAACCCCTTTTAGCACTTTTATTCTTGCAAATATGGAGATTCACTCTTAATGAGAAAGGTTTACAAATAGTTTTTGGCTTTACCACTTAGTTCTGGGTATTTGATTTAGTAGAACTTTAACAATATTTGGATCAAATATTTATATTTTTTGAAATATTTTAAATATTTATTTATTAGTTTAAATTGATGCTTAGTTCATTGGTACAGTGGCCTTATATTATGTATATATTCTCTAAACAGTTTTGGTTTTGGGAGTAATTCATACATTTGTGCATAAATTCCTTTTGTGTGGCCTTCATATATATGCAAGAATTACAGATGCAAGTTATATGCACAGAAATCAAAAGATTTCAACAGTTTTATAAAGCAAGAAGTATTTGTTACGTAACCTAACTCTTACCCTAAACCTAATATTAAACATAATCTAAACTTAACTTAACCCTAACCCCAACCTAAATGTAACCTAAAGTGAACATATTGTATTTAGTCATGTACACTTGGCATTTTCTGGGTTTTGCTAGCTCACAACCTGGGATGAAAATTTGCATTATTTCATTTACAGAACATTCCTACAACTCTGAACTTTTGTATGGTGAAGCAATCAACTAGGACAAAAAATACTTCAGAGTGCAAAACTATTCACCCCCCAAACGTCAAGGGGCTTTGTAGGGCACCCTTTTGCAGCAATTACAACTGCAAATTGCTTTGGATAAGTCTCTATGAGCTTGTCACAGGGATATTTGCTCATTCCTCAAGGCAAACCTGCTTCAGCTCCTTCAAATAAGATGGTTTCCACTAGTGGACAGCAATATTCAAGTCTGACCACACATTCTCAATTGGATTAAGATCTGGGCTATCCATCTTCCCTTCAACTTGTACCCTGTTTCCCCTTTACTGCTGCAGAAGAATTTCTGGATAGCATTCTTGGGGAGACATGGCATATTCCTTGGTGGCTGAAAAGTTCAATTTTGGTAGCATCTGACCAGAGCACCTTCCTCCATACATTAAAACGTAAACGCACAGTGACGCGCAGAGTGAAGAAATTGGATAATGAGTCTGAAGTTGTGAAACAGAGACTTAATGAGACTGAATGTTTCGAAACCACAGTGTGGGAGGAATTGTGTGAGCCTAATGGGGAGAACAGTCTCACTCCCTGCATTACGGACTATGTCAACTTGTGTGGATAACATTGTCCCCATTAAGACCATTCAATATTTCTCCAACAACAAGCCTGACATAATCCTGACATAAAGGCTGTCCTAAAAGAGAAGAAGAGGGCCTTCAAGTCAGGTAACACACACACACACACACACACACACACACACACACACACACACACACACACACACACACACACACACACACATACATACATAATGGAAAACTAATACTAGTGGCTGTTTGGAATATTCCACCTCTGAAATGCTTAGAACTGGTCAGTTACCAGTTTTGGTTCTATATGACGTTGTGATCACAGAAGCTACACTCTGTGTGGCCTGAACACGCTCTTCTCAGCTCATTGAGCAGACACGTCACATTGACTGGTGTTATTCGCAGAGATGGCACTGCTGGGTGTGCTCTCACTCTCCCTGGTAATCCAGCCAGCTGTCTGCCGCAGTGGTGCAATCCCACAGGGCTCCAGCAGAGTTAGCCAGGGATTATTTAGCCATGATAAGGCTGGTATCTGCTCTGTCCACCAGTGCTGAGGCAGAGCAGGGACCCCATGCTCCACTGAGGATGGCTCTCGCCTATTAGTCTGGAAGGCATGGCATTCAAGGACAGAAAATGAGAATAAACCTTAGGCTGCAGGGAGAGACAGGATCCCCGAAGGAACACTATTGCATTTGGATTTGATAATTTGTGTTTGCTCTTGTGTTAATAGCTATCCAGCAAATAATGGATACACTCTTTTCCTTTTGATTGTTTAGTGATATATTTGTTTGGGTGTTCTGGATGGTGAGGAGTCTGGCTGGTGAAAAGCTGTGGAGCAGTGCTATTGGCTATTGGTGATCCTTATGACTTCATTCACTTACTGCACTTTCAAAACACATGGATCAAACACATACCGTATCCAAAATGTTTTTCCTGAGTAACATTTGTGTTTATATAATTGTGTTCATACCCAACTG
Organism: Acestrorhynchus altus; assembly: GCA_034509495.1. Classification (NCBI taxonomy): domain Eukaryota; kingdom Metazoa; phylum Chordata; class Actinopteri; order Characiformes; family Acestrorhynchidae; genus Acestrorhynchus; species Acestrorhynchus altus. The sequence continues at coordinate 10,295,502 of CM067519.1, read as the reverse complement.
AATCCAGCTCAAGACCAGCTTCTGCTGGTCGCAGAATATGCTCTAAGCTGGACTTTGATGGTGATGGTTGGTCAAAAGCTGTAAACATACCTTATGCTGGTAGACAAGTTGCTTTATTAGCTCTTGATCCACATAGTTTAAGTTTGTACTTGATTTTGGTGATTTTGGTGAGCAGCTTGGTATTGCTTGTCATGCTGTTTGGTCTGTGTGGTCAAGCTAGTCATGCTGGTTGAACGGTGTGGTAATGCTGGTCATGCTGGTCGACCAGCTTGATCATGTGGTCAACTAGTTTGGTCATCCTTGTCAAGTAGCATGGTCATAGAGGTTGTTTAGCTTGGTCAGGTGGTCATGCTGACCAAGACATTGCAATATTTTGCTGTTCTGCTATATACATTTTATACAGATACTATATACATTGCAATTTTAAAATATACATGAAGTTCAACAGGTTTAGGGTCCTATGATATCTGTGATGAATTTATTTAATGAGGCATTTTTTCTTTAAGGAAAAACAGTTAACAAAAAAAGTGAATGCAAATGGCAAAGAGAAAAAAACTTTAATTGAAAATAAAAATTAAACTGGGGGGCTTTTTTTGGGGGTGGGGGCTTGACTAATGTTGTTGCACATAGCAATGATGATGCTGAAACAATATATTATGCAGCCCTATTGTAGCACATATTGTCTGTTCTGAGATGCTTTTCTGTTCACTACATTTGTATAAAATTATGCAAAATGGAGATACAAGGCTTTTGGTTATGCATACAGATTGTATCACAACAGTCACTGTGAATTCCTCAGTTATCCTCTCCCCTATTCATTATTGATCACAGGATTATTGTTGCCCAGATATTATTTGGGTGGTGAACCATTCTTACCACAGCAGTAGTGTAGTGTATGTTGCACTGGTATCAGCATATCTGGCACAGAGATGTTTTTGGAGTTTTTACACATGTCAGAGCAAGGCAGAGAGAGAGTGGTCTACCATCCAAAAATATCCTGCTGAGCGTGGATCTTTGGTCAGTCAGTGACCTTGATGAAGAGCTAGAGGATGGCTAACACAAATTTGTGCATCAACAGATGGGCTGCAGTCACAAACTGTACACCAGAAGAATAACGTTAGGTGTTAATTTATACAGGTTCATTCCAAATTTTTTACACCACAGTTGATTAAAATTTATTTAAATTTTTTTTTATAAGATCTAAGAAAAACAAATCATGTTGGAACTTGAATATTTTGAGTATTTTTAGCCAAAAAAGCATGCATTTTGATGAGTCACTTGTAATGATTTGATTGACAGGAATATTTACAATAGTAAGTTGCTCACAATATTTGACATATTTGGTCTAAATAATAATAATAATAATAACAATAACAATAATAATAATAATAATAATAATAATAATTATTATTATTATTATTATTATTATTATTATTATTATTATTATTATTATTATTATTATTATTGCTATCTATGTATGTAATATCCTTTCTCAGGGCTTTTATTCTGAAATTGAACACAGAGTGAGCAAAGAAAGAGGGCAAACTGGTCCTTCCTTTTCATTCTCATTTATAACCCAATATCTGGGTCAGTGATGTCAGTAGCCCACAATATACTCATGGACAGAGCAGTAAACATGCACTGGAAGGCTCCTTTGGCATTTAAACTGGGAATTCCGTTGGAAATAAGTGAAATGTAGCTGTTTCCGAGTTGGATAATTCATTTCACAATGATGAGATCACCATGGTTAAATAAACCAAGAAAATGGCATGTGACTGTCAACAAAGTGTGGATCTCGGGTTCTAAGAGTTAAAAGAAACTGGACAAACTAACATAATTCTAAATACAAGTATATTTTATACTAGGATACACTCAATACCTGGTGGAATTCTGGAGCTTATAGACATCAAATGCTAAGTATTCTGTATTGAGATGTGTTCCCTGGCCTTTAGTTCAGTTACTGCTTGATTGTGAGTCTTTCTTCCTTTATTTTTGTTGTCAGTAAGTGCAGAGCTGTTCAGGCAGGTTGAGGTCTAAGGTGGCTTAATGACATTTAAGTATTTAAGGACATTTCATTTCTTTGCCTTGGCTTGAATTTTGCGTGATGTTTTGGGTCTGTATTCATTGGTGGCACAGTTACTTGGTGGTTTCTCTCCCAGCACTGGGGTCTTGGGTTTAAGGACCTATCTGGGTGGAGTTACTATGTTCTACATGGTCTGGCCATGGTTCATGGTCTGTGTGGGTTAGCACTCCAAAAATATGGATATCAAGTGAATTGTCTTTTCTAAATGACTGTGCTGTGTGTGAATGATTGTGTATCTGTGAGTGAATGCATGTCTGTATGGATTGGCCCGCTGTCCTGGGTGAACCCCCCCTCAGTCCTTGATGCAGTCCTCCAGGTGGATGGTGGTTTCCGGTAGAGAGTGTGCTATGCACAATCGACTGCCACTTCTTGCTCACGTGTTATTTGAGTGCTGAGTGTGATTGTGTGAGTGGTGAAAGTAACGTGTCCTTGGGTATCTAGAAGTGTATTAATATACCATGAAGCATTATTCCATGAGCAGCTCACAATTTCTAATTGGATTTAGCATAAAATAATGAGTGAACTGGGTATTAAAACGCTTACCAGTAAACTGTTCCATTACTTTTGAGCATTTGCAATTCCTACAGGTTTAATGCAATATTTCTGTTAAACCTCTTGAATTAGCTGAAGGTCTTCTGGCTTGTTTTGATTGCTCTACATTACGAGTGTACATTATAAAATTCATTCATCTTTCACTGTAAAGACGGTGTAATTGCAGATATAGCCACACACTGCATTTATAGCCTGAATAAGCTGGACTACTCAGTGCCCAGTACCACACTGTTACCTTACCCTGACCACACAACAGTGATTAATAGAACAGGCCAGAACAGTGCTTAATTATGTACCCTTGTTGCTCATTTCTCAATGAAAGGTTCCTCAACTGAAACAAAATCCGACCATATGGGGAAGAGGGCATCTGTTTATGTTACTGCTCACTAATTGTGTCTCTAATTATTGGCAGGGTTTAATTAAATGATGCTAATTACATCACCTACAGTGTAGGTTATATGAAGAGCATAATTATATTGGGAGTGGTTACACACATCATTGCAATTCTGAACGGGTTTCGAAGGTATTAATGACTATTTATGGATCACTTCTTTATTTATCAAGGATGAGCTGATATAACATGAAGCAGCACATTGGCTATAGTGACCTAGAAGAGGCCATGCTTAGCATGAAGGCCAAAATGTTTTGCCAGGACTAATGATAATGAATACAGTTCCACTGCTGTAGTAGTTAAATGGCTTACCGAAGGATGGAGCTGGAGTGTTGTGTAAGTATGATGTATTGCTGTTAGTTATTACACTATCCCTGTAAAGGCCACAGATAAGTGACTTTGGAAATAGGAGTGATTTGTGTCCAGTGCGAAAGGGAAGAGGAATGATGAGGAACAGCATCTGGGGCTTATGTGATCAATAATGTATTTTTGCTCTGTGTGAAAACAACATCGCTCATTCTGCAACAGAACATTAACTTATATCAATACTTTTTTTTACCCCCATCCCCCTACTCCCTACAAACGTGCACTGAACAGTTCATTATTTTATACATTAAAGCTGTAAACCCCAGTGCAGGTCCTCAGGGTGATGATGAATCTGATTAAGAAGAATCAGAAGATAATGAGTCAGTTAAAGGAGAAGACAAATAAGAAGATGACAATGATGGTAATGATGAGTCAGAAAAGATGAAGATGATAATGATCACCATGATGATGATGATGATGATGATGATGATGATGACGATGATGATGATAATGATGATGATGATGATGATGATGATGATGATGATGATGGTGGTGGTGATGGTGGTGGTGATGATGATGATGATGATGATGATGGTGGTGGTGGTGATGATGATGATGATGATGATGATGATGATGATGATGATGATGATGATGATGATGATGATGATGATGATAGTGGTGAGCATTAGTCAGGAAAAGAAGAAGAAAAAGATGATTAAGATGATGATGACATGATGGGATGATAATGATGAGTCAGAAAAATGAGAAGATGATGGTGACAATGATCAGGAAAAGGAGATGACAGTGATGATTATGATTATGATGATGCTGATGATGAGTCAGTAAAAGGAAAAGTAGAAGAATCAGAAGAAGAATAGGGAGCTCTCTGCTAAATATTGGATTTTAATTTTCTCACAGCTGGCTCCAAATATTGGTGACCTACTTTAAGAGACCAAATGAACATCATTACATAAACTTAGAAGGAATCTTAGGATGTAGACCCTTTCTCTAATATCAGTCATTATCACTCCATGCTGGGCTCCCCTGCAGGGAACTCCTTTGCATGAACCCATACTTACTATCCATTCCATCTTCCTTCCTCAAAACAAAGCTCTCTCACGCTCTCCAATATTGTTGTACAGAGCTATATTGCTCTATGGAGGAAGAGCCATCGGAATCAGAGAAGAAATCTTTTGCCTCCTAAGCCATGACTAATTTAAGACCAAAGCCTGCAAACACTCTGAAGTAATCCCCCAATCTTCTCCTGCAGTCCACAACCTTTGATGAAAGTCAATGAAGATCAAGGGAGCCTGTCAAGTGCTTTCCAATTTGTCAGACCTAATATAAATGAAAGTCAACCTTCAAAGGAATATTGCATTGTTGGACTCAAAGTTCTTTTCAACAGGTCAGTCACCACACTACTAATTTTGTGCAAACAACGGCCCTATAGAAACCTCCAAACACCTTTACTTTACATCGACAGTATCAAATAGATGGAAATGGCTCGGACTAAAGTAGATGTGTATTTCATCTTTGTTTATTGTGCACTTTTATGTTGTTAATCCTCTTGTTTTTCTGGAGTGGCATTATAATGTCTTATGTGCTGTGTCCCTTTTGCAGAGTTTTTTACAATTCACATTTAGCTTCATGCAAAATAAAATTCATTTCATGATGTAGGACAGTCCTAAGACTCTGGTAGCATTTTATATGGGTAATGATGATTTTTTTTTTACTTTTAAAAAACCAGCCTTCTTTGATTTATAGAACCCTTTAAAAAGGTTATTTAATCAACCATATAGCATTTAGCCATGCCACAGCCATAAATAATTCAAATGGTCCCAGTTCTATATTCATTGCAAAGTACACCATTTATGAATTCATTGATGCCTACAAAATAACAAAAATAGTAAAGGACATGTAGTTTTTTTATTATTATTTTATTTGGACCACTGTTGATTTTTTCATCATTATAAATATCCTTTTCATCATCTAATCTAATCATTACAAATAACTCATCAAACTTTTTGCATTTTCAGCTCAAAACCCTCTGAATTAGCAATTTCCAACAGATTTCTGAGCAAAAAAAAAAATCCCAAAACATATATTTAAATTCTCTTCATTTTTACATCTCAAGTGAAAATAAATTTGAGTAGCCTTGGATCTCCCGAAAATAACAATATTTGGTATGTGTGACTGTCTCCTATAAACACTTTTCTAATTCTCTGGCACTATTGTGGTGGAATTTTATTCCATATGAATTTAGCGAATAGATTGAGACAGCAGAGCCTTTGAGTAACTTTATTGAGAGGCATAGTCAGACTACATGCAAGCATGAATCATATGTGCTTTGCCCTCGGTAGGCTGCGCCTTCTGCTGTACACTCTCACAGTGGAGAAAGGATGTTGCAATAAATGGTTATAATGCTTTGCAAATATCTGTTAAAGTTGAAACTTGTACATGTGACCACAATATTTGCCAGACGCTTGTCATATCAACTCACAGGAAGCACCCTGCATCCTGTCTGCTCTCAAGGAGCTTCTTCTCCTTAATACTGTGTGCTTAATAAGGGAACTTCTAATTTAAGTAAGGCTGAGGCTTATGCTGAAATATCAAATTGATGCGCTGAATCACTCAAAGCAATAAGTTTCACACCATCAAACCATGAAAACATCCCACTATCCCACAAACATGTTTTAATAAGGCATAAATGACCATTTTAATTGTTTCTTTAATTTAATTGTTGGCACCTTCGTTATAATTGGATGTATGGAATGTATTCAAGGCGCTATTATTGAACTAGGGTCGGTACATAACTTAATACTTTTAAGGACATGGCTGCACATGTTGGATTTCAGTAAAAAATATGTTGTCAGTCTGTCCAAAGCTACAGTAAAATTTTGCGATGTATTCAGTCTCAGTGTGGGATTGATGTCCCGTGGAGGGTAAAACTACATTCTGCAGATCTATTTCTCTTTTCTTATTTTAACATCATGATACCAGTATACCTGTGTATGATTACGTCCCTGTGCTTAATCTTGCTGTGGAAAATGGTATTAAAGTCTGTGAGAAATGCAGAAATACGGAGGAAATGTAGCCAGCGAGAGAGAGAGAGAGAGAGAGAGAGAGAGAGAGAGAGAGAGAGAGAGAGAGAGAGAGAGAGATGAGAGTCTTCAGCCCAATCTGATTACCTGTGTCCTTTTAACGCCCCTGCTTTGGGTACTCCTTCCAAAGCAATATACAAGCCAGCCACGTACCGGCACTAGCTTTTAATGCATGGCTTGAAGCCCTTCCATTAGTCTTAATGCCCTTACACCTATAACACCCTGCTCCATTCTGTAATCTATAAAGAGAAAAACGGTGCAATCAATGGCTTGCACTGTATCACAAGCTTTAGGGGACACTGCTGTATAATGACAGAAGCATCTTCTTCTTTAGCAAGAAATAGGCCTGCATAGTTGCAATCTGGTTTCTGAGCTGCTTCTGACTCACCAGGATATTTTTTTCCTTATAAGAGGGGATACAAATCCCATCCATTTTTAGTGCTCTCCATGATCCCATAACTCAGTTTTCTTCAGACATGTGATAATATGATGAGATGTTTCAGTTTCTCTTATCTGCTGAGAGCAACAGCAGTTTTATACACTTTTAAATAAAAGTTAACAAAGTAAGCTTAAATAAAGGTGATGTTTCTCTAAATTACTTTCCAATTGATCTATAACTCTTAGAACCTGAGGTCCACACATTGTGAGTAGTTACGTGCTGTATTTTAGGCCTCATATCTCAGGATCAGAGTAACCTACAGTTATGATACACATATCACAACAAACAAGAAGATACCCTATAGAACCACGGTGGTCTCATTGTGTGATGAAAAACCATTGAGTACCATTGAGTACAGCTTGGAAAACATCTAGCATTCACTCAATTCACTCATCTGAATTAAATCCCAGTTTAAATGTCAAAGAAGCCTTCCAGTGGGTGTTTAATGCTCTGTCAACATATACACTTGACCCGCATACAGACCCCATCTGAGTAGCAATAGTGGGCAGGGATTATGACGTCACTGACCCAGATATTGGGTTATAGAGCAAAATGAGAAAGGAGGTGCTGTTTGCGCTCTTATTTTGCTCACACAATGTTCAAATTTCAGAATAAAAGTCATGAAAAGGGATAATACTTATGCATATATAAATAATAAAGGACATTCAGGTTTGTTTTGTTTTTTTGTTTTTTTATTTTGAATACTGTCCGTTATTTTGAAGAAGCTGTTATTAGTAATATCCTTGTCATTACACAACATTTAATCATTACAAATAATTAATCAAATGTATTGCATTTCCAACCACTGAACAACACTACAGGAACCTCCTGGGATATGACAGAAACCACTGGGCAACACAAAGAGCCATGTAACTGTGCACCCATTATGTGTTTCTCTTGTATTAAATATATAAAATCAGTTTCTTAGTAGTAAATTTAATATTGGACATAGGTCTGTTTTTACTCACACAACAGGCCTAACAGGCCAGTAAGGGGACATTTCATATTGACTGTTGCCCTTGGCCAAACAGTTCACATGTTAGCTTCTAAAAATCCCATAATGCTGAGCCCATAATTTTCGTCTTTCAAAGAAACTACTCGATGACACATTCACAAATGTCCACCATTGCTATCAAAATGAACTGCACAAGACCAAGAGCCAGTATGTTCTAACACAGAACTGAACTCACTGAACTGAATGATAGTTTGTGGGAATGTGCGGACCATATATTTACTGTGGTAGCTAATGTGACAGCAACCCCTTTTCAGATTTTTTTGATCTTGCTTGGCTCTTTTGGCCTGCTGTGAGCACTGTGATATTAAAAAGAACAAGATAATCACAATAAATTCACAGGAAAAACAAAACTACAAGCAACAGCCTTCAACACTAGTACTGTTGTAGCGCAGTGGCCTTCAGAGATGCCCGTATCCCACACAGACACAGGGGGTTAATACTAAGCAAAACAGAAATCTCTTCATGTCATTCAGTGGTTTGACTAATAGAATAAAAATAGTTAGTGGATATGGGGGGGGGGGTTCCTTAATTAAGCCTGGCTGTTTTGGGTTCTGAAGCATGCTTATTAATTTTAATCATTTCTATAATTCTGGCCACAAATTCATAATGTCACCCACATTGTTCATTAGCTTGGTGGCCTGAGTGGATATCCTGCCAATTCTGTCAACAAGTTTATCATCAATAAACACAAGTGACCCAGTTCTATTGGCAACCATACATGCCCATCGTAACACTACCTACACCATGTTTAACAGATAATGTGGTATGCAACTCATGTCATTTCTTCTCCTCTACTGACATTGCAATATTTAGTTGTTCTGTAATATACAGGAATTTTTCCAGATGTGACGTTACAATATTATATATATAATTTTAGTAATTAATCATTTTTATTAATTTTCTAAAGATTAGAGTAAAATAAAATAAATGAGACTGGACATATTTGATAGATCTGTAAGGATTTTTTCTTCTTTTGTATCAAGCAAGTTGTAGCATGACATGTATGGTTTAATTTGGCTTATGTGACATTGCACATCCTGTGAGGTGACAAATGCACACATGCACACATTGCAAGTACTCTGTTAAATGATATATTGTGCAACCCTAGTTTATCTGTCCAATCAATCTAATCTTTATTTGTGTTCATGACTTTCACAGACTTTGACAGTGATACACCCACCTCCTCAAGAGTGGTCTTGACTTGTCTCCATGTGAAGGAGCAACTCTTCACTAGGAAAAGAGCCCTGCAGTCATTGATATCAGGCTCCTATATCATTAAGACCTCACAGTTTCAAAGAAGTCCCACCTATTTTAAAGATTCTATACCAATTAATATATTTCCTAAAATTTCACAGCCAAGCAAATTTACATGTAATCTCAGATACATTTATTGATTAAAATAAGCCTAAGTCATGTTTAATAAATTCAGGATTATATATAGTACATGCCACCTAAGTAGGCAGGGTTCAAATGTAATGAAGTCTGCTAACTAACAAGCCTGCTTATTAAATCACCTTTAATTGAATTTCCTTTGGGGACTATTTAAAGTCAATAGCATATCTTGTGAAAGACAGGTTTGCTTTGAATATGCTACATTAAAAAAGGCAAGAGTTGTGTTTGTAATTACTGAGCGGTGCACTGTATCCAATTAATGTCAACATAGGCTAATTTGACAGGTAATCACAGCAATGTTTTCCTCCTCTTTTTTTTAGTAATTATTCACCTGTAAATATGGAAATTTGATTAAAGAGCATTCCTCATTTGAATAGAACATCTATCTAGTACAGATTTAATTAAGGCATTTCCCAGTCAATGAAACAATGATAGGGGTCGTGCATGAAAGTGGGTGCGAGACGCCTGGAAAAAAAAAAAAAAAAAAGCAAATTGCATGTACAGTACTGTTTCACGTAACAAAGGATGTACACAGGGGTATTTTGCTTCCAACAGACATTATTAATGTGCTGAATGAATAATGTATTGAAGAACATGGTTTGTTACCTTGAGACCTTGCGCTGTGAATCAGCTCAGCCAGAAGGCAGTCTGAATATCATTTGCTGCTTGTCGCAACTGCATTTTGTTGTACCTGAAAGCACTTTTGAAACTTTCATGGATAACCCTGATGTAGCTCGTAGTGGGGAAGCAAAGTGCAGGTGGTATTTCTTAGCTAAAACAGCCACATTTCCCTGCAGTGCATGTGGAAGGGTTCCTCTGTGCCAATGCGACTTGTGACAGTAAAGAATGAGCGGGCCATGAGTCGCTCGCCGTGTGAGATTTGTCATCATATCCAGTTCAATTGCTTCAGGGTCAGCACTCAAATTAATTCCAGACTGACTCTGGGAGAAGGAGGACTGATGTAGGAGACGGCTATTTATGAATAATAGGAACATATGTTTCTTCTGGCTGAATGGACAATGCTGTGGCGCAGGTCACTGGATTGCTCTGTAATTTAGTGCCCTTTTTTCCAGTGCAGGTCACTGAACTACATTAGAGCGGCTGGAGCATCTTTGCTGAGGAAGTCCCTTGGCAATCATAAGTCAAAAAAACAGCTCGTCATGTATTACGTCATTATGCCTTTTGATCGCAAAGTTGGAGAGAACCTAATGATAGTGGACAATGAACACTACTGGGAGGTACTGGGGTTAAAATATGAAGAAACAGAGATCTTATCCCTCTATTGCGTGATTTCCTTAGGGTTCCAAATTCATGTTGACTATCTTCTGACCTAGCAGGCATGATAATTAATTTGAAATATAATTTTCTTATCATTAGCCTGCACAACCCTGGGCCAGTTCTGTGGGGTGTTTTCATAGTTTGATGAACCTTTATTTGCCCAAAAATGACAAAGTATAGACATTAACACATGCCTGATTTTGTTATTTTCGGGAGATTTTAGGCCAGGGATTCTCAAGTTTTCCACCTCGTGGCCCACATGTTTATAACTAGAAAGCACAACCACCCACAAAAAAAGAAAAACCTTTTATGTAAAATTGGTTTTGCCTTTAATTTCTCAAGTGCTGACACTGAAAATGTCCCAAATATAGCTCACAAAAATGCACAGCAAAGATCCATTGTTAACATCAGATGTCTTGTTACAAAATATGGACTTTCTGACTTCTTTAATTTTTGAATTTTGACTTTCATTTTTTTTCTCTATATGTCAGACCCCATGTCGACAGTCTACTAATCAAATGTAGTTTGGATCATACTTTTCTTTTTGCTGTTTTAGGAATAGTGTCACAATTCTTTTCTTCATTTAAGAAACTACTTCATCTCTGGTTCGCATCAGATGCCTACAGCTGCAGTGTCTCAAACTGACAGTGTTTAATTTGCCTTGTGTTACTTCTGTGATGTTTTTATTTTTACATTTTTATTAATGCTTATAAAGTCTATGCTTAGAAGTTCATTTGAACACGACTGATATCACAACTTTTACGTAGACTTTCATTATTTAAAATGACATTACTGGCCCACTAAGGACTACTGTCTCCCAAAGAGGATGGGCCTGGGAACCACTAAAGTGTGTTGCAAGGCCCATTGGTGGTTCCCAGCCCATAGGTTGAGAAACCCTGTCCTAGGCTACTCAAATATGTCTTCCTTTGAGATATCAACAAAATGTATGAATGGAACCATGTTTTAATAAAACTGACTTCTTGGTAATTGATCGTGCACAATGTGTTTGAGCTGAAATGAAATCATTTTGATGATGAGGAAAAAAGAAAATCCTGAATCTTTTTCAGATGCTGAATCCATCATAAATAATCAATCAAGAAAAAAAGTATCTGCACATACTATTGGAAGTTGTACATATATACAGTGTGTATCTACACAGATAAATTGGATTGTAAAAACACTGATTGCTTACAAGGTGCTTGGGGGTTATACAGAGGGTGGATGGTGCCCAAGAAAAGAAATAACAAAATAACACTAAACTACCAAAAACAAAATATAACCTGCAAAAATACATTATTTTCCTCTGTAACCCAAAATCTGGGTCAGTGATGTCCTGAAACCTCTTGCTCATTAATTGAGTCAGACTGTTGTTATACGTGTATCATGTCTGTAGGTTACTGTGATCCTGAGTTATGAGGCCTAGAATACTGACATGTAGCCCCTGCAAAGTTTGGTCCTCAGGTTTTAAGTTAAAAAGTTTAATTAAATTTTTAAAATCTCATCGACTTTGTGTGATGGGGTGTTTTATTGGACTTTACAGACCCTGTCTAACAGGAAAAAGCATCAAATAAATAATGTAAAATAATGTCAGAATATGCCTGCTCTTGCTCCTGACTGCTTGAAAGGCTCAAATGAGGTAATGTCTTTTAGGGGATACCATTTATAGCATCAGCTTTCCTATTTATAGACAAAATAGTGTTAGTGTGACGGGGTGAGAAGTACTTTCTGACATGTGTTTAGCTCCACTTGGAGTCAGCTGAAGTACTCCAGTTTGTTTTTGAGGGAGCAGATTTGGTAGAAAAGAGTTAGTAAGAGGTGAGAAGGAACTATTAGCCTGCCATAGATCCCTGTTTGCTCCTTTAACTTTTGATTCATCGTGTGCTGAGATTTAGCTCTGCTTCTGTGCTGCTTCTGTGGTACAGGAAATGTTATCAATGACACCATGTTCACCATTTGATCAGAGCTGTTGGGCTGATGGTATGTACAGTTTGGGGGTTTCTTTTCTCATTTAATGTCTTAGGAAAATAAATGCACCAAGAAGGAGATTTTGGAATCAAATGAAAGTGATTATAAAATTAGTGCAAAATATGTTTTATTGGGGAACTCTGTACAATAGAAAGGAGGCTCTAGTGCCCTCTTGGGCCACCGTTCTCCTTGATACCAGATGAAATACAGTTGGGCGTACAGCCATAAAGGTTCCATATGGCATCCTTCAGAACATTTGCGCACAGATTATGTAGTTTTCCATGTAGAAACTGTACACTTGTAGGTTGTTACAACTGGTAGCCCAGTTGATCCCACAAATGCTTGACTGGCAATAAATCTGGAAAAGTGTCATTCTTGGGAAACCTTTGCTGTGTGGGGGTGAGCATCACCCTGCTGAGCCCTGCCATGAGAGGCAACTCATGATCAAACAATATTCTACAATTTGCCTGAGACATAAATACATTTTGTGTTTTACAGCAATCCAACATTGCTTTTCTTGTATATATACCATGCGGCTTATAATGAGGTGCAGTTTTTTCTTCTTATATATGTTATTTTCCAGGTTTTTTTTTAAACTTTGCTGGTGCGGCTTATAGTCCAGAAAATACGATATATGAATGTGAACTGTTTTTTTTGTTTGTTTGTTTTTTTTCATTGTTTGTTTGTTTGTTTTTTATTTCATTTAATTTAATTTTAATTTTTTAATTTTTTTTTTTTTTTTTTTTTTTTGGGGGGGGGGTCACCAAAATATACCTTGTATTTCAGCTGTTTTTTTCTGAGGGACTGAAGTGTGAATGTGCCATTTAGAAATTTTATCAGTGTGAAATGAAACTCTTATTTTAATCTTTGATGTTTTACTGTTATGCTGCTTAGCAACCTCTTGCATACTGTACTGTACTGTGACCTAGAAAACACTTCTTAGCTTGTAACAAACAACCTCATTTGGCCTGATTACTTTAATAATATTTTAATTAGCCAGGGTTATGATCAGGATAAATATGTATTTCTTCCCCAAGTTTAATGTGACAACAAAGTGATAGTCTGTATATTCTTTAAGCTACATGCAAAATATTTGCACATGGTTATTAAGGAGAGTACAGTTGTATACAGTATGTTGTTTCTTCCAGTAATGCACTGAATCTGAGGGGGGTGAGATGGCTGAGATTATTTGTTGTCTGTACCTTTTTTTCTGCTCGTACACTCAAGGCCACAGCCTACTGGAAAAATAACAAGCCTTATTTCCTCAATTCGCCAGACAATTCCATGCTGTCTCAACCTTAGGGGCAACAGCAAAAGGAAAATATATTCATTTAAAAAAAGGAAAAGAAGATATATTACTCGAGAGTGATACACACATTGTACCAAGGGTGAAAACAGTTCAAGTCTTTCTTCATGTTTTTTTGGAGGGGGCTGTCTGCATGGTGAAGAATTTTTATTGACCTGTAGGTGTCTTCCTTTTTATGAAGAAAAAGGCAGTAAGTTAAAGGACAATAAGAAGTGCGATGGGAGTGTATTTATAGCTTCCTTTTGTTGCGAATCTAAATCATGTTACATGTGTATCTCGAATGCAGTTAACTGTTCATGTGTTTTAGTAGACCATTGGATGTTCTTTGTATGTATGTAATGCATACATGTAAAATGATATAGCTACTGAAGTCAAGTACACTAGAGTACAGTCTGCTGTATTATTTTGTTGCTATGGAAAATGTTAATTGATTGTAAATGTTATGGGAATATCTGAATATTTGCGTTTCCATGATAAAAAGACAAGGCAACGTATAATTCTGAGTTTTTCAAACGATCCAAGAAATGATGTAAAAATTTATTCCCAAGGACACAACTTTGCCCATTAGCTTAGCAGAGATGTTTTTATTACATAAAAGGAGAGTGCTGTAGTTCACCACAAGGTTAGCTGTCCTCCACAGGGAGAGTGGTACATTCTTTTCAAACACACATTTTGTACACTACAATAAAAAGCAGTGTTGCACAGACTTTGAATACAGCCCTGAATGTGGGGCCTGAACTGCTGAAGATTCACGTTCCCTAAAATAGCCTGAAAGTCGAGAATAATGATCACTCATTATAAGAGAACAGCGATTATGATAAATAAGCTTGTTGGGCCATTCACTGGTTTGAATTCGGAAACTTAATGATCAGGCAGTTTCACTTTTATTTGCTCCATTCAAGTCTCAAGTCTGACTACAGGTTCATGCATCATATTATGCTTTGTTAGTGTTGGGATGCAGTTAAAATCAACTATTAGAACTCTGTAGTGGTACGTAAAGTTATGAATGTCAAAATCACATAGAACATTTCACCTACATAACAACAACAATTTTTGGTAACATATTTATAGGATTCAAATTGTACGAGTGCTAAGATTTCCTATCATATACTGACATGTTTGATTAATTACAGGTCAAATACGGACCCTTGAAGTTTGAAATAAAGTTGGTAACAGTTCATCTGTGTTATTTGTAACAGTTCATCTGTGTTACTAAAGCCTGAGTAGCCTGATACATTCTTGTGCTGATCATTTATTAATCACTGTGTTAATGAGCGTTACTAACACGAGTTGAATAATGACTCACTGTTTCTTTCAGTTATAGAAAGAAAGAAAGAAAGAAAGAAAGAAAGAAAGAAAGAAAGAAAGAAAGAAAGAAAGAAAGAAAGAAAGAAAGAAAGAAAGTTAAAAAATTTAATCAGAGATTCTAATCTTATTGGGCCTTATTAAAATGGATTGTGAATGTATTCTGGATGTGTTACTTTTTATGTAACATGATGTGTTAACTGAATGCATTAAGGACAATCTTTATTCAGCTGTGACTATTTTTATGACTAAGTATTCTGCTCAACTCTAAGGTTGAAATAGTGCTACAGTTCACAAAAGTTCAACTTTACCATATTACATAACTTGAAGATGACCTTCTAAATATCACTATCTGTCTAATTCCCTGCTCCTGAAAAGCATTTTAAAGTGATAGCACTTTTCGCATTTTCCTGGAACACAAGGCCTGGGTTAATTGTCACATTTGCACTGTGAAACAGTTCTTATTAGTTGTAAAATACCACCATAAAAATAATGAACGGATGAAGTTTGTCTGAATGGTAGTGGTCCTGGGACACTACCAGCAGGAGGCTGATGTGAGCAGCTAGTGTAGCACACTTGCATCAGGGTGAAGGAAATCAGATCAGCAGAAACAGGCTGCATAATAAGATGTGGTTTGAAAGAGATTCAATAATTTTATATTTCATGGTTGATTCTTCAAACAGTAATGAAAATATTTTGTGTACCCTGCAGTGACGTTGGCATGAAAAGGTCAAAAGGAAAATGTTCTCCTGCTAGAAATGTGGGATTCATTTTTAAAGACCTTAGAGTGTTATTGTTTAAAAGAGTCTTTATTCTTAGGAAAACTACATCTCCCATAAGTCTTGTTACTTTTGGGGGAAAAGGCCAGTTTGGACCGTAGCCTGAGAAAGATCTTTATTAAAGGCAAGATTGTAAAAATCAAAAATCTTGTAGATACAATGTATTGCAGTTTGGTGAGCAACAGACTAAGTCTGGGTTTCTCAACCTTTGAGCCAGGGACCACCAGTGGGTACTATCCAGTGGTCTGCAGGCCTATGCTCAAGAGGAGTGGGCTCTAGGAAAAAATACATTTTGTCTAAATAAAAATCAGCCCTTGCAAAATAAAAGGCAAATAAAATTATACATTAAAACTTTTGTTTTAATGTTGGCTGTTATGCTTTCTAGTGTGTGTGTGTGTGTGTGTGTGTGTGTGTGTGTGTGTGTGTGTGTGTGTGTGTGTGTGTGTGTGTGTGTGTGTGTGTGTGTGTGTTCACTAATATGTTTGTGTGTGTTCTCTGCACAGATTGGTTAAATGTGGATGCAAACTTTCATCTGTGTGCAACACAACTGGTGTCTGTGTCTTTAACTTGTTACAAGCTATATCGTAATAATAGTAGAACCCTTTTGGATGCAAAGAATTCTTTGAGTGTTCATGGTTCTATATAGAACCTTTTTAGAATCCTTGAAGAACCCTAATTTTTAAGTTGGGAAGTATAATATTTGACCTAATCTGATATTATCAAAGCTGTGCGGACAACATCAACATTTTATTTTAAACTGAGCTAAGCCACTTTCATATGTGGTCTTAGATTGTATATTGCTGACCATGTGGCCTTAACATAGTAGCTCTGAAGATAGTGGCTTATTGTACCCAGAACACCACTGCATGTCTAGTGAAGAACTATTTGAGATTCAGTCCTTGTATTCAGGTGAGTAATATTCAGAGAGTACAGAGTTTATACAGAGCATAATGCAATATTTGGTATACTATATAATTAGCATTGTCCTATAGGGAGTATACAGAATTAAGCTTTACTTCAGGTGTTCAGGAGACACACTGTTCGTTTACATGACCTTATTGAATATAATTCATGGTTTATTGTACGTCCCAAAAGCTCCAGGTTAAATGGCGAAGCTGCCTTCTATCATAACAAATACTTTGAGGGGAATCATGGTGAACCCTGGCAAAGAACGTCAACATCAAAATATTTGCTTTCAAGTTAGATTTCACCTTCAATTAGAACAGCTACGACAATTCTAATGACATTTTAATTGTAGATTAATTGCAAGAATTTACATTTAAAGTAGTTTGGGAATTTGAATATAAGATTCAGTCAAATACCTAAGTGTGAACCTCTATAGACGGCTCTATGGATATGTAAAGCTCCATGGATGTGACACAGGTCCACTGTGATTGGTGAGGGCATTGCTTATGAAAGCATTGCCCGAGATTAGGACCTCCCAGTTTATACAAATGAGGGTGACGTTTGGGTGAAATGTATGGTTTGTTTGCTGGTTCCTAATACATACAGTATATATAAAGTTCCCACAAGAACAGGATCCAGATCATTCTATTGAGGACATACAGGCCTCAATAGAACTTGTTCTACAGTCACTCAAAGTACTTTTTCTTTTGATAGTTGGCTGGTTATGCCTGTATGTGTGTGAATAAATTCTAGATCTAAAGTACCAATTCATAGGGCTCTCCCTCACATAACTTTATTATAAACATGGTTCTTTGTGGAACTGAAAGTAATAGGTTATTAATAGGCTGACAACAGCCTGGGGTTCTATCCAGACCTAGATCTATAACCAATAAACTATTGAGAACTATTTCATTTTGACAGAGTATTTCTTTCAACCAGCATTACTTCCAAACCAATCTCAAGTATTGTACATATCACATGTGACGCTGCTCAGACAGTCAGATTTGTGCATTATAATTCACACTGCAGCTCCAGTGAGTAGGAGGAGACAAGAAACAGGTCGGAGACATTTTACTTGAAATGAGAAAGGAATATTTGGTGGTGATGAATGGTGAACTACTTGGCTACTTCAGTATACAGGATATGACACTGAATGATAACCCAGGTTATACAATATGATGTTCCAGACCTTGACTAGGAAATTTATTCTAACTGGCTCTTATTGAATTTTAATTAGATACCCCTGTAGCACCTCTGTTTTTAATAGTGTAGTACTCAAGAATACTCCAGATGAAAAGCTCTGGCCTATGCAATTACTGCAGCACAAGTCCACAGATGCATCACAGAAGCCTGTGAAGAAGCCTGTGTTATAAATGACAAATGGGTGAATATCCCATTATTCCTGATCTCCCATGCATTGCAGTAAGAAATGACCTTAATGGCTAATTTCTGACATGATGAAGACCAAGACTACTAGACTGCTGGCAGTTATAGCAATGAATTTCTCTAAGTGCCATATTCCAGCATCTCCAAAAGCTTCGCATGGCGCTTGACAGCCAGCTACTTCAACAACTGTGTCTCTCTCAAAATGATGAGCCTAACCATTCTGAATGATAATTGACATTCCCCACATTGCATGCGTTTGCTCCAAAATGAATGATTTCAGCCCAGAATCTGGCCCAGATGCTTAAATTAATTATATATCTGTGCAAATGACTCGTTGCACGTCCAAAGTGAAATGTATTTACCTTGAAGTGATGGCAGCATACTCTCTTCAGAATAACACACTCCAGCAGCAAGGCAAAGCCTCAATTACTGCAGACTTGGACACTGAAATATCCCAATGATGGTCTAGTTTTCTGTCTCAAATTGCTTTTGACCCAGAGGTTAAATATGGATTTGCAGAGCATATATATAAAGTATCATACCATTAGATATGAAATGAATAGATAATGAGCACAGGATTTGACATGTCAGATCACATTTATGCCACAGCTGTCACAGTGGGGTAAAAGTGCTGCACTTCAGACATATAAATATTGGAGACAATTTCCAGAATGTGAATATTCTACTGGTCATTTTAACCAATATTGTAGACCTTATTGAGTTGTTTTGTTTTTGTGTCATTTTTCCCTCCAATATATCATGCAAATCAAGGCTTTCACAAGTACAGTGTTCATACAGTTTAGTGGAATGGGTGGAAGGGTGGGGACCAGCGAAGCAACCAGTGTGTTAAGCCGTAAGGAAAGAGAGCAAGGGAGTATTGATGAGAAATTGAGAAGAGAAATTTGTATGTAGGTAGGATGGATTAGGGAAGAAACGAATGTATAGCGCTCAAGCTCAGATCGTTAAAGGTCGCAGGACTACACAGTTTGACAAGTTCCCAACTCTAAGTCCCCTGATTGAACTTCAGCCCTATGCTCTCACTGTGAGGACAAAATCACACCTTGTGTTCTCAGCTGTATAATTCAGGAATGCCTTGACACACTGGCACAAAACACATACGGTTTCCATTTTGTTGTGGTGCAGTGAAGCATCTGCAAGTAATTCATTGTAGAAAATCATAACTTTATAATAATAATAACTTTTTATAATTCTGTTATTAAAATCCAATATAATAAAGCAGTTTTTATTATCTGAGATGTTGGTCATATTGGCCCTGAACAAATAACTTCAAGGCTTGGCCTGCTGTGCTGTGAGTTTTAGAAATCAGCATGGATCCCAGAGGCAGGATCTTCCCAAAAATGATGATTGTCTGATTTTTTCTCATATATTTTGTCACAGTTATAAGCTATATTATAAAATATCCTAATTTTTTTTATTCTCAACTTACAGACAACCACCTGCAACCATTATGGCCAGAAATCTAAGGTTCATTTTCAGCTTCAAGTCTCTACATTCAAAAAGAAGTAAAAACCAAAATAAAAAAAAATGGCACTTGTCCACTTTCATCAAGATATTAAACTTCTGATAGTATTTACACATCAATAATTATATATTTAAGAAGAAAAAGACCTTCCATAAAAATATCAACATATGACATGTGACAGCTCATGTAATCACTGTGTTATTACAAATAAAAGAGGCACTGTCACAAACAGGGACAACACACAACTAGTAGTGCTAGTGCCCTAAGAGTTAATGGAATAGACCAAAGTTTGACCTTTTTAAAGTCTACTCTCTATGTGATCTATCTATACTGTACAATCACTTACTGTGGACACTAATTATAATGCATGGCCTTATACTTAAAAAAGAATGAAACACATCTGTTCTTTATGGAAACAAAAGTGGTTCTTTTATTGCATTGCTCAAATAACTATTCCTTCCAGCCACATTTGTTCATTTTACTTACTAACTATGCCTGGTCTAGGAGCAGCATGACAGGGCAGCTCCTCCCAAGCTGTAAGGAGGCCCAAGAAAAACAAATAGTATCCACTCAGTTTGTTCCCAACCCAAACTGATCTAAATCTACAACCATAGAAATGATCATTTCCTGAGTGGAATATACAGAGCATAGATTCATTTCACCCCTGGTGTTAGAAAGCTAGCTGGTATAACACTCCTGTGAACTCTACAGGAAAGAACTGTGAGCGAAGAGTGCTTTCCAACTTTTCACTCACATTTTAATGAGGTGAGAGACTACATCAATGACATGTTAGTAATATAACATCTAGCTGCATCATCTTGTCTTATATAAAACAAAATACACAAAAGTGTATTTTTTCTGTCTGTCTGTTTTTCAGCCTACACAATCTCTTCACAGTGACCCCATTACATCTGCCGCTACATCTGTGTTATGTCTGATGAGCACATTACTGACATATCCAAAATGCCTAGGCCTGTTTGGTTATCCTATGCTTCTTAGATCTTTAGAAACACATTTAAACATAACTAACTAAACTAAAAAACATATACAAATTATAGCGGCGTAGTGGTGAGACAAGAGAGTCAGCATACAGAAAGATATGGGTCCAATTTTCTTGGATGTTTTTATAGGTTGACGTACTTTATTCTCCAAAAGAATTGTAAAGTATTTATAGGAGACAGTCTCACATACCAGCTACTGTTGTTTTCAGGAGAACCTAGTCTACTCAAATTTGTCTTCATCTGAGATGTAAATATTAACAGAATTTAAATATTTGTATGAATTGACCATGTTTTGATCACAAATGTACTTGTGCATATTTTTCTTTTGCATACCACTGTATAATTCATGCTTTCCCATGGTACGGATGAAGTTCTTTTAGTTGTTTATAATATGTTTTAGGCTTTAGATCCATACTGTTCTGTATGTTGGCTCACCTCTCATCACTAGTATGGTTTGCCAATGGGAAAGACTGAGGACTGTTGCAGGGCAGAGAGGCAGCACTGGGTGTGAGAAACACTGATATAGAGTGTTGTTGTGGAAGCGGCATACAGAATGAACTGGGATTTGAATCCATAACATACTGGATTTCTTCTCTTCAAGTGCAGCTTTCAGATCATACCGCATGATTTAATAGTTCATATTTCAGTGTTTATTCACAGATGTAACAGCTGCATGCTGGTTTCAGTTGCAAGTGACTTTCATGTTCACAGGTTTTCTGTTCTTTTCTGTTGTCTGTGGTAATCAATCCTACGCTACAGGTGCAGATGACCGATTTTAAGTTTCAAAACTTTAGAAAATACCATTAATCATTGTGGCAAAGCTGAAGCTAGACTCTACTTCTACAGGATAAGAGGTTGAAAATCCCACAATGGCTTCACCAGCGGTTCTGTATTATTCCATTCCAAGCAATTATACAGTAGCCTGAAGCGTCATGACCACACATGAATTCTGCATTCAATCTGTATACCGCTGCCTGAGAACTAAGTGAATGGCTTGTTGTTCCCCAGTGATCACTTCATTTGTTTGAATGTCTTCTTCTTCTGCACACAGCAGCATCTTTTTCTGATAGAAGTGGTTCTGTTGACCCCAATGGCCAGGCTGCACATCTCCTTTGTGGCATTCAAACTCTACTATGTTGATGTTCTCCAGAGCCACTGACTCTCACAGGTCTTGAATAAAAGAGGCGAGTAGAACATCAACCGGTCAGTCACTGAAGGGGGTCATTGTTGTCCATTTTTTTTACTGTATGTCTGCAGCCATAAACCTCTGACATCATCTCTTAAACAGTGTGGGGGTAGAGTAAAGGTCTGCATTAAAATCGAACTAGCCTGAAGCCCTTATGGCCCAACACGCAGCTGTGTGCACCTGTCCCTGACCTTGGGAAAGGTGAAGGAGCAAATGAATCACAGAAGATGTCAGGAACATGGCTCAGTGGCAATAAGGATTCACACGGAATGAATAATGAAGTAAGTGTTTTGACGTGGTGTTGAAACATTACCAATTAAATGGATGCGACTGTAGCTGTACAGTGTATATAAATTTATATGACATATATATTCATCTGAGAGGTTACTTGTTGAGTCCTATACTGTATGTCTATGCATGCATTGTGCTTTTAGAAATACATACATATACATTATCCATACATATAAAAATGAAGAAGCTGTTGGTGGATGTCGAGAATGCTGAGAGTGTGTGCATCCTAGTGAATGACCCTTTTACAAACGTATCCCAGTAATTGTCCCTGGTTGTGAGTGTAAAAGGGGTTTACAATTTGCTTAGGTCAGCTGGAGGTTTTAATTAGCATCAGTGTCTGAAGGCCTAAGGTGCATCATTGGAAGATACATATATAATTTTAATTAAGTCTTATCACGTACAATTTCCTCCCTTGGCTTGCTTGTCATTGTAATTCCAAAGAAATGACCTGGAGAAAATGAAGAGACAACCTAGTTAATCCTAACGTCAACACTGAAGGCATTTTAATCTAATATCATTCACAGTCATGAATTTCCCTTTCATGTAGACCTACACAAAGTTTTGTAACATGGTTAAACACGTCATTCCCGAAGCTGAATATGCATGAGGCGAGATAATGTGCAGTTTTCCAGTCTAGACAGAAAGATGGAGTTGTTAAGATTATGAAATAGATGGGCTACGGGACCGCAGTCCCAGAAATCATCCTTTACATCTTTTAGAAACAAGCGAAAATGAGCAGCTATAGCTTGTCTGAAATGCAGGCAGTAGATGGAGCTTAGCTCCATTGTCTCCATAGGCCTATTCCAGTTACAACTTGAACCCCTGTGCATTTATCTAAGCCATTAATTATACTTAATACAGAAGACAAAGCACCTCTTTTCCAGTGAAGCAGTTTGAGGACGATGCTGCGTGGTAAGACTGGAGGGTGAGTTTAATCATGACAGGCCTGAGAACAGCTTTAAACGTCCATTACATAACACAGGAACATTGGTCTTATAGACTTATAGGCTGTTCTGCTAGGCTATAAGAATAAATTGTCTAAACTATGAGGCTATACATTACTTTTTCCCAATGAGAATACACTCACCAAATCTAAGTTTCCAAAATGTTCTCATGGACTTTGAACATTGTGTTCATACTCTAACAGGCCCTGATATACATGCTGTTGTTACAGTCCTTTTGCTTTGCCTACAGTGATTTGTTTTCCATTCATATTAATTCATGTTAATGAATTAACAGAATTGACAGTCCTCTCCTCCTGTGTTAGGATTGGCTACTACTTCATACACAATATTCTAACTATAAACTACTAGTGCTTCTCAACCCTGGTCCTGGAGGCACCTAACTAACTAACCTGCATATTTTAGTGCCATCCCTGCTTCTGCCACACCTGATTCAACTGATCAGTTCATTATTCGTCAACGTCGCATGGGGTGTAAAGTTAAACATGCAGGGCAAGGATGCCTCGAAGACCAGTGCTGAGAAACATTGTTCCTGGGCCATTGGGCCATTCAGATATTGAAGGGGCAAGTCAACCAAATGTACTGATGAAAACAGACCCAAGTCCTGCCCTGATTGATTGAATGAACTGCTCAAAAGGTCTTTAAAAAACTATTCTATTACATGAGATGGGAGACTACTAGCCAATCCTTGTACACACATTGGGCTGTGAATACTAACCAATCCCAATGCACAAAGATGAAACTGGTCACAAGTACCAGAAAGTCAATTGCAGCAAATGAAGCTGGACAGTACTAACCAATCCCAGCAAATAAGCCTCACAAGTACTATCCAATCCCAGTACATGAGGCTTTTACAGGAACATTTTATCAATTTGAGCAAACAAGCTGGGTCCTACTAGCCCAGGGGTCAACCACCCTGCTCCTGGAGACATTCCTGTAGGTTTTAGCTCCAACCCAAATCTAACATACCCCATTCAGCCAATCAAGAACTTCTGAAGGCAGTAATTAGTTGGATCAGGTGGGGGGATTATAGTTTAATCTAAAGTCTGCAGGAAGGAGCTCTCCAGTAGCAAGGTTGGTGACCCCTGTACTAGCCGATCTTAGCAAACAAGGCAGAAAATAGTAGCCAAACCTGTTACAGGAAAAATTCTGATACAGAAAACACATTATAATTATAATGTCTTAAATCAAGCCATTCTGCCAACTGGGAGGGTCAGAACAGGTCAGTTCACAACAGATCTAATCTGCTAATAAACCTGGGCTCTTCAGCTACAGTTCATTATTCTTGCATCGTTCTACATTCTGCACGAACTCATATTTATAATGTTTATGCTCTTTCAAATATAAGCTATAAATAAGACTTTCAGCTGATGGGTAAAGACAAGGGCTGTTTTCTTATGTAGCTTTCTATATGTATATATGTTCAAATCAAGTTTAAGTTATAGTAATTCATTTTTCAAGTTTAAATGTGGAAATATTATCTACTAAACATCATAGACACTAAAAAGCATTTCTTTAAATGGAATACAAAATGTTATTAGTGGATCTCAAAAGATCCACAAGAAAATTAGAATATAGTGAAAAAGTTAAACTGTTACATTTCATATTCAGTTCATTTAAAATGAGATATTTTAAGCTGTTTTTTTTGTTTTTTTTTACCAGTATGGCCAATATTCCCAAAATATTGGAATATTTAATTTGAATACATTACAAATCAAACATTAAATTTAAATATGAAATGTAATGAAATGTCACTTCAAATGTAATGAACATAGTAATATGTCATGCGCTTTATAGCATGTGTCTCCGTTTTATTTTGGTCTCGTCTCTACCGTTGCTCTGCCCCGTCTTTAGTGCTGACTGCGTGTGCCGCATAGCCCTGCCCCTGTTATCTTTCCCAGGTGTTTCTTGTTCTCTTTGTTCAGTATTTAAGGTCCATTGTCTCAGTCTGTCTTTGTCAGTTTTTGTTTCAGGTCAGTGTGCTGTGTGTTTATCTTGTTGTGTGTATTTGTATAATGTATTTATATTTTTGTTAATATTACCCTAAGAGTATGTCCACCTCCTCACCTTCTCTGCAGCAAAGTGACATATTGAGTATGAAAATGACAGTTGGATGTCATAAATTTGCAAAAAGATTTCAATCAATCTTTTCTCACTTTGTCATTGTGGATAACTGTGTGTAGAATTTTGACTGAAATTAATCGAAACCATTTTGGAATAATGCTGTAACATTTATGATATTTTATTAATAATTTTAGCCTGTTGAAAAGTCACTCATGAATTTCACTCAGTTTACCTGGTTTTAATTAAGGCTGTCTATTCACTGTCTGTAATATCAGGAGTACTGTAGTGCATTGTAGTACTGTGTGCATTGCTAACATTAAGCTAACATTAAGTCAAAGTAAAGATATATTCAACGAGGGTACTTCACAGCTTGCCACAGGTAAATTTGCACACTGTTAACATACTGTTCATAATCTGAGACACGTGACAGCTTGTAAGGTCTGGGACAGTGAGGACATGGCTGGCATAGATTACCTTGGAAGCCTCAGTAGCTCAGACTGCACTGATTACCTCAGTAAATATTGAAGTTACAAATCCGTAATCTTCTGTGACATTTGCAAAGGGATGTGATCCCTCTCCTGCTGTACCTTTTGTACAGCTGGTACAGTTTACTGCACAAGAAAATCATTGTCATTGCAGCTCTCTATTGTGAAGAGTACGGTTTTCTGCTGCTAGCTGCCTCCTGGTTACACTCGCATCTCTGTCATGGCATTTTACAGAAACATGTCTATAGATGGGAGCGATGCACCTTGGTACTTTGCCTTTGCATAATGTCCCCGCCCCTTTTTGGGGAAAACAGTTGCTCTAATTGACTGGTGGTAAATATAACTTTCTAAACCTTTCACAATTTAGGTGCATAAAGTATGCATGAAAAGGATGAATGCTGAGCTGCAGCAGAGCCCTCCAGGCAGTCAGAACTAAATCCTCGGGTCGATTTTGACCCACAAATCTCTCCTTTTGCTGTCCTTCACTCTTTGGACATGTAAAGAAAATTGCAAACCCTATTCCCTCATCAGTATTGTGCTACATGGGGATAGAGAGATTTTTATTTTACTAAGTAGCAGTAGAAACACAGATGAATTTGGACTCTTCATCAGCAACACACTTCAGCACCGGTCACAAAATGTCACATAGTGTTTAGGCACCGTAGACACACATACACAAATTGAATTCTGAATTAAAGTTAATAAAGCTCTTGCTGTTCATGGAATAATCCTTGATTATGTTGCTTACAAACATGAGTCTCCCATTAATGAACTAATGTTACTTGGGAAAACACCTGACCTACACAGCATCCAGTGGTTTGTAGAGCAAACATCGTCAGCTCCATTTGCTCCACTGTGTAACAAGACTCATGCCTTCTAGTCCATATTCAGCTCATATACTGAGCTACGATATTTACTATAAATGACCAGTTAATTGTGGTAGGTTATAGTGCCCTCAAAATCACATTCGAATTCCACTTTATGATTTGGACACTCATTAGCTGACATGCTCAATAGGGCCCTAACACGTAAATAAGGATCCATTTAGGTCACATCCTACAATAATACTACTATTTCCACTTCAGCAACAGCAGTATGGTTATGTGTGTTTTCACCCAAAAAGTGGGTGTGGTCATTCATTCGCTATTATTTATTCTGAAGAACCTTTTAACAATGGCAAGAACATTTTAATCATGCAGGGGTTTCTTTGAGTGTTCATGGTTCACCTTTGGAATCCTAGGCTAATTTTGGAAGATATTTTCATAGTTTGTTGTATTTTTATTTGCAAAAACATTACACAAATATTTACATCAACAACTCACACATGTCAGATACTGATATTGATATTTCCAGGACACCCTAGGCTACTCAAATTTGTGTTCATTTGAGAGTCTTTTAAAAATAAAAAAAAAAAAAGATTCAATATATGTAAGATTTTGACCAAATATTTACTTGCACTTTTTTGGTGTTTTTTTGTTTGTTTGTTTGTTTGTGGTTTCTATGAACACATGCAATAATGTAAATTTCAGTGCAATCATATTAATTTCACTGCAATAATGTAAGTTTCAGTGGAATAATGTATGTGTAAAGTATAATGTACCTATAGTGTAAGTTCCATATAGTGTAAGTTTATGCATCTGGTTTAAGGCACGTAAGTTTTTCACTCACCCTTACACCTGTGTGACGTGATGTGACAATAATATGTGGCTTGTTTTGCTTATAAGGACTAAATAAAAACAAAACCAGTGCTGAAACAGAACAATAAACCTGCACTGGAAGGATCTTACTAAAGCACCAGTTAGAGTAAGTCTTGTAGTTAATTACGTTATGTGTATCGTGTCTGTAGGTTACTCTGATCCTGATTTGTGAAGCCTGGGAAAAGACACGCAGCTGCCCGCAAAGTGCGGCTCTCGGGTTTCAAATCCCGCGTGTTTGAGCGTGTTCAAACCAATCCCGACGGTCTGCAAACTACTGGCCAATCCTGTCACAAATAAGGAAACCATTAACCAATCCCGTCGCGCGGGGGGCGGGACTTGTCTGAATGCGGGTGGGGTGAACAGAGCTGGAGCGCAAAGTCGCAGAGAGACGGAGCTTCTGGACAGTCAGTTTGGAGCTTCGTCCGGAGACGCGTCACTTTAAACAGCGCCACCTGCCTTTAATCATGTGCTTTACAGTCCGCTGAGAGTCGAAGTGCTTCTGCTCGGAGCTGTTAAACTGAGTCGAGCGTCTGCTGGAGATAAATCCCACTCTCTCACACACACACGCATACACACACACACACACACACTCTCTCTCTCTCACTGTGGCAGTTTGGAGCGTGCTGTGCGGGTGTGGGGCTGCGGGCAGTCTGGCTGTGTTGTTATCTAGTCGGGCTCGCAGTGGTGGAAGTTGTGCTCAGTGCGGGGGAGAACATGCGCTGGTCCGGCTGCCTCGCTCTGCCGGGGAGAAGTGTGCTGGTGGTGGCGCTAAGACTGCTGTTCCTTGTGCCCGCAGGAGTTCCAGCGCGGAGCGGGGACTCGTATTTAAAGGACAACATCACTGTGAGACAGGGGGACAGCGCCGTGCTCAAGTAAGTGCTGTGTGTGTGATCTGTCTGCGAAGCTCTGCCGGGGGGGGGGGTCAAAGATTGTGATGACGATGATGATGATGATGGTGATGATGATGGTGATGATGGTGATGGTGATGATGGTGATGATGGTGATCTATGGGTTTATCTCCTGGATTCTGTTCTGGTCTGAGACTTTTATAATGAACCGTGGTCAGATAAACACTTCTCTCTCTCTCTCTCTCTCTCTCTCTCTCTCTCTCTCTCTCTCTCTTTCGCTCACTCACACACACACACACACTCAACCACTCACTCCCTGTCTCTCTGTCATTCTCTCTCTTTCTCTCTCTTTCACTCTCTCTCTCCCTCTCTCTCTCCCTCCCTCCCTCTTTCTCTCTCTCTTTCACTCTCTCTCTTTCTCTCTCTCAGAGAGAGTGGTCTCTCACTTTCTGTCTCTATCTCACTCCCTGTCCCTCTCTCTCTCTCTCTCTCTCTCTCTCTCTCTCTCTCTTCTCTCTCTCTCTCTCTCTCTCTTTCTCTGAAAGTGAGAGATGTGTTCCCTGGAATGATAGTTATATTATCTACTTTTATTTTGAGGTGCAGTGTTGGGGATGAGATGAGGAGTGTTGTGGATGAGATGGGGTGTTAGGGTGGCAGGTGTTGTGGATGATTTGTGGTGTTGTGGATGAGTTGGAGTGTTGAGGATGAGGTTGAGGTGTTGGGGATGAGTTGAGGTGTTGGGGATGAGTTGAGGTGTTGTGGATGAGTTGAGGTGTTATGGATGAGGTGTTGTGGATGAGTTAAGGTGTTGTGGATGAGTTGAGGTGTTGTGGATGAGTTAAGGTGTTGTGGATGAGTTGAGGTGTTGAGGGATGAGTTGAGGTGTTGGGGATGAGACTGGGTTTTAGGGTGGAGTTGGGGTGTTGGTGTGGGGTTGAGGTGGTGTGGATGAGTTGAGTGTTGGGTATGAGATGGAATGTTGGTGTGGGTTGGGGTGTTGTGGATGAGTGCAGGTGATCATTAAACATATAAGCCTTACTATCTACCTCATGAGTAGATACAATCAAATCCCCTCACAGCAATGTTCAAAAAAAATGGAAATAGAAGACACTGGACAAACAAGAATAAACTCGTTTTAATATCATTGATTTAGATTGGAGCAGAGAGTGAGCCGATGCTCTGTCTATATAGTGAATGTATAGGTTCTCTTTCTTTCTCACCAACTCTCTTTCTCTGTGTTTCTGTCTGTCTTTCTCTTAGTCCCCACACTCTCTCTCTCTATATCTCTCTCTCTCTCTCTCTCTCTCTCTCTCTCTCTCTCTCTCTCTCTCTCTCTCTCTCTCTCTCTTTCTATATTTGTCCACTGCCCCCCTCTCTAGCCCTTACTCTAATTCTCATACCCCTTCTTCCCTCCTCTATCTCTCTTTCTGCCCTTTTCATCATTTGCCTGTCTCCTTCTCTTTCATTCTCTCTTGTTCTGCTCTGCCTCTCTCTGTCTCTGTCTTTCCCCCTTTATATCATACTGCTCTCAATCTCTCTCTCTCTCTCTCTCTCTCTCTCTCTCTCTCTCTCTCTCTCTCTCTCTTCCTTCACTCACACACACACACACACTCAACCACTCACTCCCTGTCTCTCTGTCATTCTCTCTCTTTCTCTCTCTTTCACTCTCTCTCTCCCTCTCTCTCTCCCTCCTCCTCTTTCTCTCTCTCTCTTTCACTCTCTCTCTTTCTCTCTCTCAGAAGTAGTCTCTCACTTCTGTCTCTATCTCCTCCTGTCCCTCTCTCTCTCTCTCTCTCTCTCTCTCTCTCTCTCTCTCTATAGTGAATGTATAGGTTCTCTTTCTTTCTCACCAACTCTCTTTCTCTGTGTTTCTGTCTGTCTTTCTCTCAGCAGTCCCCCACCTCTCTCTCTCTATATCTCTCTCTCTCTCTCTCTCTCTCTCTCTCTCTCTCTCTCTCTCTCTCTCTCTCTCTCTCTCTCTCTCTCTCTCTTTCTATATTTCCCTGCCCCCACTCTCTATATATAATTCTCTACCCTTCTTCCTCTATCTCTCTTTCTGCCCTTTTCATCATTGCTGTCTCCTTCTCTCTCACTCTCTCTCTGTCTCACTCTGCCTCTCTGTCTGTCTTTCCCCCTTTATATCATACTCACTCACGCCTGCCTATACAGGCTGCCTATCTCTGTATCTTCTGGCATGTCTAACCTCTAATGGCACCCTAGCATCCTGCTCTCATCCTTTCTCCCATGGTTGTGAAACAGAGTAAGTCGTCTTCTATCATCTGCGAGTGTGCTGCGCCCAGGCGTGGTGCCAGCCTCAACCACCATGCCTCTCTCTGTGCTTCCCCCTAACCACACACACACACACACACACACACACACACACACACACACACACACACACACACACACACTATCAAGAAAACATGCCATTTAGTTCAGAACAAAGCTGCAAATGCCACTGCGGGTTAGACGAGGCTGTAGGTCTGTTTTCCACATAAGAGACAATGCATTAGCATCTTATTTAATATAATGACTTCTTCATTTGCCTGTTGGGTTTTTGGCTGCAGCTGACATGAAAAACAAAGAGGCTTTTCTTAATAGGCTGTGTACTTGTGAACAAGTGTTTATCTGTATAGTCTGGTTCTGCGTTTGTACAGTAAAGTATTGCACTACACAACTGTAGTCTCCTTGTTTAGCTTTTCATTCCATTATTCCACACAAGTGAGAAGCGTGAATTAATGGCAGCTTCTGAATATTGCATTCATGTCAGTCTGATTAATGGAACATGCACGCTATACTAAAGTCTACAGCATCTACAGTATTTTAACCGTGAACTCACCAGTATTCTAATGCTCGAGTGTCAGCTTATCTGCAGTTCTGTCGCATACAGTCACTGGTCCTTAAGCCCTCTGCCAGCCTGCACTGCTCAGAATCCTACCCACATGCCTCTCCAGCTGCAGAGATAGTACTGCTGTTATAGTTGATAACTGGGCACAATTGTAATAAGTTGATAGCACAATTAAGCGTTGAAGTACTTTTAATGGGCTTTTAATGACTTCCCAATATTAAAAGTATACATTATCCAGCACGGGATATTTTGTCATAA
Organism: Acestrorhynchus altus; assembly: GCA_034509495.1. Classification (NCBI taxonomy): domain Eukaryota; kingdom Metazoa; phylum Chordata; class Actinopteri; order Characiformes; family Acestrorhynchidae; genus Acestrorhynchus; species Acestrorhynchus altus. The sequence continues at coordinate 10,264,175 of CM067519.1, read as the reverse complement.
TGCTAATTAAGATAGTTACGTGGATATATTCCTAACTATCTGCCTTTGTGGTGATTAAATGAAGAGCCTTTATGAAGAGATTTATTCCAATCTGTTAGATCAAATAAGCAAACAGTTTTGTGCTGAATAGGAATGGGGGATGTTGCAAAATTAAGATCATTCTTACAATCTTAAGAATGTTAAGAATGTTAATCTTGTCCATTTGTGTGCAAATTAAACCATATATCAAACCTACTCTGTCACCAAGTAGCTAAAAGTCCTACTGCGTCTGTATCCTTATATCCTTAATTGATGATGAAACAGAGAGGAATTATTCACTCTATTATGTACCTTTCAAATGTTAATGGTCACAGAAATGTAGGATGCAGAGAAGCCTCTGATTGCTACTTATTACACTGTAATGGATTTTAAGACAATACCTAAAGTCCATGTTTTGAACATGCTGACCCACAGATACTGGGGCCAGATGTTCCAGACACTACATTAATAGAAAATGTGCCGGGCTCTTTTGGTATGATGATAATGATACTGTTCATAATGAAACATGCAGTTGTTGAGTTCTTAAAGAAATCTGCTGACAGCAGCAAAATGTATCACACAGGCCTTTTCTATTAAAAGAACTCTGGTTCTTGAGCTGGATCCGTTTGGGCTTATGAGAACTTATATTTGTGTTTGTAGTGAACAATCCCGCATTTACAACAGAGGGCGTTGTCCAGCGTGAGTAAACAGAAGTGAGAAGATTGGAGAGTGGATAGACTACCTGCAAGCATTTGTGATGTTACAGATGTTTGTTTTTCTGCAAACCAAACATGGATCGTCTGTTGGTGATAAATGGTTCACGCTGAAAAAGCAGGTTAAGTTCCCTGCGTAATTTGCAAAATTGGCCAAAATTGTTTATGCTTAATAAATCAAGTTTGCACGTAATAAAGGATGCAAAAAGTACCATTATGTGCTTTGCATATCGCACTCTTCTGCAGCCTCTGTGTGTGATGTCACAGTAATCACATGTATTGTTTGTTATTTCTTAGTTCATTATAAGGTTTATACAGTGGGAAAATAAGTATTTAGTCAGTCTCAATTGTGCAAGTTCTCCCTTAAAGATAGAGGCCGTTAATTGACATCATAGGTAGACCTCAACTATGAGGAACAAAATGTGAAAAAAATTAGAAAATAATTTTTGTCTGACTTTTAAAGAATTTATTTGCAAATAAGGGTGGAAAATAAGTATTTGGTCAATAACAAAAGTTCATCTAAGAGGTCAAACGTTTTCTGTAAGTCTTCACAAGGTTGGCACACACTGTTGCTGGTATGTTGGCCCATTCCTCCATGCAGATCTCTCTAGAGCAGTGATGTTTTGGGGCTGTCGGCGGGCAACCGCGGACTTTTAACTCCCTCCAAAGGTTTTTCGATGGGGTTGAGATCATTCCAGAGCCACTCCAGGACTTTGAAATGTTTCTTCTGAGCCACTCCTTTGTTGCCTGGCAGTGTGCTTGGGATCATTGTCATGCTGAAAGACCCAGCACGTTTCATCTTCATTGCCCTTACTTGATGGAAGGAGTTGCACCCAAAATCTCTGTATGGCCCCATTCATTCTTTCATGTACGCGGACCAGTGCGTCCTGGTCCCTTTGCAGAAGAAACAACCCCAAAGCATGATGTTGCCACCCCCATGTACAGTTGGTATAGTGTTCTTTGGATGCAACTCCGCATTCACTGTCCTCCAAACGACGAGTTGTCTTTTTACAAATAGTTCTACTTTGGTTTCATCTGACCATATGACATTCTCCCAATACTCTTCTGGAACATCCAAATGCTCTCCTAGCAAACTTCAGGCGTGCCTGGATATGGACTGGCTTAAGCAGGGGGACACGTCTGGCACTGCAAGATCTGAGTCCCTAGCGTCGTAGTGTGTTGCTGATGGTAGCCTTTGTAGCGTTGGTCCCAGCTTTCTGCAGGTCGTGCTAGATCCCCCTTGTGGTTTCTAGGATTTTCCTCACCGTTCTTGTGATCATTTTGACCCCACGGGCTGAGATCTTAAGTGGGCCCCAGATCGAGGGAGATTAGTAGTGGTCTTGTAGGTCTTCATTTTCTAATTATTGCTCCCCTGGTAGATTTCTTCACATAAGCTGCCACTATTGCAGATTCAGTCTTCCCAGCCTGGTGCAGGTCTACAATTCGGTTTACTGTTGTCCTCGACAGCTCTTTTCGTCTTCACCATAGTGGAGTTTGGAGTGTGACTGTTTGAGGTTCGTGGGCAGGTGTCTTTTATACTGTTAACAACTTCAAACAGGTACCATTAATAGGTAATGAGTGGGGGAAGGGCCTCTTAAAAAGAAGTTGCAGGGTCTGTGACAGCCAGGAAATCTTGCTTGTTTGTAGGTGATAAATACTTATTTTCCACCCCTTATTTGCAGAATAAATTCTTTAAAGTCAGAATTTTCTCAATTTTTTTTTCACATTTTGTCTCTCATAGTTGAGGTCTACCTATGATGTCAATTAACGGCCTCTCTCATCTTTTTAAGTGGGAGAACTTGCACAATTGGTGACTGACTAAATACTTATTTTCCCCACTGTATTTTTGCACTAATTCCTGTCTTTGGTTTGTGTTAAATTAAACCAGCTTTAGTGCCTTGTATTCCACTTTTTTTACTACAAAGATGAACATTTTTACAATCTCATGGCAGAATGACAGTGTTTGTGGAAAGAATAAGCTGATTTGGTAAAAAAGGTTAAAGCGCTTATGGTGAGATATGTTTGTCCCATTAATATATAATATCATTTTGCTGTGTCATATAAAATTTGACATATAAGTATTACATAAATTCAACCAAGAGTTCACCAAATCAGCCTAACAATGTACTAACAGTCACTCCAGCAGCACAGAGTAAACACTTGATCAGTTGCAAACAGTTAGATTTACACAAACGTGATGCTTGACCTTTGACTCGAACATCGTAAATCTGCGAGGCCACACTGGATTCAGTGCACGCAAGCTCTTGAGTGACTCTCTGAATCTCATTTTTTACTACTTGTTCCACTTGAGGCTCTGCCTCTTGAGAATTAGATGTGTCATACCATCTGTCAGCCCAGAGAGTTGCACTTTGCGCCCCTCAAGTGGACCTTAATTCTCTCTTTGATAGGCCCCGTGTGACAGTGGGCTCTGCTCCTTTTCCTGATTTCATAGCTGACTTTAGCAGCTGTAATTTTTTAAGTTTATCCAACCCTACACAGCCACCTGTCCATGGGCCCAATGTGCAGTGCCATATGTTAGGTTTTAAATTAATTAAAAACTAACTGTCACCTTGAATTTTTTAGGGAAAGCAAGGAATGTAAATAGATGTATTTCCATGCAAGGTGTGGGTAATCACACTTCCTGCAAGCATTGCAGAAAAATATATTTTAAGAAATGGCAATAAAAACATAGAAGCATCTTGGGTAGAAATGTTTGCTTTAATTAGGTTTGTTGCTGCCAAAGTAGGGAGCTGTCGCTAAATTTCAGTATCACAGTATTTCCACAGTAACACAGGTCAACATCTGATCATCATTGACTAAAACAATGCTTTTTAAAACTGACTAAAACCATTTAGACACAGAAGAGAGAGGGGTGGCATGCCTTTAAAGCAATATTTTGTAGTGATTTTACCATAAAATAGTGACTTTTACTGTTTAAGATGCTGTAGCTCTTATGAGCTAAAGAGCTCATCAGCCTCTCTCAGTTCAGCTGTGCTTTCTCACTCTGGGAAGCGAGTGGTAAGATAAAAGATGTTTCTCTTCAACTCTGGTCTGTCTAGGCTGTATAAAATCAAAACACTTCATTGATCGAATGCCGACGGAGAGGAGAGATAGAAGAGAACTGTTTTTCTCCCGTTAGCCAATCATAAGACAGATTTAATTGTACACAGATTTTGATGTAGATCGTTTGATGTTGAAGTATTGATATCAGGACTGTACATTTCTGACTCATCCTTACTAGACAGAGACCATTTATTCACAGCCTTGAGACCACTATCAAGACCATGACTAGACTTCGGTAGCACAACACTGGCAAAAACTGAAAGGCAGTATCAGAGAATAACACTGTGAAACGTCCATTTGGGATGATCAGTTGGGATTGATTTGACCTACATACACTATATTGACAAAAGTATTGGGACACCTTCTTATTCATTGTTTATTGAAATGAAGGGTGTTAGGGCTGGGTGATATCATTTTAAAACTAATATCTTGATATGTCTAAGAGAAATGGTGATTATATGATATGATAAAACCATAAGAAAGCATAAAGTTAATGTATCAGTGTTACATTGAAACACCAAAAACACAGAATGTTGTGTATTTAAATAGTCATTTAATTGCAATGTTTATATGGCATCACTTCAATCTTTTTTCCCAGAAACGACACACTCTCATTCTTTATTTGGAATTAAATCATTCACAACCTGCATAACAGATGTGATAGTATAATGTGGCCATTTATTATATATTGTGCAAAATGTCATCAATATTTATGATATATTGCCCAGTCCTAAAGGATATTAAAAATGAATTATCAACTTTGATTGGAACAAATGTCTCTACTGTCCTGAAAAGGCTTTCTAGTTAGAAGCATTGCTGTGAGGGGTTGATTGCATTCAGTGACAAGAGTATTAGTGAGGTCAGTATGTTGAATGATCACCACCCATCTCATCCCCAACTCATTAGCCCCCCTTTTAAGCCCTCTAGCCCACTCCTGGCATTAGGCAGGATGCCAATAGGTTCATGCTTATCTGCTCCAGATAGTCCTTTTCCATTCGTAATACATTTCTACCAGACAAACTGTATGTATGTGCAGATTTTTGTAAACAAATTGTTCATATTAAAGTAGCTGAATGCATTTATTACAATGGTTGTCCACAAACATCTAGTGAAAATGCTCTCCACATCCTACATTTTTAATAACCCTATTTTCAGTGTTTCAATGTTAATGCACTTGGTTCTGACTGAGAAATGACTGGATTCACTGATTTTTTGAATGTTTATGTGTGGTCGAATCTTCTCGAGGAAGACATGGGAATCTCCCATATATTGACCCACACTCCCCCCCAAATATCTGGATTGGTGTGATTTGTTTTTTGTGGTTTGAAACAGGCAGGGCTTTTAAAAATTGTATTGTGTGTCAATTAAATAGTAAAAGAGAACTCAGTATACTTTTTTATATTTCATGTATTATTGTCCACAATAGATTCAGAAAAAGCTTTTAGTAACATTAGGTCATAATCATATATGTAGTTGATAGTCATATGTTTATATTACTCACCAACAACAGCATACTGATATTTCCACCAGCTCTGAGACAGATATTATATGTGAGGTCTCTTCTTTAACTTTCAGCAGTTTCATAACCATGGCTGGAGCAACTTTTATTTCTGCCAGTGTCAGAGGAAAAGGTCAGAAGAATAAAATCAGATGAAACCTTGCAATACAGTTTCAATACAGCTTAAATAAGCTGTTTTAGAGTCTATGAGAAGAGCTACAGTGATAAACGGGGGGTCAGTGGGAGCCTATGTTACAGTTTCTGCTTTATGATTTTACAGACGGCATCCTTTCAAATAAATATCTTCTCTGCTTCAATTAAGATATGCTTGTGTATGTATTCACTACCCTTTTCACGTCAGATTTAAATACGCTTTAGGACTTATGACCAGAACAGAAGTGAAGATGGATGTTGGAACAAGGCCACATGCTGCTATTATTAGACTCTTTTAGCCTTTTTTTGCATCTTGGATGAGTTTAAATCAGATTTAAATCTGATCAATTAAATCACAGGACAAGGTCTGCAACACATTGGAACCAAATGTTAAACACTGTGTCTGTAGGTGTGTAATGTCTCCTCACATCTGATAACACAATTTCCAACCAACACTGTACCTTCTTCAGTTGTTTTGCATAAGAAAAAGAGACAACTCCCAGTAGACTGCTGCTACCAAGTAACCAATCAATGTCTGATGTTTATGACTTTTGCCAATCTAAGACATTAATGTGGTGTTAACACCCTGTAAGCCCACATTTCAGTCCTGAGTGTGAGTCAAATGAGTATGATGATACATTGAGCAGTTTATTTCTGTAATAATAAATAAATTATAATTTGAATGAACAACTAACAAGTCGGTTGTCTTTGGTACAAGCTTCTTAATTTGCATTTTTTCCCTCTATGTTGGTTCCACATTGTAGACTTGATTGGGTGCATGCACTGGTATATTTATAAGGGGACACTGCATGAACACACACATTTATTTATTTAGCATAACTGAAACTTTATATATCACTGCTGTCCAGTGAAACACATATATCTCCACGTTTGTACATTTTTCTTTCCTCCAGCTACAGGTCTGAACCCTGTAGCTGCTCTGTCAACTATGTAAACACTTCAGAATGAATAGGCCAATAGAAAATGCTCTACAATCACTGTTAATTACTCTTTTTCCTGTAAAGTTGCCAATTTATAGAGACACGTTTTTGACTGGACAGTGAGGATATGCTTGAGGCCTATTCTATTTTCAACAGTATAACTTCATTATATACATTATAATATAATATAATTTAGTTATTTTTAGGAATTGGCTTCTATAGGGTTTGCCCCACAATCATGACAATATACGGAGGAATCATTTTGCATAAAATGGAAATGCAAACCATTTTTATTTTTACATTTAAGCAGTGGTGTGGGCCATTGTTCTTCACTTCATTTAATATTTAAGTTGAATAAAATGTAGTTTTGTATTTGAATTAGAAATAGAATGTTTGCTTTTGGTTAAATGCCCAGTCCGAACTACTTTGTTATCATACTTAACATAATTTGTTCATAGGCCCTAAAATAGGACCCAGTGGGACCAAATATTCACAACAGTTCCTGCATTAAGATTAATAGCACAATAATAAACCCTAGAGTTCAAGGAATTAACCTTTACTTCACCATATCATTTTTCACCATCTTACCACACGATTATGCTGATGACCAGTTGTAAACAAGGTCTTTCTGCCACTAATGAATTTGGCCACTTATGATAAAACTGTGTGCTGTTCTTAGCTGTCTTAATTTTATGTTCCTGAATGTAATTTGTCAGGATAATGTCTGTATAAAAGTGCAATCTAATAAAGCAGCAGCTGTTGAAGATTCATAACAAAGAATAAGAAAACTAAGCAGACATTCGTCTTTTTCCCTTCTTTTTCTTCTTATACTAATTATTATTATTATTATTATTATTATTATTATTGTTATTATTATTATTATTATTATTATTATTATTATTATTATTATTATTTCAGTTAAAAGGTTTATACTAAATCTGAAGACAGGTGTCTAGATAATTGATTTTGGTCTGGAAAAGCTCTCTGAATGCTCCATTTTGATTAGAAACAGCACTTTTAAAAGACTGTATAAACGTACATAGTTTCACAAATTTGCTTAAGATTAATATATTACATCCAAAAAGGAAAGAAATACTGGATGTAGAAATGTTACATTTTCATATATTAAGCCACAAAATGCAATGAGGGCTTAGACAGTGTGTGTGTGTGTGTGTGTGTGTGTGTGTGTGCGCGCGTGTGTGTGTGTGTGTGTGTTTCTGTTTCTGTTTCCTTTTCAGGCAAATCAGTGAGACATGCCCTTTTTCCCTCTTCCAGTTGAGTTTATGCTTACAGCATTTATTACAGCAGACTTTGTCACAAAGCAGCTTTGCAGAAATACAGTTCTATTGCCTGACAATGGCCGAGAAAACCTCCAGCCAGAGGATGCAGTATATAGACACACAGAGACATTTAATATCACATATCATAATGTTAGCAATGCACCCATGTGTATTTTCTGGGTTGATAATGATAATTGATAATTAACACACTGATATCAGTGACTGAAATGTTTTTACTCCACCAAATGCCCGTTACACATTTTGTTCATGAAAAATTGACTTTTGGACATCTAGTGTACAGGGTGGTGTTATAACAGCATAACGGAACATAAGTCAATGGATAATTGAGTCACTTTATATCAAGTACTAGACAGTTAGCCTATTCAGACATTTTAATCTAGAGCAGGAGTGTTAAACTCGCTGCCTGTGGGACAGAACTGGACCAGTAGAGGTTCTAATCTTCCCATCAGCTCACTTTAGAATCTATATCTATATTAAGTGGGACTATTTTTAAAGAAATCCACCCTCTCTTAGCCATGCTGATATTAATATCAGTTATATCCTGTTTTTTGTGTCCCAATATTGATATAAATATCAAAATATTGCACTGTCCTACAATATACTAACTAATATGGAAACTCGTGGTCAAAGTTCTTGTTCCAAGGTATGTGGAATTACCGTGTTTTCCGGACTATAAGCCGCTACGTTTTTCCACACTTTAAACCATGCGGCTTATAATGAGGTGCAGCTTTTTCTTCATATATAGGTTATTTCTACTTCTTTTGTACTTATGCTGCGGCTGGAACCTTAATTTCCCTGAGGGAACCCTCCCAAGGGATCAATAAAGTGCTATCCTATCCTATTTTCCAGGTATTTTTTTTTTTACTGTGTGGGTGCGGCTTATAGTTCGGAAAATACGGTACCTACATTTCAGCCACAGTATTTTTTTTTACTACTTCTACTTCACTATGATAGAACCTGATGTTTACAGATGTTGGCTTGCATCATTAGAGCGCTGTGTGAATTCTGCAGGGTTAAAACAAACAGTGACACTGTTCAAATATTATGTCATGAATTATATTGTAGCTCAGACAGGGGCTGTATGTAGAGCTGGGAGTTAGTGTTCGTCAGTCTAGTCAGTAAGTCAGGGGTCTGAATGGGGTCTCGGAAGGTTCTGTCTGGAGATAACGTGCTCGGTGCAAGAGCCAGAGCATTATTAGTGGAGTACGGGCTTTTACAATATGTTCTGCAGGGACATGATAATCTTCCACCAATCACATTAAATCATGAATGACTGCCTTGTCATATGGACATGCTTCCACTCAAAATCTATGAATTCACGTCTCATGTCTCTTAATGTTGTAGGGCATAACATCTTCCTCTCACCCTTTTTTTAGTCAGTGAATGTACATCATTTCAAATATTAAACACACCAAGCTCAAACTCAGGTAACGAACTGCTGCTCCTCTTTCTCTGACTGGATTCATGTGATGCTCATTGTCATGGTAACGTGTACAATAAGTGCTGCTCTACATGTGTGGCATTTTGGGTCTGATTACTTGTGGCGTGCATGTAAAACGAGATTTTTATGAGATTGAGTCGAGTGAACATTGGAACCCCTCGGTTTTAATCAAAAATTGGAATTATTCCAATCAGATTGGAGATAATCTTTGCATGTTAATGTGGCCGTTTTGACAGTTTACATTGAAGATGACTCTCATACTATTTGATTGAGTCTGTTGTTACCTTGGCAGTGCAGCTATTTCTGTTTTCCCTCCAAAAAAGGTAAAAACTGGCCAACCAGTTCAGATGTATAGCTTCATCAGACTAAAACATCACGAACAGAATAATATAAACAGGATTAGACAGGATAGAACAGGCTTGTCTGCCTGGTTTTTGAACTGTGAGAAGGCTGTAATGGAGGTGAAAAAGCAAGACATCTGATAATGCTGACGTACCAATAACAAGACTTTTCTCACAAATCTCCCTAAAACTAGCAACAGAAATTTGCAAATCACATAAAAGTAAAGGCCATGTGAGCAGTCCTCCTCAGCAGCAGAGAGTGCAGGCAAACCAAGCTATTTGTGACAGATGACCCACAGCAGTGTGTGAGAGCTGTACACTGAAGGTCAAAATTACTCATGTTGACTACAAGGAGTCTGGTTGCTTCAGCTGCTCGATGTGCAGTTTACAGGATCAGATTGGCTGCGTTCACATTACAGGCCTTAATTGCTCGACTGCAATTTCAGATCAGATTTGGTTATTTTGATGGTTAATAAGTGACCTGTATCTGTCTTTAATGCGAACAGATCTGTTCCTGAATTCGTATGTTCATGTGCATTTCCTCCACAGAGACAGAATAAACGAGCGAACTGGTCACTGGTTGAAGGGGTTTGTAATGCTCAATGTGATATTTATTTACAGATAAAGTCCTGCCCTTTAACAGAAACAGCCAATCAGAGTTAGTAGAGGTGGGTCAACAGTCATGTGGGGAAACCCAACCTCTACATAGAGATCTGTGCGAGCGCAGTAGCCGAAACCAGCATTATTGCATTATTGAGCCAAACCCTACAAGCTATTGATGAAGTGTCATATTTTATCAGTGATTTTTCAAAAGCACAGTATTTTGGTCTCTCCCCATTCATTCTGAGTGATCAGACTTTCCTTTTAGGACCTCACCAACAGCACAGAGTCCATGCATGCACCTTTCACATTTATGTGACACGCCCACAAACTGGATACATATGCACTGCAGGATCATATATAACAGTGACATTTGACATATACACAGAGCTGTAAAAATTGGATCTGGATAAAATGTAGCCGTCATCAAGTAATGAATACAAATACAACGTTCTGACATGTTCACACACCTGTTATTTTTTAGAATGTATATATGTTATCCTAATAATAATGGAAGACCAGCCTTTATGGCCTTCATTTGTGTAACACCGTCCCTACTTGTTTATGCTCCTTGTGTTTTAGGGAAGCTCGTTCATAATGCACTCACGTTTTAATTTAATCATAAAACAATGAAATTATAATCATTCCCTAAAATATTGCACAAATGCTTCTCATTGCCCATCTCTTCATATACCCTAAGTATAAATATGCCATCAAATCCACACTGCAGCAGTTCATAATAATGTAAAAGAGCCCAGTAGCTCAGATGAGACTATGTTTCCCTACGCCATGTGCTATGTTTCCCACGTTGTGAAGTGTCAGCACTTTATTTACTCTTAGAACCTGAGATACATACCTTACGGGCAGTTACATGTCGTTCTCAAGGCTTAATAACTCAAGTATTTTATAGACATGATACACATATAACAACCAACAAGACTTATCCTGTTGTTGTCTCATTACTGTGGGATGAAATAGCAGAGCGTAAATCCAGGGTGTGTTTACAGCTTTGTACACATGTAAATACTCAACCTGCATGCAGACTCTGACTCAGCTGTGAGAAGGGGTGGGTCTGATGACATCACTGACTCAGATATTGGGTTCTAGAGGAGAAGGAATGAGAAGGAAGACCTGTTTGCTCTCTTTCTTTGCTCACACAATGTTCAGATTTCAGAGTAAAAGTCCTGAGAAGGGATAAAGCTGATGCACACATAAGTGTTCTTGTATGTAAAGTGATGTGTTTTTAAGTACTTCTATATAAAACGGTATGTGTGAATACATTTTTGACCAAATTATGGTTAAATAAATATAAATATTTTAACTGTTTCACTGTTTACATCTCAAATAAAGACACATTTCTGAAAATAATATCTGACCTGTCTCCTGTAAATGCATTTCACATTTTCTGGCAAATGAAAGTACATCATACTGTCAGACATCCTGCAAAATATGCCTATGGTTCTAAAGGTTAAAGATGGAAAACAAACAGTAGAAAGGAAGACACCACAGGATTATTTCTCTTGCATGTATAGGTTGATAATTCCCCACACCTCTTTGCCAGTGGTGTTCAGCTTATGCACACATGCTAAAACAGATTATTCCCAGTGGGCCTTTACAGACAGCCATGATTTACTTGAAAGGGTTAAGATACTGTCAAGGATTCCCTTGGGGGAATGGTGGGGGGGGGGGGGGGGGGCAGAGTAGACAAGGAGGTCTTAACTGATATTGAAATGGGCAGTAAATGTATTTCTGTCTGGAGTGTAAAAAATTAAGGATTCAGTCTTCTGAATGCTGGGCAGTGATGTTCTTCACTATGCTATCCATTTCAGTAAGTGTGAAAGAATCCGGGATTTGGGAGCACAAATTAGACACCAATCCTCAATTAGAATAATCAGCTGTAAGTTCAGTAACAGATTCAGGTTGTTAATAATTCTCATATAAAAGCTGCCGCAGCACTGTGAACTCTCCCAATATTACATATCGACTTTTAATTACAGTGTAGTGCAGTTTTTTTTTTTATCCTTATAGGGAAAGCTGTCATGTCGCCTTTCACTGTCTGTACGCACCTGCAGATGTGCTGGCGTGATTTATCTATCCCCCAAAGAAAAGCCATTTCAGCTCTGCCAAAGCAAATGAAGGGTGGCAGACTTTAGCCAAGCCAAAAGCCATGAGTTCTGCCTGAAAGAGCAAGGCATTTCGAAGAGAACGCACTGTCTATCTTCTTTTTTTCGCCATCTCTCTCTCTCTCTCTCTCTCTCTCTCTCTCTCTCTCTCTCTCTCTCTCTCTGTGCTGAAAACACAACATTATCATTGTGTCAGTTTTCTTTGACTACGTGTGAAAAGCCGTCATGTTTCGGGATTTGACTACAAGGCCATTGAGGACATTGCTGTGGCATTGTGAAGCTGTGGGCTGTGGTGACAGCTACAGGCAAGCAGCTCAAAACGCTTTTCATACACTTCAAAAAAAAATGACCATTTTATTTCTTGACTATTAGTCCTTTGAACTCTGTAATTGAAAGCAAGTCTAAGATTATGAGTGTCTGTCAGTGCTGCAACTTTTAATTGAGACTGATGAAGCACTTAAGCGGGGTAAATATGGAACACATATTCCAGATTTACAATCGCCAATAATGCAGCTAGAAGTGAGAAGTGAAGGACAGTTTGTGTTTGCCAGTGTATGAACGTACGTACTGTAATAATACGTGCTAAATGTTTAAACAGCTTGAGGGTTTACAGTTTACATTGTGGTACAGATATGTGCACTGTTAGCATGTTTTTACAGCTGCATCAGTTAAAGGATATGAGCTGGATTCATATATAGAGAAGCTTAGTGTATGTACTTAAATAGCTAATTACCACCATCATTATCACTAGTACCTTCAGCCAGCAGTGTCAGCAAGTATAATACTAATCAGTTCTATACCAAGTTGAGACCAGGTTTAAGATGTCCAATGTTTTTTCCTTTTGATGGTTGTATGGCGGTGGTGGAGGCTACTTCCCGTTATTCTGTATGTAAACACCTCTGTGCCGTGATATAAAACCCATATGTAAATAGTATTTCATCTCCCCGGGCAGTTAAAATAATGACCTGTAAATCTCATCCAGCGCGACTTACAAAAGTGCTTTGCTGTCCACTCAGAAATCCTTATCTACTGAGATGAGGCTAGAATCCAGAGATTCCTCAAGCTTAGATGCTGCAGAACAAATGTCAGATTGGAGGCTAACAAGGTTCAGTATAATTAAAAACTTCAACGAGTAAAATTCTATTGAAAGAGATGATTTGCGGTTTGGACCCTGAGAGGGGAGGTTCGTTCCACCGGTTTGGTTCAGGACACAAAAGAGTCTGGATGCTTGTCATGTGATTTGAATTTTGGTGGGTCAAGCCGAGCTGTACTTGATGCTCGAAGGGCTCTTGGTACTGGTTTTGACCATTGCCATCAAGTACTGGTGCTGGTCCATTTTTAACTTGTAGGACAGCATCAAGGTTTTGAATCTGATGTTCAGCTACAGGAATCCAGTGAAGGCAACGCAGCAGAGGAGTTACATGACTGAATATGGGATCCTTGAAGACGAGTCGTGCTGCTGCATTTTGTCTTATCTTCATCAGAAATGCAGCATCCAAAGCACAGTGAGATAAAAACCTGTTTACACTGATTCTACTGAATTACAGCGACTGACGAGAGGAGCTTCTGTTTACTCAGATTCTACTGAATTACAGCGACTGACGAGTGGAGCTTCTGTTTACACTGATTCTACTGAATTACAGCGACTGACGAGAGGAGCTTCTGTTTACACTGATTCTACTGAATTACAGCGACTGACGAGTGGAGCTTCTGTTTACATCGATTCTACTGAATTACAGCGACTGACGAGAGGAGCTTCTGTTTACTCAGATTCTACTGAATTACAGCGACTGACGAGAGGAGCTTCTGTTTACACTGATTCTACTGAATTACAGCGACTGACGAGTGGAGCTTCTGTTTACATCGATTCTACTGAATTACAGCGACTGACGAGTGGAGCTTCTGTTTATACCGATTCTACTGAATTACAGCGACTGACACGAGGAGCTTCTGTTTACACCGATTCTACTGAATTACAGCGACTGACACGAGAACTTCTGTTTACACTGATTCTACTGAATTACAGCGACTGACTAGAGGAGCTTCTGTTTACTCAGATTCTACTGAATTACGGCGACTGACACGAGGAGCTTCTGTTTACACAGATTCTACTGAATTATGGTGACTGACGAGAGGAGCTTCTGTTTACACTGATTCTACTGAATTACAGCCGACTGATGAGAGGAGCTTCTGTTTACACTGATTCTACTGAATTACAGCGACTGAGGAGGAGCTTCTGTTTACACTGATTCTACTGAATTACAGCGACTGACGAGAGGAGCTTCTGTTACTGATTCTGCTGAATTACAGCAGCTGAGAGGAGCTTCTGTTTACCGATTCTACTGAATTACAGCGACTGGCGGAAGGCTTCTGTTTTACCACGATTGTACTGAATTGTGACTGGCGGAGGAGCTTCTGTTTACCTGATTCTGAATTACAGCGACAGAGGAGCTTCTGTTTACACCGATTCTACTGAATTACAGCGACTGACGAGAGGAGCTAAAACTGGATTTTACAGTTTAATTATATCACATTTACAACTGAACTGAAAACTTTCACACTACCTGTTTTCCTGGGACTCTTTGTGCGGGTCTTGCAGGTTTGAAAACAGTAATTCACTCTGATGTGGAGCAGAACAACCATGCCAAGTCCCTTTAGATGAGGTGGTCTCAGTCTGGTCCCAAACAAACTCTGAAGCAGTTTATTAGTTGTAAGAACATGATCCAACCTTGATGTGACCCAGCTATCAGGTGTAATCCATACGTTTGAGCTAAATGGCTCTGCAGGTCTAGTTTAAGCTGGTATATTGGTCAGATAATCACTACAGTTATGGACTAATGCCGTCTCTACACTTCAGAAATATGTACTAGTACTGAACACAGCACATTCGTCCTGTATGCACTGTCTTGAGCCACCTTTCATTTTTGTAATGAACTGTGTATCAATCAGTATCAGAATGTACTTTGGTAAAGAACCTTAACATCAGGTGAAGGTTTCTCAGATCTTTAAAACTGCTGAAGTTGAACTCTGTGGCATCGCTCAGAGGATCATTTGAAGCACCTTTCATTTTAAGAATGAAGGACCCTATGAATATGTTGATAACTGTGGCTGATATAAAAGGAAAAGCATTGGTTTGTGTGTAGATGATAAAGCTCAGTGTTGAGAATTATTGACAATATCATATTTAAATTGTGGGCATAAGAATCTCAATTAACATTCAACTACACAGAGCTGTTTGACTGAGCTGTTTCTTCTGAAATCGAGGTTATTTAAATTGTTCATCCTGCTTTTGATGGAGTCACTGTCTCTACTGTCCAGGGAAAGTTTTCCAACTCCATTTTGGAGCATTACTGTGAGGATTCGATTGCATTCAGCTACAAGAATGTTAATGAGGTCAGGATGTTGGATGATCACCACCCCACCTTATCCCCAGCTTCCATGCTCATCCCAAAAGTCTTGGATGGAGTGCGATCATTTCAGAGAACGCAGTTCTGAAGCCCCCCAGCTCAGTGCTGGGGGTTTATACCCTTCTAGCTAGCACCTGGCATTAGGCATGGTGCCAGTAGGTTCTTGTTTTTCTCCTCCAGAGAGATTTTTTCTGTTGGCCGTACTACAGGGTACTACAGGGACTAGACAAGCTGAGAGTGGGCAGTTGCAGTTGCACATCTGGGTGCAGTCGTTAAAATGGGGTGTCCACAAGCATTTGGACATATAATGTATCTTGAGTCTATTTCTTTCACAAGGTAATTGGTGACCATTTGTCTTGCTAACTGTTGCTTGTCTCATTGTAAGTCAATTTTGTTACAGAATGTTTCCGGGGGTGGTTTCATGCTGGTGCCTTGGCTGGTTTTGGTCCGTCTTAGACAACTGGCTCCCAAAGCTTTTCATATTCTTCATGTTCTGTGCAGGGGTTTGCTCACAGATGGTGAAATAAGTTATGGAGCTGTCTTTAATGACAGCCGCTTTTCTCCATAGTTTTGTAGATTGCCTTTGACCAATATCCATCTCTTCAAAGCCGAATTTGCGAGTGAAGATGATGCACGTCTAGCGATTAAATCTAATGACATCGAATTACAAGGCTGGTGGTGTCTGTATTTCATCTCCTGGAGCAATTTATTCACTCATATTAAACTTAAGTCACGTGTTTTTGGCAGCAATACCATCTTTTAGCTTGTAGTGCATGGACACCCCAATACACAATAGTTTATTGTACTGCATTCGCTGACCCAGTGAGTGCATGGAGTCAAGGCAATTTTTTTTTCTTTTCTTTTTATTTTTTTGGACATGCTCAATAAAGTCAACTCACTGTCAACACAACAATTAAGGTGTTATATTAGACGCCACATATTGAACAGCCCTATTGAGAAGTGGTTTGTTCAATATCATAATGAACACAATGCTGTAAAATAAAGAAGCTCATTTCTGAGAATGGTAACATGTTCATGTTCTTCTGACAGTCACCAGCTGCTACGCTGGCAATAACCATCTGTTCACCTTTATATACTTCAGTGCAGGCTGAACAACTGAACTTTAATACAGAACACCGTCATAGTTAAGCAACTGAGAATAACGTAATTGGAAGCGCTGGAAGGAAGATGCCTCACCTGAGGAGTGCTGTTTTCTATGACATCACCAGGATGGGCAGATATTAATGCACCTGAATTTTGGAAGTGCTGGATCCACATCAGTGGCACAACAGATCCACCGCACAACTGACAGGAGTTAAAGGACCTGATGGTAACATCTTGGTGCCAGATACCACAGAGCAACTTCATAGGCCTTGTAGGAGCTATTTATATAGAGCTTGGGTGTGAACTGTTTTGGTGACGTTCTAGTGAATTAAATATCATTAAAAAGATCATTTTGTGATCACAATTCCATTCAAAACGGTAAACTGTCTTCTAAACTTAAAAAGCCTTCTAAACTTGCTATTGATCCATTCTTCGTGAAGTTGTGACACAACGTAAAGAGCAAGTGTCCAATTCAAATGATGTCAAATGGTGACAAAAGTAGAAAATTAAGATTATTTTAAATTGTTTTCTGCATAAAAGTTGATATACAAAAGACAAATATACTACATACCGAATCACTGTCCACAATGACCTCATAGTCCAAGACTAGATTTGAGTACCAAAATCAGTACTTTTAATGGTACCAACCAAATCATGTAAGTACTACTGAGTACCAATGCATGTCAGATCAGTTGGTGCCAACTTTTGGTTCAAGTGTACCATAATGGGCAGTGGTGCCAATTATAGATACATTTTTAAAAACCTCTTTTTTTGCTTAAATAAAACAGGAAGATGACAAAATCCTCCACCTAACAAATGGGGCCCAATCTATCTCCAATCTAAAGCTTATCTGAAGTTGCTGTGGCAGTATATGATCAGCAACATTTTCATTTCCACCTGTCTTTACCCAACATTCCAACCAAACCCAAGTTACTGTGGCTGTTTATGATCCGATCAGCAACATTCCTGTTCCAACCTGTGTCTGAACAATACTGCAAACAAGCCCCTTCACCAAAGCACTAAAGCATTTGTATTTGTATGGTGAAATCCAACACTGGCCATGGTAACAGGTAACACTTCTAACCTGAACAAATGCAAAATATCTCTAGAACCTGAAAATGTACCGTATTTGATAGCCTGACAGCCCCGCTCCCCGCAACAGCTGCCACGAACATTAACAGCATACTTGCAGCCACTGCCAAAGAGGCAGGCATGTGAACCAGTACTTAACTGCCAATGTTTATCCATAATAGTGTGGAATACAGTAAAGATATAGAGGGTACAATTGACCTCGTGCACGACTGCAG
Organism: Acestrorhynchus altus; assembly: GCA_034509495.1. Classification (NCBI taxonomy): domain Eukaryota; kingdom Metazoa; phylum Chordata; class Actinopteri; order Characiformes; family Acestrorhynchidae; genus Acestrorhynchus; species Acestrorhynchus altus. Next base: position 10,246,165 of record CM067519.1, on the reverse strand, counting down.
GACTGTTTGAAAGAAAATGTCATCAGTCTTTTTTTTCTTTCTTTTTTTTTACCACTGGTTAGCTTCTTGGAAAAGCAGACTAAAGACTTTTAAGATCTCTAATCTGATAAACACTGAGAGCAGGGCATCACTCAGCTCAGGACACAGAACTAACAATCACCATTAGCAGCACAAAACATGACTGAGGTCGAGAGGTTTTGGACTTGCTATTACAGAGAGAAAGTACCAAAAAGGAACCACATTACGCACTTAAAATAATGATTCTTCAATGGTTCTCATGAATTTGAAAAAGATTGTATATAGAACCCTCTACAGTGCATTCTCCATCAATCTGAAGAACCCTTTCATGATGCAAAGAACCCTTCATTCATGCAAAGTGTTCTTTGAGTGTTCATGGTTCTATTTAGAACCATTTTCTTTAAGAACCATTGAGAAATGGCCATTTTATGTATGTACTCAACCCTACCCAAGACAACTTCATCCAGTATCTGTATTAGTGAGAAAAGTCACATCAGTCAGGCTCCAGTAATGACATGACTTTCTGAGAAAATTGAAGGAAGATGAGTATTTTTATGACTGAACTGGTCAAATTTACAAAGGGAGAGAGCAGACTGTGGTCTAGCCCTCCCCAAGGGAAAGAAATCACTCATCATCTTGGGTTTTCTCATCTTCTTGGACTTCAGAAATCTTTTTTAAGACCTTCATGTCTAGTTCTTTGACTGTGGACATACTGTATGTTTGCTGTGCTGCAGCAGGTATTCAGTGTTCTATACATTTGAACGTTAGGTAATAAAGTTTCAGTTAGTAGCACAAAAGAGATGGGATGAACATAAACGTTCAAACAACTTGATGGCTAATAAAATGACCCCTTGGTATGTGTGGGTGTGGGTGTGAATGTATGTGTGCACGTGTGTCTTCCACTCTTCCTGTGCTGGCATTGGAATTAATAACAGTAGTAAACACTGGCTGTTTACCCTGACCTCTAAATTTACAACATTCAAGAAGGCAGGATATGATATCTACTGAAGGTCAGTGCTGCTAACTTAAATCAGTGGTGTAGTTAAATCTGAAGTAGTGCATATACTACCCCACCCCCCCTACCACCATCACCACCCACCATATGTAATTTTACATGACCTTAGCTCTGATTGCCACATGATGCTGATGATTTGCTGATTTAGAATAGCTAGAAATAGTAGAAATGACCTTTTTTTTCATTATAATATGTTTTACTTAATTCATTATCTTTCCAAGCTCACCAACACACAAGCATTTTTTTCTATATTACAGGCACATCTGTATTCCAAAGATGTATTTTTCCTGCCCAAGGCATCTACACTAGCAAAAACTCTTTTCTTTTAATACTGAAGAATTCCTAGAAGTAATTCTGATTTCTAGAACACATGTTCCTCAGCCAGCCTGAGGAGGAATGGGGGGAGAGATTCAGCGTTAATGTGCTGCTTTTCTGTCTTGTTTCAAAATGTCACATAACATGATCCAGGTAAGCATATCTTGCAGTGTGTCGTTTTTAAGATATAAGCAAAGCATAGTCTCAGAGAGGACTCAAGGGGATGCCATCTCTTATTTGGATTTCGGATATCATCAATATTATAGATAGAACTGTAATTGAGGTTTAGGTGACTGTGTTGTCATGTCACTTAACAATGGGGACAAATATTAAACACTGTTCACAATTAAGAAATAAGCAATGTGATGACAGTTCAAGAGATTTCTTCACAGTTTGATGACTAGAAAACTAGAATTAATGAAAAGAAACCAGAATTGTTTCATGCTGAGTGTACAAAGCACACGTGTGCAGCACATTGAGCAGAGTTTCTCAATCCAGTCACTGATGCTCGCCTTTTCTTTTCTTTATCTCAGATCCCGTCACACTAGACTAGAGCAAAAAATGTCAAACTGCCTGGTGGACCCCAAGGACTTGACTGATAAACATTGATAACCGACACTTACCATTGTACCAGTGGACCAATTGGAACTTAATTAGCATTATAATTAATAAAATCTACTTTTTAATTAATATAATTAAATTCAAATCAATTCAAATCAACGTCCCATAACTCTGTTGTCAGACAATAACAGCACAGGAACCGTTGGCTCTCTCTGTGTTAGAAGTGTGACTGCTGCAGGGTTTTCATCCAAACCTTTGCATTCAGACTGTGCTGAGGGCTGCATTTGTTGTCTCACTTTGCCGTCACCAACTGAACGTCTATAAACCCATCAAGAAGGGAAAGGTTCTATGAAGATTTAGTGCCAAACATTTTTGCTTATGTTCCTGCCATGTCGTTATGTGTGACCTCATCCAAGTGTAATCAGTTTTGAATATTTCACGTTTTCATTCAGGCTTTTATGTGCATTTTAAAAATGTATTGATATTGAGCCGCTAGCGAGCAATGAGGCTGGAAAGTGAAGGAGTGAAAAACGTTAGAACAGTTCACACCTAAAATCAAATCGACTCAAGTTTTAATTGTGACATCACATCACACAGGTATAAGGTGGAGTCCCTTTCAGTAGTAAAAAGAGGGCATTAAAAACAGGAGAAGAAAATAAGAATAAAGATAAGAATATGCTTATATGAATTATAGAGTATTTACACATTAACTTATACTATACATACATTATATATCCATTATTGCACTGTAGAACGTCTGTGTTTATAGAACATATAAAAGAATGTTTGCATTATATAATCCATGCACTGAGTGTATGACTAGATGTAGTTGTAGTGTGAGACGGCAGTGGGAGACCGTCTTTAGTGGGTGCAAAGGGACAAAGTCAGCTAGTTGCTGTAGTGAGTAAAGTGCAGGTGCAGAAAGAGTTTTATGTGGTGTGAAGGTATGATGGTGTGATGAGGCAGGCGAGATGAATTGTGATTGGCTGTGGACTGGAACACTGGGCTACTGACTGTTTAGCAGTCTGGTGGCCTGGGGTAAGAAGCTGTCTCAGAACCAGCTGGTTCTGGTCCTCATGCTTCTGTACCTCCTACCACTGGCAACTTTGAGAACAGGCAGTGGCGTGGGTGGGTGGAGTCTGTTATAATCCTGCTGGTCTTCCTCAGATAGTGGCTGGTGTATAAAACCAGAATAAACTGGAGCTGAACCCCAGTAATGTACTGGGCAGTGCAGATTTTCCTCTCAAGAGCAGTGCAGTTCCCTACCGGGTGGTGATGCAGCCCGTCAGGATGCTCTCCACTGTGTAGGTGTAGAACATCCACATGAGTACACAGCCCTGTGGGTCAGTGAGGAGGATGTGTTTCTGCCCATCCGCACCACCTGCCAATGGCTTGTTAGTAAATTTAGGATCCACATCTGACTTTCCAAACGGAGGTCGGAGGAGGGCTTTGTAACAGTGGTCCAGTGTTCGTTTTCTCTGTGTTGTACAAACAATGTGCTGGAGAAACTTCACAGCGGCTTTCTTCGGGTTGACTTTGTTAAAGCCCCCGACGATAATGAACTCAGCCACTGGGAGCATGGTTTCCAGTGTAGTGATCACCTCCAACAGTAGTCAGTCCAGTGGGTGGCAGTGATTCTGACCGGTGATGTCTGGCTACAATCACATCCGCATTCAGTGCAGGGGGGCCACACACGTGTCCCACGGGTCAATGCAGCTTTCTTTAGCTTCAATCAAAAATGCCAAAAATTGTGCGACATCATTTCTGTCTCATGACCTCTGAGTTTCAGTGTTTCAGTATTTCTAAGCTTTCTAAGTTGGAGTATGTAAAGAGAAGAATTCCATTGTACTGTAGAAATACAATGATTATAAAGGCCATAGTTTTATTCACAGTCCAAACATCACAGAAACACAACAAAAGCAATTTTATAAGCATTGATTGTCTTGCCAGCCTTTCTTAATCCAATATATTACCATCAGAAAGACATTTTATGAATTTTGTGAAAAGGGTTAATGTTTGACTTTTTTATTTTAATAGATTTGTGTGTGTGATCTTTAATGGGTCCATTTCAAGGCCTTTAACAGCTCTTCAGACAGAAAGACACTGCAGTTATGATGTATGAGACATAATTCATGCTATCATGGGCAACATCTATTCAGCGATATGTTATGAGTCTTTCATGTCTGTAAGAGCTTACAGTCATGTGCTTATTGGAAAGTCCACTTTATTCAAGGAAAGTAATTAATTACTTGAATAGTTTGTCCAAATCGCATTGAGAGTAGTTTATTCCTTTTGACGTAATGTGATACTGAAAGTAGTGATGTGCTAAACAGTAAACGAATAACCCCATTCGTCACAGTGATGAAAGCAAGGAAGCTGAAGAAGGAGCACTGCAGAACATTATTGATTGGGCTGAAGGTCTTTCTCTGAGGCAGGCTGGATGATGAAGTCTTAAGTGGCCACCCCCTGACCTAAGCTCCAGAGTGAAGGATTGCTGAAGAACTCTTGCTGCGGCCTTCTCGGCCCACAGAGAAGCGTGGGACAAGAGAATTTGGTCTCTTCTTTTTAGGATATGTGTAGTAGAACTGTACTGTTGCTCATTGATAGTTAATTCTTATTTCTAGAGATTACTGAAAATTAATTTTTGTAGGGATATTAGTAATCATTCTGAAGATGAATTAGAGCCAGTTTGACGCCAATCTGGTTTAGGGTTTAAATAAAATGGAATGAAATCATTTTATTCTGACTTGAAATTAAAGATTACAAAATTCTCCTGTTAAGGTCATTATTTTGAAGATCCAATAACCCACACAGGCAACATCACAGCTCCCATACTTCCCATAACTCCCATTGAATTCAGGTATTCATTGAGTCACATTCCCACCGGTCAATCAAGCAACTAGCCACACAATCTGCCTTTACAAACATTTGTTTAAGAATGGGTGGTTCTGATATCACTGAATTTGAGCATGGTTCTCTAACAGGGTGCTACCATTTCAACAAGTGAACTGGTAAAATGGGGATGGTGTGACGCAACAGATATCAGATACACCACCAACGAGCCACCACACCATATGGGACACTGAGGTTTGATTCCCAGTCTGGTCAGCTATGCTGTGCTATGTCAGTAAAAGTCCTTGGGCAAGACTCCTAACACTACTCTGGCCCACCTCTGTAATATGAGTAAGTCACTCTGGATGAGAGTGTGATGTAAGTGTCTTCTCTCCGAGGGCTTGGTGGTTCGGACAAAAATGAATTTGACTGCATTTAAGATTCTTTCCATGTTGCAGTATATCACAGTATTTTTATTTATTTATTTATTTGTTTGTTTGTTTGTTTGTTTGTTTGTTTGTTTGTTTGTTTGTGAGGCCGGACACTAGCTAGCATGCTCATTCTAAGTCAGTGTGAATTATCAGAGTTCAAGCAAAACCTTCAATTTGTACCAGAGTGATGGGACATTGCATTTTCAAAGTTATGTGGGGAATTTAACATTCCTTGATCCACAGTGTCGTGCATATGGTCTAAGCGTGCGGAATCTCTAGATTCCAGCCTTGTCTACTAGCTAAGGATACTAGCAAAGCACTTTTGTAAGTCGCTCTGGATAATGGTGTCTGCTAAATTCCACAAATGTAAATGTAAATATATGAGAAATATGCAATTGAAGGCATTACCACCCACAGAGGTCAGTGCACTGGTTAGTAATGGTTATAACAGTATATCATGGTATTTCTTTTTTTTGCTGCTTATTCTTGTGTCAGTAGTTCACAGAGAAAGAGAGATAAAGCTCCATCATGCATTGTCCTAAAAAAAAACAGTTTCTAACTTTCTAAGTTTCTTCCTGTGTTGTGCCAAGCTCATAAGAACTTTCAAATGCCACAGACAGAAATGAAGTAGCTTTTAAAAGCACACTTCTGTAGCACAGTGCCGTACACGAGGGCTGTGCACAAAGCACTTTTGCCATTGCTTCATTGCCTATCATGCTTGTGATTTAAAAAACGGAATGGATTTATGTAGATGTTTCCAACAGTCTTGACTAGTCGAACCTAATAGAGCAAATAAATTCATTCTGAAGTCTGTCCACGATGGATCGATGGATGCATGTCATTTCATGTCATGTCTAGCAATAATAATTGAAAAATAACTGAAGTGTACTGCACCACTCTGAATTGAACCCTGGACTGTGTCCTCCACTGCAAATGAAAGGATGGCTAGATAGATAGATGGGTGGATGCTTTCAAAAGTGTCTCGCAATAGCAGAAAAGAATTAAAGGAAGGTGTATTTGTGAACTCTCTATTTTCATTTAGTGGTTCAGGCAAAAATCTGTTTCACGGTGTATTTAAAACTGACTTTGAGAACTGACTAATGAATTGCCAGAAACCTGTTAGAAGACAGTAAGGTTATCGTGCGAGGTTTACAGCGGCAAACGTACAGTGTACAGTGTACATTTTACTACTAGTAGACACGAGTGTAAATAAAATATTTTTTTATGTGCGAAACTAAACAGTAAGTAGGTCAATCTGTCAGTGTTAGTAAAGATGCATTTGTGTGTAATGGACCTCAGGCAGAGCAACTGATTTAGAGCTTCGTAGTAGCAGTGATCTCCTCCAGAATTGTGAGGAGCAGGTGTGTTTACTTTTAATTAGGCAGACGCAAAAATTGCCTTATGCCTTTGTGGTGCATCTAACTGCAACACAGGTAGAGCAACCACAGTCATTTTAGGTAATAAATGCTATTTAACATTAAATTACTGCAGTGGGCAAGATAACGTCAGTTAGATGTTCTGAAAGTTGGTTTCAGTAAGGGCTTCACAGCCCTACTCCCTGGTATTCTACAATCAACTGTGAGTGGCATTATTAAAAAGTGGATGTATTTACGAACCACAGCAACTCAGCCATGAAGTGGCAGACCACGTCACGTTACAGAGCTTGGTGCTGATGAGCATAGTGCAGTCACTGACGCTCTGCTGACTCAGTAACAGCTCTGTATCTGATATTAGAGCTGCAAAGAGGGGGCAGCTCCATTTTAATGTCCATGGATGTGGAACAGGACGATGCTTAAGTGTTCCAATACTTCTGTCCATATAGTGTATGTTTGTACTACAAGCAATGTTTTTGGTATTTGGGATCGGATGCAGTGTGCAGTGTTTTCTGCTGATATTTGCTCAGTGCTGATACTGTGCCATCTCAAATACCATCTCACAATACGTTTGAAGTTCTGATCTTGCAATAAGCTGCAATATGCAAATGAGCCTTTAGCTAGAAACATTTTGTATGTGTGTTCCTTATGAATCCTGATCTTAGACGATGTGTTTCTGATGTGTTTCTGTGTGTGTGTGTGTGTGTGTGTGTGTGTGTGTGTGTGTGTGTGTGTGTGTGTGTGTGTGTGTGTTTGGCTGCATGGTCCAGTAAAAGCACATTTTTTAATCAAAAAGTAATGAAGGCTGATCTTTGACCACATCAAAAATTCATTAATGTTTTTTTTTTATATCTTTTCAAGGCATATTGCTATCATAATCATAATTTGGTATTTTCAGATTTTGCAGCCATGATATAGAAGTATAGTACAGGTGGTGCGGTTCTCTGCCTGGTGTCTTTGAATATTTATTGTGCAGCTTCCTATTCACTTCTTAATATGTCCAGGCTGTCCAGTCTGAGGGTGCTAAATGAAGCTTTAAACAGGTGAATATGGCTTTCTCAGGGTGTCTCTTGCCTACGGTGTCTGTGCTGATATATGCAAAGTGAGAGAACCTTCATAAACCTCAGCCTCATTAAGCTTTGATAGCACACCTTCCTAATGCTATGTGTTCCAATGTTTGAAAGTTAAAAAGTAGTTAAAAAAAAAAAGTCAAAAATTAGCAATAAATTAATTTCTAAATTAGACAGGCATGGCATGGGAAGGTGCCCTCCGTGGAGCCACGGCGTAGCTGCCACTGATAGTGCAGATAATTGATAGTCTAACGGGGCTCTGATCTCGCCCTCTCCAAGTGAAATTATGTATTTTACAAAAAGCCGTGAAAGAGAATCTATTGCGCCGAGGTCAGGAGGGTCAATGTTGTTGTTCTCCTCAGAGTGCATTGCTCTCATTTGTCTGCCTGAGGGGGGACACATTTGTCCTGCAAATAATAGAATGCTTCTGGACCGTGTCGGAACATCTGATAAAATTAGCTCTGGAGCAAGGGCAGGCTATACCACCTTCATAAAGCTCCAACAGGCATTGTCCTAAAGATCCACTTTCTAACTTGGAAGTTTCTTTCGGGGCACTTGACCGTGTAGTGCCAAGCCCGTAAGGACTGTCAAATGTCATGGACAGAAATGAAGTAGCTTTTAAAAGCACACTTCTGTAGCACAGTGCAGTACACAAGGGCTTTGCACAAAGCGCTTTACCATTGCTTCATTGCTTACCATGCTTTTGATAAAAAAGGAGAAGAAGAATGGGTTTATGTAGATGCTTCCAACAGTCGTGACTCGTCAAATCTAATAGAGAAAATAAATTCGTTCTGAATTCTGTCCATGATGGATAGATGGATGCTTGTCGTGTCATGTCTTGCAATAGTAATTGAAAAATAACTGAAGTGTACTGCGCCACTCTGAATTGAACCCTGGACTGTCCTCCATTGCAAATGAAAGGATGGATAGATGGATGGATGCTTTCCAAAGTCTTCCAATGTCTAGCAATAATAGAAAAAAAACTACAGTAAGGTGTGTTGGTGAACTCTCCCGTGTGGGTATCATTTATTTTAGTCCCAGTCTAGTTCCAAGTATTAGTTTTAAACGGGGAATTCAGGGCACCATCTGGTTTCTGCAAAATTGAATCAGAATGTTATTTAAAAACTTTAAAACTTGATATAAACCATATTGCCTCAGCCCATATTGTGCTTTGTTTATATTCCAATATCGATATGAGTAGAGATATATATCAACCAGCTATAGCTGACATTTAGAATTCAGAGACTTGGAACAGGTGGCATCAAAATAACATGATTGTGATGTTACAACTATTTAGCCACGGTTTTCAACAGACTTTTTAAATAAAAGATTAAAAGATGGATGGATGGATGGATGGATGGATGGATGGATGGATGGATGGTGCTGTAACTGTATATATTTAACAAAGTTAATGTTCAGTACACACTTAACATTGAGGGTCCTTCAAGGGATCTTTATTAAAGGACACTCAAAGAACCCTTTTAATGGAGAATTGACTGTAGATAGTTCTATATAGAACCTTTATGAATAAGCTTCCCTTTTAATAAAAAACTTTATTCTTTTTTTACATTTTTTTAAGAACACAAAAATAAAGTGTTCATGATTTTATATAGAACCATTTTCTTTTTTGAAGGAAGTACTCTAATTTTTAAGTGTGTTTTTTAGCTCTTTATTTGAGTAAGTTAGTAAAGTTGGTTTGTGTATTATTTCATTGAATAAAATAAATCATATTTTTATATTAAATGTAATATATGTTTGATTTTCCCCAGGTTAAGACCAAGCTCAGTATAAATCGTGTATTTTTATTATGTCATTATGTTTAAAATTCTTTCCCATTGTATTGTTAGATACTGAAATACTGTACTTCACAGTATCCGAGTAACCACCAGAAGAACCCATTTCAGCTCCCTAATAGAGCATTTTTGTAAAGTGTGAGTGTAAAGAACCTTTTATGGTGAAGGTTCTTTACCACTATAAATGTTCTTCACACTCACGCATCCCTTTTATAAACGTGGTTCTTTGTGGAACCAGTGGCCTTGCTTAAAGCACCTTTCATGCATGGCTGTGTTTACCGAGACGATTTCTAGACTTAAACAATGATGAAAATCTAGCAAGGTGGAATATTATCAAAAATCAGGTACCCAGATGTGTTCTCACCCTGAAACTTGTCTACCCTGAAGAGCAAGATGAAGAAATGAAAGAAAGGATGGATGATTGGTTGGCTGCTTGAATGTTTGGGCAGATGGAGGAATGGAGGAATTTAGTTGAGTCTTTTCCGGTTCGGTATGATAGCAGGGACAGAATCATCCTGAAGCCTGTCCACCACAGCATAGCAGAACAGTGAGTTATTGGCTGATTTGTTACATTTCTAGTGATTTTTTTTAAGTGTCTGCTCTCCACTGCTCCTCTGACCCAAATAGAAGTGATTGGAAGGCCTGGCCGGAGTAATGAGACTTTGGGACATGCTCCAGGAGTGTGAATCTTTATCAGCGTGTTGACAGGATGAAGTTCTTCCTCATCTAGCCCTGAAATTGCAGTTGGAGGGAGCGTCATTCTCTTGGGCTTGGGTCTGCTGCAGAGGTACATCTAAAGATAGAGGCTTGCAGATTTCCTGAAATTGCCCTTTCTTTCCGTTGCAGTGCTGGCTGGACAGCCTGCGTGCGTGGAACTCAGAGCTTGTTGGAGTTTTCTCCTGCAAGCTTACAGCATGCAGATGCATTTCTATTGAGTGCACACTGTGGCTTGCTTAACAGAAGGGGGATGGTTATTTCAGCGTTGTTCCCAGTGGTCCCTCTGTTAGTGTTTATATCTGAGAGTGCACACTGAGAGGTCACCGATCGCAGTGGGCCTTTGACGTCTGCTCAAAAGTGGCGTGTATCAGAAAGGATAACATCAGAGATGTGTGAGGATTGTACAATCTCTGACCGTCTCTGCTCGCTTCCCTGCTGTCTGCCCTAGAACTACAGGAATCAAATATTAATGCCTTTAGTTAGTTACACAGAGACAGAATGCATTACAAAAACCCTTGTAAAAACAGGACTGTGATATTTTGAGCACTTGGGACTGGCACAGTGTTTAAGATTCGAGTCAGGTTTGTCCTCATTGCAATCTTAGCAACAAGACTGCTACAGCAACAGTCTATAGAAACTGCCACAGATATGAAAGGACCCATATCTTACAATTTTCTCATTTTTTTTTTCTGTTTTTGCAGCTGTGTGTGGGTTTGTGTACTGTAAATAACTTCTGTTTCTTTCTTCTTCTCACTTTTCCCTCTTAGAATTAAACTTGTGTTTATGTTACGCTGCCATCAGGTTGATGTATGCAAAGCTATTTAGCATCAATCTATAAACCAAGCCTCATTTACCTCCCACTACACAAAGCAAGAACTATTCCCAATGGGATTTATAACCTCTGAACGTTGCTCACATTGCCCACTAAGTTCCCATGTGTGGGAATGTATGTCATTTGGGACTGTATACCTATCACGCCCTTAACAATGAACAACAATGTTAAATCATGGAAAAGATATATTGTGCAGCCCAAATTTTACCTCTGATTTAAATATTATTTTTTGGGGGAGATTGTGGACAAGGGTGGCACGGTGGCGTAGTGGATAGCGCTGTTACCTCACTTGAAGGACCTGGGTTTGGGGTGACCTGGGAAATTTCTGTGTGGAGTTTACATGTTCTCCCCATGTTCGCGTGGGTTTCTTCCGGGTACTCCGGTTTCCCCCACAGTCCAAGGACATGTGCGGTAGGTGAATTGGTGACTCTAAAATGGCCCTTAGTGTGTGAATGTGAATGTGTGTGTGAGCCCTACAATGGAGTAGTGCCCTGTCTACGGTTGTTTCCTGCCCTTGTGCTCAGAGTTGCCAGCTGGGCACCGGCTCCCCCTTGACCCTATTCAGGAATAAGCGGTATAGAAAATGGATGGATGGATGGATGGATGGATGGATGGATGGATGGATGGATGGAGATTGTGGACAAAAGTATCAGGTCTCTGAGTGATTGCAAATGACCGTCAAGTCCCTGACCAATATCTAGCAAGTTTGATATCTGGGCTTGTCAGGGACTCCGCTAGTTTGAAAAGTGTTGTTGACTGGAAGTGCAGGGACTAGCTACAGCCAATAAGAGTGCAAGCCATGGGCAAGGAACAAGCTAAGGGTTGAGTTATTCAAGACAACCAGTTGTGTTGAGCTAAGTGCTTAATGATCTGATGACTCGTGCAGTGTGTACATGTGATGTGACAGTAACTGAAGAGTCTGAAGAGTCAGTAGTCAGTGTGTTGGATCTGGTACTCTGGAGGGTTAAGGTTTGAGGGACATTGACAAAGACCATATTGTTCTTGTCAAACGAAAGTGTGGGATACGGGATCTTCCCGGTAAGCTTGGTGTGGTGCTCCTTGTTAGTACCTATCAACAGTGTTTCATGGTGTGACCAATCACAAACCAGCGACAGTGTCATCACTGCACAAAAAAAAGACAACAAAGGCTATTGTTTTGTTATTGAAAGAATGTGTCACAACACTCATCACACCCTGCAGTGTGTGGGGCATAGTTGTAGACTGGTCAGAGTGCCCATGCTGACCCCTGTCCATCATCAAAAGCACCTACAATAGGAATGTAAGTCCTTGAAGCAGTGGAAAAAGGTCATCTGGCCTGACAAGTCCTATTTTCTTTTACATCACGTGGATGGCCTGGAGTGGGGGCTCTGTTTATGTTGATATGCTGCTGATGTCTTAGTGCCAGATATCACAGGGCACCTTCAGAGGTCTTGTGGAGTGAGCTGTTTTGATGGGAGAGGACCAAGAGCATGTTAGTAAAGACGTTTTTGGGTCAGGAATAAAAGTGTATTCTGCAATTAAACATATAGGTGCTGATATCATTATTAAAGACCCTCGAGGAAGCCCCTTAGTTCCTGAGAGCAGCTCTGATTTGGCCCAGGACCACATACTGCTGTCGATCAGAGAGATCATTTCTAGTCTAGTCTTTCACCATTATGGTTAAATCCAGTGTTCTAGAGACATATTAAAAGTAGGGAATGATCTTAAGAAGTTAATTTATGTGAATGAAAATCCATTTTTCACGAATACACTTTGGGGAAGAGGGTCTCCAGACATCCATGCTGCAGCTCGGCAGAACACCATGAGTCTGTTGGGCATGGACTGGAGCATCTGGATGTCAGTCTAGTGGATCTTCTGTCTTTGTTGGTTGGTTGTAAACTGGATTTGAACAGCATGTTCAGATCTGAGATATAGAATAATCATAGCTCTGTAAAATGTGTTAGAATAACTGTTAAAAGTGTGTACTTTTTCTGTTTACACTGATATACAATATATAGAGAAAGTCAAATGATATCAGTAAGTAAATTGATTATGACGTACTGAGGAGCACTCTTAGGAGATGGCCTGGGAACAGCCACACTTGTATAAGTTGTGAGGTGTTGTGTTGTGAACACTGGCCAGTGTGCTCATGGCAAGGTGACAAATTATTGGAATCCATGAGAGGTGGGTGCCAGATGGATGTAGGGCTGGGTAATATATTGTAAATATCGATGTGTCCAAATATATTTTGTATGTATAAAGATATGAAAATGGCCATATTATAAAATTGCATCTGTAATGCAGGTTACAATCTGTCTTTGAACCACGCCATGTGTGTCCAGAAGGGTTGTGTAAAATTCAGAATTTACTTCAATTCAGTGAATGAATTTGAATTGAATCCACCCTACATGATGTTGAATTTGAATTGGAATTACAGGAATTGGAATTGAATTCATCACAATTCAGAGAAATTCATTCTTCTCACATACCAGTGAGAATGTGATTCTTCTAACATACATTGTTCTTCCAAATGGAAGAACTAACAACACTAACATTAAGCATACATTACATTCACAATGTTGAATAATCAGCAGTATTTTCATTTCAAAGTAATCAACGGAAACATTGTTTTGGTAAATGCATTTATCATTTATTAAAGATCTTTACAGGGTAACATTGTTGCATCTAATGGTCAACAGTTCCTTTAGTGTTTTGTCGTTGTGGCAACATCATTCTGGTCTGAATATCTTGCTTGCAACACTAACTATCCTCTCAAAAGGTGCAGAGGATGCAGGTTTGGCCAGATACAAGTCCTGCTAGGTTTTTTTTCCGGAACAATAAAGGATTGGCTTCCTCAGCCAAACATGGTGTGATCAAGTAAACTGGGAGCTCATGTGAGGCTGTGTCGATTGGGACAGCAGTTGTTTGAGTCTCCATGTAGGAAAAGTGTCTGGGGCATTTCCTTGTTTTCCTTGTTTTCCTTGTTTTCCTTGTTTTCCTTGTTGTCGTATCTCAAGTGAGGTTTGTAAAGTGGACACAAACTTCTTGCTCCCAGTCACCTTTGCATCTTTGATTGCATGTCTCAGTCCTCTAACACACGGAATAATTGATGTGTCCGCTTTCTCTGTCTGTGACTTCCTCACAGGGTTCTAACAGCTCACAAAGTTCCTGAATGGTTTTAGTTCATGTGCAGATAGCTGAATTGGGCAGTGAGCTCAGCAAGGACATCATTTGGAACTTTAAGGACTGACCTCAGCATCTTCAACTGGCTATTCCAGCGGGTGGCAGGTTGCAGGTTGACGTTTGTGCATTCCCTCCAGGACCTCTGGAGCATAGGTAGATATATGGCAAATAGTAAGAAGCTTGTGGACCTTGCCCATGAGGCTTTTTGCTGAGCCAGCATCATCGAAGGCAACACATACTACAAGTTGTAGACTATGAGCAAAGCAAGACAGTCTCTCTGGTGGAAGGTACATAATCTCTCCTTCATTGACCACTTCTAGATCACAGGTGTCATCATCATCATCCTCAACGTTAACGTGAACTGACGCTCTTCGTCATGTTGGGAGCTGTGTGTCTCCCTTTAAAACGCTGACAGGTCAGCATTATGCTCTGCAAATTGAAATCAACCAGGAAATGGCCTGTCGTCCCCAAAAAAGGACCTCACTGAATGATGTGACCATAAATTGATGGTCAATCTGATGGCCAGTTATTGTCATCAGATTAGCTAGATGAGAATCTGAGCATCGTGGAATAAGGCTCTCACTGTTCTTAGGGCAGGCATTATGAATGAGGGTTGGGCTATTAATGAAATCCTTATTTTCAACAGTAGAGAAGGAGAGGAGACGAATGTAGCAATACTATCTGTCAGAGCCACTTGAGGTGTGTTGGCTGAAGTTGGAGTACAACTGCCTTCATCTTGATTTGGTTGGCTAGTGCCACTGCTGGATGCAGACTCTGGATGCAGCAAGATTTCAGGGTGTTCTTCTTTAAGCAGGAAAGCCAATCGATATTCTGCCCGTCTAAAGACTGTTCATAAACTGTACATAAAAGTGCCAGCAAGTTTTTATGTTATACTACAATTACATTTGTACTACAAAAGATTATTGGATTCTCTGCCTCTCTATAATGCAGTGCCCAGACCTGCCTCCAAGGCTGCTTTGCTTTCACACGATATGCCAAGATTCCTGAATTGGACTTGCACAAGCAAATGAGAGGGTGTGATTAGATAGTCATTATATTTAAAAAAGAGTCGGGCAGTGCTTCCCAACCCTCTTCCTGGAGGCACACCTGGTCTACACGTTTCAGCTTTAGCATAACCTTGCAACTCTCAAGGGCTTGTTAATGAGCTGATTACTTGAATCAGGTGTGTAGAGAGGAGGCTAAGCTCTGAAATATGCAGAGCAGGTGAGCCTCCAGGAACAGGGTTGGGAAACACTGGTAGGGTGTAAGGTGATGCATTACATGTTGCAAGTGTAATGTATTACTGATTGATTCCCAGTTCCCAATACAAATACATTCCATGGTCATCAAAATAAACTTATGCGGAGGTGCTGTTTGAAATTTGAGGTAGCCTTTATGGAGCACCAGTCACCATCATCAAGAACCTGTGGGTGGCCACTGCCCTGTCCTATTTTTGTGGCAGTTCCATCAAATGAGGTATTTCCAGTACAGACTTGACACTGTGGATCTTCTGAAACATCTGAAATATCTCATCCATCTAGCTCGCACTGTCTGCCTTGATGGAACCCAGATAACTGTGACTGTGTTTTCATGAGCATGTTCAGATTCAACATACTATAAAATGCTCATTTTAAAAATGTAGATTTGGCTCCAGAGTGGAGTGACTGTCAAAGTGTCAGCCCTGTTATCAGGAGGCCGCGAGTTTGATGCACAGTGATGACGAGGCCATCCATGTCTGGGAGCCTCAGAGAGCTCTGTCACATGATGAGTAGGATGACTCTTCCTCTTGTGATACCAGCCAGTTCCGGCATCTGTTAGGTGATGCATATAACTGTCCAAGGATGATGCATTAACAGCGGAAAGAAGCTGTTAGCTGACATGGTCGACGTTTTGTATTGTGAGTGTCATGCTGAAGCTCAAAATAGTAACTCAGGAGAAGGTAACTTTGTAAATTGGAAGTGCTCAAGCACTCCGTACTGTAGTATTAGGTACTTAGGTACCTATAGTAGGTGCAGAATATCTTACCTGTATTATTTAACGCACCAAGATTGGATCAGATCGGTATGTGAGATTTGAACATCTGACTGGATCCAGGAGCAGAAAAATAAACACTGGAACGTGCCTAGTGATAATCCGAACTCAGCATCACCGAATGCTTGCACACTTTTTGTACTTGACTTTTTTTTATTTCAAACCAGCCGCGTGGAAGAGCCACGAGGTTTCATTAGCTGTGCAGAAAAGAGTAAAATGCAACTCAACCAACACAACCCCACACACACAAAAACCGGGCAGCTGTGTGAGAGGAAAGGGCACGTCCTACTGTGAGCCACTTTAGGCGAAATGTATTCCTCAGTGTCACATACAGACGTGCTTATAGAACGGATACGTAGTCAACTTTCTCAATAAAAGCAAAAGTAAGCAAAAAATAAAAATACATACGCTCCTGCAGCCACCCTCACGTTTGAAGTGTTTTTCTCTCTTTCGGGTGATATTTTGGATCTGACAGTGTGCCTCTCGTTTGATTTTACTCTTAGATTCTGAATGTGCCGAAGGTTTGCGGCATATAACCAAGCTACACCAAAGCCATCACTTATGTGCACTGAAGCTTGGCCTTGACAGATATTGACATGTTGAGAAAATAACTCTGGTGCTGAAGTAAGCTATGGTCTTCCTGTGAGGGGATGTAAAAAGCATTGACACTTCTCAGCCATTATTATCTTATAAATATTGTCTCCAATATTTATGATGCAGTCTCCTGAAAGCATTTAGCTTCAAATCGGCTCAATATCGATTCGCTTATTTTCATTTGTCTGGAGAATATCTCTCTCTCT
Source organism: Acestrorhynchus altus (assembly GCA_034509495.1). Taxonomy (NCBI): domain Eukaryota; kingdom Metazoa; phylum Chordata; class Actinopteri; order Characiformes; family Acestrorhynchidae; genus Acestrorhynchus; species Acestrorhynchus altus. The sequence continues at coordinate 10,229,215 of CM067519.1, read as the reverse complement.
CTCTTTCTCTCCTTTTCCCTTTATGTTCTTTATGTACTATGCAATGGCTGGGGAATTGTAAATACCATACTTGAGTACACTGCGAGCCTGGGAGGGCTTTACTGAAGGTGTGAAGGATCCTATTCCTTCCCCCTTTTTGATGTTTTGCTGCTGATGCTGTAGGGCTGCATGGTGGATTGCATCGCCTTTGAGCGTGTTTAAGCTGCTTTATGCAGGTACAGGGATGGCAAGGCACTGGCTGAGCAAGGCAAACTGCAATTCCTGTCACGATTGCTCTATTAACCCTGCATACTCAATTAGTCTTTTTGAATTCAGAGGGCCAAGCAACATGATGGTGGTGTCCCTTCGTCCTTTGAGTGTCCAAAATAAATTTCTGTCCACACATAATATAAAAAGAAATTCGCAAAATAGCCTTAAAGACTTCTTACGAAATACAAATTATTGCTTATTTAGAAATTTCTGAAAAGTTATGAAATGATGACATAAATACAGTGCATCCAGAAAGTAATAACAAATTATGTCCAATCAACTTAATTTACCACAGGTGTCCAATCAAAGCTGTCGAGACACCTGAAGGACGATCAGTGGAATAAGCATCTGAGCTCAATTGTGAGTCTCATGACAAAGGATGTGAATACTTACGTACATTATATTTGTTTTATTTTAATATATTTTATGTTTTTAGAATTTATTTCAATAAAATAGCAAAAAATTCAAACAAACTTTTCTCGCTTTGTCGTCGTGGGGTATTATGTACAGACATTTGTTGGGAAAAAGAATTGAATGTATTTTGGAATAAGACTGTAACATAGAATGTACAATAAGATACTTTGTACACACTGGTTGCTTATCTTAAGTGATTCACCTTTCCAGGCATTTGCTAGGCTATGTGGTCACTACGCTGAAGCTGTTTTTCTTAAGTGGATGCTTTGGTACCTGATGTGGCTGAATGGACGGGTGGACAGATCATTGCACTAGGTGCACGACTAGAGGTTTGTAAGAATAAAAAAAAATGAATAGGCATAAAACTGGAGCTCCATAAATCTGCTCCACAGTCTGGTTTTGCTCTTCTTCCCATTCCTGATGAACTCCAGAGACTGTTGAGAGGATGGGGAACGTCAGGTCTCCTGGCAACTAGATGGTTCCAGAGGGAGAACTGCGAGGCCAGTCTGCTGTTATTTTCAGAAATATGGCTTTGTGCAGATATTCCGGACTCAAACATTTCAATTCCGGACTTTCAGATTGTGAGGGCTGACAGAGACACCAAATGGGTTGGTAAAAGGAGAGGTGGAGGGATTGCACTGCAGTAGACTGTAGATGCAACAATCAACAACATGAAGAGACAGCAGGAGAAGCTAAAACTGGGCAAGGCAGCTGGACCAGATGGAATCAGCCCGAGTGTACCAAGAGTGGGATTCTTCAATGTCCCTTTAACCTGCATCTGAAGAGCAAGAGCAAGTGCCCACCCTGTGGAAAATCTCCTGTCTGGTTCCTGTTCCAAAGAAGTCATCTGCCTCTTCTCTCAATGACTTCATACCACATCTCATGCCATCTCAGACCTCAGGTGAGCCCTTTCCTGGACCCTCTGCAGTTTGCTTATCAACAGCAGGCTAGTTGGGATGATGCAGTTATCTACCTACCACAGAAGGCACACTTCCATCTGGACCAGAACAACACCACAGTGAGAATCACTTTTTAGACTTCTCAAGTACACCATCCAAACTCTCTTGCTTGGGGAGAAGATAAAATGCATGTGAATAAGTCCATGATAACCCGGGTCCTGGACTACCTGTCTCATAGGCCCCAGTATGTGCTGTTGGGAACCAACCAGTCTGATCTTCTAGTCTGCTGCACTGGAGCACCTCAAGGAACTATATTCTGTACCCCCTTCCTCTTTATCCTGTCCACCACAGACTTCAAATACAGGTCAGATCTATGCCACCTTGATAAATTTGACTCTGCAGTGCTCAGGAGCATCAGGGATTGACAAGAAGGCGAATGCAGAGACCTACTGGGACGCTTTGTGTAGTAGTGTGCAATAATCTGACCAAGACCAAGGAGATGGTGGTGGACTTCAGAAAAAAGAAGACCACAATCCGGTGTGTTACCATCATGGGTCAGAACATTTGAGCTGGTTGACAAATATCTGAGTTCCCGTGCTGGACAACAGATTGGGCTGGAGGGCAAAAACTGAGGCTCTGTACAAGAAGGGGGTGAGCATACTTTCTGATGAAGCTCAAGTCCTTCAATGTGTGCAGCAAGTCTGTTGTTGCAGGTGCTGTCTTCTTCACAGCAGTCTGTTGGGGAGGCTGCAAGAGAAGGGGAGGTGCCAAGGAGATCAACAAATGGATCAAGAAGGCTGGCTCTGTTTGTGGAAGCTTGCTGGAGAGTTTTGAGGCAGTGGTGGAAACGAGAGCTCTCAATGAAATGACCGAAGACGACGGAATAATGAACTGTTGTCCAAGCAAAGGAAACAGCTGAAGGTTCATTATTTGTTTTTATATGATTATAATAATTATTATTATTATTATTATTATTATTCTTATTATTAGTTCAAAGAAAATAGCAGCTGTGGTCATGATGGCGTTGTTCTTTGTTATGATATGTGTATCATGTATGTAGGTTACTCCTACCTCCGATCCTGAGTTATGAATCCTAGAATACCTCCATGGCCTGCAGTGTGGAAGGATGGGATTTAAAGTGTTAATTAAAAATTACTGCTACTGTATACTGTACAGTGTTACAAAACATAATGCCGGATCCTCAAGCATATCAATATTTTCTTACACCCCTACACACCAAAAAGTGGAACGGTGCTAGTATCTCAGAAAATACAGAAGGAAAATATCTATCAGAAAGAACGATCTAAATAAGATAACAGTATCGCAGCGGTTATTCATCTTAAATACATTTATAATAATAAGAAGAAGAACATAATACACTTTATTCTTTTTTTTTTCAGATCTATAAACCACTAAACTATTAATGTTTTCAAATACTGTAATTCTTCAAGATTGTGCTAAAACAAGACTTGACCGTAACCATTCTGAAAGGTGCCCTGTATCAGTCAGTCAGTCTGTGATTAGCTGAACAATGGAATGAAAAAATATGGAGTTGAGAAATAACTTCATTTCAAATCCTCGACTCTTTGTATGATTGTTGTTTGGATTTATTTCAATATTTCTCTTGTACAGAGCTTTTTACTGCTAATACATATTTATACAGTTACGTAAGTATTATATGATTATTTTCATAATATACTAGATGTATAACTCTGTAACACAGACGAGATGTAGTAATTGTTTTTTATATTCAAAATATTATTTCTGCAGTAAGTTATTCATTTTTCATCATCCAGGAGAAAAAAAAACACGTTTAATAAAATAAAAGTTAGAAGCATAAAGAGAATAAATTTGACTGAAAACACATATTTCTGTGAGGAGGTCTGAGACAAATGCGTGTGAAATGTAGGCGGGTGTGTAATATTTAAAGCACTTTCAGTTCACGGGCATTTATCAGCATCAAAGCTAATTGATGGGAGATTAAGTCATCACTTCATTTCTAATTCTCTTCTCAAGTTTTCTTTTTGAAAGCATAACAGCAAGTTCGTTTTGAATAATGAATCAGATTTGAATAACAACAATAATAGGTTTCTCGCTGCTGACCGCTCTGCTGTATGTTCTGACCTACATTAACTGCGGCAGCTGCTGCTGCTGAGGCTGATGTTAATACCTTATTTTACTGATGTTTCCTCAAACTTCAAAGACCAGTAATTCTAGGGGCTCTGGTGGGCTTTGCCAAAGAGAAGCTCACATCAACACTTCACTCTGTTCCATATTTACACGCTTTCTAAGGACACTGGAGGCTCTCAAGTCAGATGAGGTCTCACCCATAAATATTTCACTTCAGTTTAATAATGGAAGTGAGCCGGCCTTTGGAACACACGAGGATCATTCGGCAAAGCTCTGACCTGCAGGAATCAGGAACAGGCTGGAATCGCACCACCCCTTTACACTCAGACCGTAGTTTATGGTCTTTTAAAACCATCTTTTCAGGCCCACTGTGGCTAGACCCTCCATTACTCTGTCTAATTTATGTGCCTGCTCGTACAGCTCCCAGTGTCAAATCACAGCTGTTCCATTAACTCTTATTATTTCACTAAATTGAACTCAGCAGTTTGTGCTGAGCAGTGAAGTGGTAGAACGTTATCCACATACAGTAATGCGGAAAATGTTGGGCACTCCTGATTGAGTGTTCTGTTGATTTTCTAAATCTGATGCAAGTCCTATGTTCTACTGAGTACACACTTCTGCACATGTAAAGCAGGATAACTGTTTGTTTTGTTTGCTAAATTTAAAATAAGAAAGACATATAAGGAAGTGCTTACAGTGTACACGATTCTACTGTATTTGTGCTATTGTATTGTATTTGTATTTGTATTTGTATTTGATTTGTATTTGTATTTGTTTTGTATTTGTATTGTATTTGTATTGTATTTGTATTTGTATTTGTATTGTATTGTATTGTATTGTATTGTATTTGTATTTGTATTGTATTTGTATTTGTATTTGTATTGTATTTGTTTTGTATTTGTATTGTATTTGTATTGTATTTTCAAATCTTTTGTATTTGACCATAATAATATATATTTTCATACTATTGTTAGGTCACGAATATACCATCCATCCATCCATCCATCCATCCATCCATCCATTATCTGCCACTTATTCAGTCGTGGGGCAGCAGTCTAAACAAAAAGGCCCAGACCTCATTCTCCCCAACCTCCTCTTCCAGCTCTTCTGGAGGGATTCCAAGGTGTTCCCAGGCCAGCCAAGAGATTGTTAGGCTTCAAATATGTATCTGCAATATACTGAATTTTGCAGCAGGCTGAAACACATTAAAAACATATCAACTGGAAGTTTCCATTCTGGAGACTTGACAGATGGTGCTGTGTAAGAACATTTACAGTTCTGTGTTGTTTTCAGAAAGGAAATCAGAAGGGAGCAGTCCACTCAAAATAAGCAATGTCTGGTTTGACAGCTTTTTTTTTTTCAGCTATTGTAGTCAGTTTGGGGAATTTTTGCCCATTCCTGCCCATTCGAAAAGGCTAAGATTATTAAGTGGTCTTGTTTGTGCTGCTCTTTTAAAGCCTTGCTACAGGTTTTTAAGGTGTATAGATCCAGGGACTATGAAGGAACTCTGTAGAGTCCGTTTGTTGGGTTGAATTTGCGGCATGACTAATTTTACATCAGACTGGCCATAGATTCTATTGGCCAAAAAATTCTGTGAATGTATCCTCATCATCCGCTAGCTGTCCGGTCTGTTTGACTGTTCTAGCAGGGGGCGTTTCTGCTTATTCATGGGTGGAAAAGGGGATGGGGGCATGTGAAGCAAAACTTTGTACACACAAGTAGAGATGGCAGAGAAACAGCCGAAGAGGAAAAGCTTGGGCCATCAAGAACATTCTTTTGGTCTGGAAGCCAGTGTCTACACCATGGCAACACATGTGCATGGATTTGGGGGATGGAACATCTGAAGGAGATTTCCTTTAATACATTGCTTATGTGACCTTCATGTACTTCATTTTACCTGCTTTCCCCAGCTCACTGTTCAGAACTCTAGTGTACTGGTTGAAGCTACATGTGCTGGTAGAAGCTCATTAAGCTCCATTTTTGTGTGAAAACTCTGAGTTGGTTTATGCTCAGCATCCACGCATTTGATACAGATCCTTGTTATTTGCTAAAACTGTATAAAAGGGTTCTGTTTTAAACACTTCCACAAACATGACTTCACCAAAGAAAGCTGGAGTCTCCAGCATGCACTCTTCCAAGGTCGTTCTCTTGTTATTTGCTAAAACAGTGTGAAAATGCTTCACTCTTGGAATAAGCAATTCCACCTCAATTAGTTTAAAACTAAATGGAGAAAGAATGCAACCGTGGCACTGTTTTGAGGTGGAATTGTAGCTTCATGGGAGATGACACACGCCGCAAAGCTTTTGTATTTATTTCTTTAAAAGTAGATTTTATATCAGACTTCGAGGTCATTATCCTGCTGCAGAAGCCACCTTCTTTATCTTTTGCTTTTTTCAGATATTGTGAGATGTGCTATCAGTGACAAATGTGACTTGCCCAAAGCACACTCGATTAATCCTTTTGTTTAAATGTTGGGAAGGTTTTTTTTCATGAAATTATGCACTTTTTATTCTCCAAAAAGTTCTATTTTAACTTGAGTCACAGGATTTGTTTTGAAAACGCTTGTTTCGATGTTTCTTTAAATGTCCCGATGCTACGTTTCCTGGTGAGGATGAAGGATTCTTCTGACGGCTCTTTCAGAAAGGTCATATTTATGTAGGTGTACCTGCACAGTCTGCTAAACCTTCCTCAAGGTCTTGCAATACAAGCAGTTCTCTGAGAAGGTTCTCTTGGTCTTTAAGACCTCAGATTGACCTACATAATTCCTGTCAACTTTGAGTTGGTGATTACATTACAAACTGAAAATATGTCTGCCTGAAAACACTTTGCAGGCTTCATACCACCATATGCATTATTTTTATTTTCAGATTTTAAGGACGAAGGTTTAAAGTGTCAAAATATTTCTATGACCTGGCTTTTCCTAATGATTGTCACGAACAAACCATAACCATAACAAGCTGACTAAGCTGGACCTTTGAGCCGAAGGTTAACGGGCTAAAATGTTGCTTCACCTTTAACTTAAATGCTATTTGAAGATCACTTAATTGTTGACTGACTTCAGCTCGTGCAGAAACTACAGCAAACCGCTCTATGTTTTCATCAGTACCATGCAGCTCTAACTGCAGAGTCACTGTGCTTGCCTGCACTCCATACAAATGACTCTGTCAGAATCTGTATCTGCACCTACTTCTGCAACGACGTCCCATTTAAAGCAGCCTTGCATTATTTGATGTAATTCCGCTTGGTTGTTTCATTACAGGTTTCAAAGCGAATTAAAGAACATAAGCAGCCATTCACTTGAAGCATAATGGACTTGGAAAGCTAATAAGAGAAATGAGAGTCCAAATGAAATTACTTTTTGATTCATATCATTGTCTCGTATTAGAGTGCATTGTATTGCGCCACATAATTTTCTCCATCTAGGACGCCTCAGTGTTTAAAACGATGTTCAAAGCCACAAGGCACCTTACGGTATACATCTTGTTTCTTTTTTTTAAGTATGATTAAGATGGCAGAATATGATCAAGACCGCCTGGTAATTGTTTAGGTGATGGCATTTGGCGGATGACTGATGAGTTTTGGCATTTAATCACAGTTGTAAGGCTTCCAGTGGAACCGGGAAAAGTAATAAGAGGACGGCCGTCCACCACCACATTTTAATCACTTTCGGACCCTCGCTGCAGCAATAGAGAGAACAAATAGGGCGGGACATTCCACCAAAATAGCAAGTTTTTTGAACCACAATAAATGGAAGAATATGTGGACAGAATATCAAATGTATAAACATGAAATCTCATTTTTTTATGATTGATTTTTTTGTCATTTAATGATGAAACCATTATATGAATTATTACTTTATGTAAAATAAACACTTTTTTTGTTGGTAGTAATTATGCACATGATGTTCTGGAGTGTGTACAGCCTGTTGTTCATGCTGTTATACAAATTTCCTCGATAACTCTTTTATAATGTTTCTTTTAGCAGAATCAAACAGAACACCTCAGACTGTATCACAGTCATGCATTATTTACAGCAGCCTCTTATAGGAGATGTGTAAATCTGCATGATCCTAGATGTTGGCCAATACATCATCATTAGTACGTGAGAGCCTGGTCTCAAGAGGAATTTGTACATATGTGATTAAAAGAGCATTCCAGGTGTCATTCAATGTGTAGTAAATATGTTTAAATCCTTGTGCATGACACAACCTGGACAGGCAGAACTTAAATGATTTGGACGGAGACTGTTACTAAGAAACTATTGGAATTGTATTACCGGAACCTAAACACTCCTTACCCAAACCATAACTATAATCCTATGAATAGTACAATGTGGAATTCTGTGCTCATTTTTACAAGCCTCAAAACAGTGAAAAGCAGAACATATATATTTTAAAATCCCATCATTTTTTTTGGAATAAGTGTTTTTTTAATAATAACCAAGTATATTAAAGTTTCAAATGCACTGTTTGTGATACAAATGTGGGGGCTGAGCTGCAAAAACAACCCACCTTGTCTTTGTTTTCTTTGTTTTTGCAATATCTAAGTCTTTCTGTTCTTGTTTGGAACATTTTGGTATCTCATTCTTTCAAAAGGCTTCCAGTTCTGCAAGATTATTCATTTAGGATCATTATTTTGCAATACAGATCATTTTCTTTTCATCTTGAGTTTGGTACAGACATTATGATCTTTTCTGTCAGAATTTGCTGGTATTAAAGTTATCTTTCTTAATGATATTTTTTGGGAATCGATTATTTACATTTTCAGACTGTTAGGCAGCTGCTTAAATGCTGGTACTAGATCTAAGGAGTTATAAGGTTTTGGAATATGTGTCATCTTGCCTTTCCTAACAATATATATTATATACTTATTGATGGATTGATTCTGGCACTGTTGCTGCTGTGAAAACTACTGTGCTTGGGCCCGTGTGTAGCTGACAGCAGAGATGTAGATGGAGGGAATAAAGGCTGCAAGGACAGGCAGACTCATAGAAGAAAGCCCAAACCCCCTGTCAGCTCTACCTGTAACCCTGCATCTTCTTTACTCCCACTTAAAGCTCCACTGACTCTCTGATTGACCACATGACAACCCACCGTGAATGTCTGTGAATGGGCAGAGAGTGGGGGTGGGTGGGGAGGAGGGGTTGGTGGAGACAGAGCAGGGTGGAGAGAGAGAGAGAGAGAGAGAGAGAGAGAGAGAGAGAGAGAGAGAGAAGAGAGAGAGAGAGAGAGAGAGAGAGAGAGAGAGAGAGAGAGAGAGAGAGAGAGAGAGAGAGAGAGAGAGAGAGAGAGAGAGAGACCATACCTGTGGAAATTACATGGCTGTCAGTATAGAGATTGTTAGTTGTAGCTTTTATCTTTTTGACACATACCATTAATATGTCTGCCTTATTTTAGCACATTTCAGAGTCATGCATACATTTTTGCCGTGTCCCTGATGAAATGCATTGGACTTGAGGGGACTCAATGTCTAAGAAAGCCAGACAGATACATGTTTGCTAGCTGGCAGCTGAAATGAGCAGTAGTGTTACAAAAATGTGGTTTAAAGAAAGAGAGACATTTAGGGATGTCCCGATCTGATCTAAAGTATTTGTACTGGATCCAATCAAGGGGTAGGTATAGACTGCATGAATCAAATTTGCCAGGCTTGTGCTAAAGGTGCGAGTAACAAACACATATCCATTCATGCAATTTTTTTTGGTGTAGTTTTAGTTTTATTTTAGATTATTTAGATTAGATTATTATTTATTTATTTATATTATTTATTTATATTATATATTATATATAAAGCCAACCCTTAAATGTACTTCAAATGGAATATTTCTGTCAACACATATCTTTACTCAAACTATATGTAATTTATTAATATATCATATAACATTTTATGTATACATAGTAATTTTGTTGTAATTTTTGCCTGGACCTGGCAGTATTTTTATTAACTCCAATCAAATTCTGATGATTATAATCCTGTTATTCCCAATTGCTCTCATAAATGGACAACCTCCACTAGTTGCAGCAATGAGACGTGGTTTGAGAATCTAACAAGCAAGTAAAATGGTGTATAGTGTCCTGTATAAAAATGGAAAACCAGTCCAGCAGCCCTTTGTGATACAACTGTGGTTATACTGTTAAAAGTAACAGATCCTTGAGGAACGTTTGGAGCTCATTTCTTAAGGTGCTTCAAGGAACTTTCAGGAAATCCTTGTCCTTTTATTTAAGGTTTCTTGAAGCACCTTAAAAGGTTCCTCAAAGAGCTTGTACTTTAACACTGTAAGCTTATTGACGTTTGGCAGATCACAATTCATGTAGCTGTGCACGTGTAGCTTTTGGATTCTTTAAAGAGGAACCCTTTGCATGTGTGTACTTGACATATGGAAAAAAATACATGTATAAAATATTAAAAAATTGACAATTTAAAAGGAATTTTAGAATCTCTGTATATTTGTGTATTACCTGATGTAATTCTAGCAATATTGAATTGTCAACCTAACATAAGACAGTAGTAACACATCTTAATTACAAAGCCCATGTTTCAGTTAATGAATGTCATGTTCTAAATTAAGTAGCTTTTATAAACAATAGAAGAAATGAGGTCTAATACACTAAACAAGAGCTGGACTTTAATATAAAAAGTGTATATGCTATGTGTGCAGCTGTGTCTTTACAGAACTTTTACTTTCAATAAAATCTGAAACTATATTATTCCATTTGTAGTAGTTTTGGACCATGTCTGTTATTCCATCCTTCATTTTAGAAAGTTTCAGGGAATTTCAGAACCACAACAGAAGGAAATTCCTTCAAATGTTATTGAATTGCTGTCTGCCTCAGATGAGTGAAGTAGTCAGAATGGGCTGTAATGCTTCAACAAATCTGTGCAACGTGCTGAAGCTTGGCCATTAAGAACTTTTAAACATCATAAACAAGATCCAGTGGTCAATGCTGAACTGAATAGTAAGCCAGTATAAACCGAATATGTTTATATTAACACGCACAAACATTCTTCCCTGTTTGTGTTGCATTTCATCCATAAAACTAAGAATTAACAGAATTAAACCCTTTTTTTGGGTCTTTGATCCAAGTATGTACCATATTTGATACATCAGATTTTTAAGTCCTCTGCAAGATCAGTGTGATAATTAAAAAATAATATTATGAATTTATATAAATAATGTATAAAATAATATTTATAAATACATTTAATATAAATAATAGAATTATAATGGTAGGTCATAAAGGGTTAAACATTTGGTGTTACATGTTGTAGTTTGTTAAATAAAGTACTTTGGGCAATACATTCCTGATGAATGTGCAAAATGAAAATCATATCTGCAGTTTTAATTTTCTTTTTTGAATAATTGGTCCAAAAATCTTTCTGGCAATTATTAGATTCAGTTTTAAACAGTTAAAACAGTCTTTCATTATATTAAACTGTGAGCCAACAAGTACTGTACGTGTCCTATGAGCTATAACAAAGGGGAAAAAGTAAAGGGCCTTAAGCAGAACCTTGAGGAACACCTATTGCACCATATTGCATGTTTCCAAATATCCATTTATTCTAGCAAATTGACAGCAGTCTGTCACATGAGATTTAAGGAGAGAGCATCTCTGTCCATTCTGGCCTGTCCATTAAAAATATTGTGGTCGATTGAAAAAAAGTTGCACTCATATCCCGCAGACAGAGACATTTCCAACAGCCTGAGGCGTCCTGTAAATCATTGACCATTCTAGCTGGTGCTGACTGTACTATGCTGCTCCCAGAAGCCAGACTGAAATGAGTAATACTTTTTTGGAAAAGAGCAGGGCAAGTGGACAAATTTGTTTTCCAAAGGCAACACGCTTTAAGAAATGCACAGACGCGGCCCTGCTGAATCATAAACGATTAGATTTAGTAAATGCTTGGGTGAAATATGCATATGTGGTGTAGAACAATGAGGACTTGAGAACTTTCTGTAAGCTATTTTTTATGTAAGTAAAGAAGAACGTGATGCGAGGGAGGAGTGGAAAACTTGAGAAAGACGTTCCTTCCAGGTGCGCCCTTGCAGAACACTGTAGTCAGCTTTGGTTCAGTGTTTCATGAGAACAAAATGCTATTTTCTGTAGACCTCCAATGGCTACACCAATGTTCTGGTGGTTCTGCGGCTGAAATTCGATCCGTCGACCTTTCAGCGGCCCTCCAGGTGCGATATGCTTTGGATTTATACATTCCATACGGGAATGATTAAAGCCTGTTTCTCTATTCCTGTTCCTTGTTGCTGGTGATTAATTTCGAGCATTAGTTCCTTCAAGGTGAAGGAACTTTGGTGTCAGTTCAAACTGTGACAGATGAGTTTTTACGTTTTCTTCCATATGCAGCAAGGCCACCTGACTCCAGAGAAAGCCAGGAAACACCAGGCCAGCAGCCTCCTGTCCTCCGAGGTGAAATCAATTTTCTTTTCACTGAGCTCCTGGCTCTGACGAGTCCTGAAACTTGATGAAGTGGCAGTCCTCCTGAAAGAAAAATGAAACAGCCCTCAGGTGTTTTGTAAAACTCTGACCTTGGGGGTACAGTGGGAGATCGGGGTTTCTTTGTTCTTGCACAGAGCAGTAATTAGGAACACTTTTGAAGGCAAAGGCGGCATGATTTTATCCGGGTCTCCCAACACCATTATCAACAAAACCCCAAAGTAATGCAAAGTCACGTTCTGGAACTAATATGAAGTGTTGTGTACTGTACAATAGGTGAGTTTGTAGTGCAGAGTCGGGCTTTTTTTACTGTGACTGGAGGATTTCAGTGACACAGATATCTTAGAGTTTTAAGAACAAAGATTGTTGTGGTGTGTGCTGTTAAAAAGGCTTGTTTTCCTCAGCACAAGGAGCTGTTTCTAAATTCATTAGGTCTGCTTTGCTGACTCCATGTGTGACAGACTTTTTGTCGTTTGCAGCGTCTGTGAGTGTCTCAGTGTACATTAGAGCTACATGACTTGAACAAAATACTAGGTCTTTGGCATAAATCAGTAAAACGCAGTCAAAATTGATAAGTATTCAAATTTTGATTATAAATTTTGATTCTTTATGTAGTTTGTGTAGGAAACTTTCCACTTGTGATAGAGGGGCTCGTGATGACTATACAGTTCCCTAAAATTAGAAAAAGATATATTGTGGTACAAAGAATTGTGTTCGATCGGCAATGAAAGTCCAACAGACACCTGTGCTGGCCAGCATCACACTGGGTGCGATGTAACGAGATAGCGCCATATACCTTCAGAGAGCATGGCCAGTTTTGCTCTCCTGGGGTAGATAGATGGCGCTCTCTTGTTACATTATCCCCAGTGTGATGCTGGCCAGCACATCACTTTTAAATAGAGACGGTGGCTGACTTCACCTGTATCGGAGGAGGCATGTGCTTGTCTTCGCTCTTCCTAGTGTCGGGAACATTGTATGTGATAGGGTTGTTTGTGATTGTATGTGATAGAGTCCTAGCAGGGTTGGATAAATGGCACTTTGGAATTGTGGGGAGTTTTTTTTTTGGGGGGGGAACCTGTATCGAGAAGAAATCTATTGACAGGGATGAAACTTGGTGGGTCAGTTTGACATCATGACTCGTGGCTGACTATACACGCTCATCCCATTGTGCATGCTTTCCATTTTTGAGCAGTTGGAAGAGTTTGAAAGAGGTTGCGTTGTAGGGCTCCAGGAAGCGGGATTGCTCTAATGATATACTGCGTAACATACCGGTTGTGCAGTGTTTACCATAGTAGGCTGTTGGTGGCAGTGGTTAGAAAGAGGCACATACCTGTGACATGAAGGGTTTGGCAGACCTACACAAACAACAGAGCGGGAGAATGGATAGATTATTGCAGGACACCATTAGGAACCTCTACAGCTGCATGCTGAGATGTCTGGCATGCTGTGTTATGCATAATACCACAGTGAGAGGCTACATCTGTATGTGTAGCTCGGAAGATACCGCTCATGTGAGTCTGCATATTTTTATTGGTGTATGTTATCTATTGATGTCTCATGCATTGGTGATTATCAATTACGAAATGCTACCCTTAAGATAGCATTACTTCATATGCAGTAGATTTCAAAGTCAATATGTTGGTGAATCACCAACATTTATAACAACACCCACAGACACCCTTACCGTGACCTGTGACTGTCCAACATATTCATAGCCAATATAATAAAATGTTTCAGAAGTCTGTGCATCAGTGTATTCGGTCTTGTATCATAAAGCCCTCGTTGTGTCAGAAATCTGTTAGGAACACCTGTGAAAATGGTCAGAGTGTCCAGCTGTATTATTTAAGTAAAAAAGGCACCATTGTCTGAAAATTGCTTACAAGTACAAATAAAGCTCTGTCCATTCAGGGTTTGCTTTAGGCACGGTAAACTGCTTTTCATCCTCTTAGACAAGAGCTACCGATTTCTTGATGGAGGTCTCCTTGATCAGATCACTTACCCTAGTTCTCAAGACATTCCTTCAGCTCTCCTGCACTTTCGGACCTTGTTTTTATGCTCTTAGCAATAAAGGTTTCTACCTGGATCTTTGCTTTAGTGGGAGCTTTACCTTATCTGGAGTTTCTTGAGAGTTTAGAAACTCTCTTTTACAAAACCAGTCCGCTAACAATTTTTGAGATTGATCGGTCTGGTGCTGTTGTTGCTTTTATTTGAGATGTAAAAGAAATGTAAGTTTGCTTCGAATGCATTTTCAAATTCGTGAACGGATACCTGGTGAACCGCAGGCAGAAAATGAGCAGTTCTGTACAGTTTTAGGTAACAGCACTGGTGTTTGCAGACTTGAAAGCTTGTTAGTGTCCATTTGAAAATATGAATTAAAGCAGCTGATTAAGTAGATGCTCATGTTAATGAAGTCTGCTTGATCTGATGATTTATTGAGCTAATTACTTAATGAGCTAATAATGCACTGATTAGAACTTGACTTCTACACGAGGTCTTCTTTTGCACCCAGTGGACGATGTGTAAGCATAGTACGTTTGTTAGAAATATATTTTTGTCGTTCTCTAATGTAGCTAGGGTAGTTCACATTTAGCTAGTTAGTGAGTAAGCTGCAGTTAGACCCAGTTTCTACTTGTGAGTCACGTCCTGAAGTGTCTGAATCACAAAAGTAATATCAGAAAAATGTCAACTCTTGTTGACAGGCATGATTTTATGCCCGTATGTGATACGGCTTTGTGAATACACAGGCCGTGATTTCCAGTCCAACTTTGGTCCAGCTGGTTCATAGTGGATCGGAGTGCTTGCAATGTGCAGGTAAACGCCGATTTCATCAGATTGCTGAGTAGAGTGTGTGTAAACACCCAGGTGTGAATGTAGAATCAGAATGATTTCACTCTGATTTAGGTAAACCTTTACGTGTAAATGTAGCCACCGTGATTAAATTAGCCCTTGATTCACTGCATGTCTCACTGCAGAATTCCCTTCATGCTTGTTATATTGCCAGCTTATGCACATACCCGAGGGATGAGACAGGTCCTGCATAATTGATTGATTTATGACCATACAGTAATATCAGCGTGCACTTTTGAAACAACTGAACTGCATCTGTCTGAAAGGGTATGAATGCCTCATTTCTCACTGCTAATGATATAGAATGTGACTGAAAAACCTCGCAGGGAAAGGCTGCCAATGACTGTCCGCTGTAATTTTGTACTTTACCTCAATCAACTTGAACTTTTGCATACTGTTCAAAGCTATAAATGCATTGCTTGCTAGCATTTGGAGAGTTTCCCAGGCCACATGGGAAAGAGTTTGCTATTGTACATTTTTATTACTTAAATTATGGGCAAACGTACTTGTCAAGCAAACAGTAGGAAGGGGCACTATCTGGTGAAAGGGAAGACCTCAGTCATATTGTAATCTGTAAAGTTTACTTGTGTACACTTTATTACTGTATGAACTCTTAATCATAGATAAGATGCAAGACGCATTCATTACTAAAAATAAGGGTGCTATAAAGGGTTCTGTTTGAGTGACCCTGTAGATCGGTGAGGACTCCAGTCCTGGAGGGCCAATTTTGTGCTTTTGCCATCCAAAACCACCTGATTAATGTCCCCTGTTAATTTCCAGGTGCACAGGTATGCTGGGAGCAGGGAAATCAGGAAACTGGTACCTTTATGGTACCAAAATGTGTTCTTCCATGGCATTGCACAAGGAACCCGTTGTAGCACCTTCATCTTTAGGAGTCTTTGACTAAATAGCAGAGTGAGTGATGAATTTCACCTTTTCTGAATACAGTGGGGAAAAACGTATTTTTATATCATAAAAAAATAATAATTTAGAGTATTAAAAAATGTTGTGCAACTCCAGGCTGAAGACTTGTGTTTCTTTAAAAACGAATCAGGTTCCTGTAATACAGGCGACATAAAATCCTATAAAACATTTAACAGTGTGTTGAGCAAGTATTCACCCCCTTGGCATTTTTCGAGTTTTGCTACCTCGAAAAATTAAATTAATTAAAATTAAAGGAATTAAAATGGTTTATTTGAGATTTGGCATCATTTCTTATACAGAGCTTCTGTAACTTTTGTTTTTTATTGTGAAGCAAACAACAAAACCAATGTAGGATCCCATAAAAGTTCACATTCATGTCACATACCCACAAATTGGATATGTATCCTGTTTAGGACTACACATAAACCTGATTCAAATCCAATTTGAAAAAAAAATAGATTTGAGTCACTTTAGCCTGTTCACATTCAGGTTGCATGCCCAGTAATTGGAGACGAATCTTTTTTTAAAGGCTCCTAATCATAAAAGATCGTAAATATATGCTCATTCAATTTTTATATAAATTTACAGAATTGAATTTACTATCTACTGGCAATATTTTCAACACAACATCCTGGTATCGTGAGAGTTAATGTGTTTGGCTGTGTGAGCATAATATGAAAGCATTACACCCACTAGATAAGACTGTGGGCTGGTACGGCAAAGCAATTTCCCCTCCTTTAAATCGTTTAGAGGAGATTTAGCTCAGGCTTCGAAGTGGGATCGCATTAATGTAAGCAGTGGAATCAGATGCACCACTGGGATGCTTTTGCGCACTCACACCTGGGCTTACCCATAATGACCCGTGATGTGGTGCTAAACTCAAAGCAGCAGTGCTGATCTGGGATCAGCTATGGCACTGTGCCAGTGTCTCATAGCCTCTGTGGGCTAGTCAGCTGAACTGATCTGCAAACAGCGCCTTTCTTGAGATTAGTTCTGGATGTAGGCCCAGGGATGGTATTGCACTTCCTTAACTTAAAAGCAGCTTTTGTCTTTCATATAATGAGACGGATTATATGGAGCCTTACTCACTTGATGCTCAGTGCACCTAGGCCCAGTCCTCTGATCCAGCAAAATGAAGTGACTTTAGAACAACTCATTCCCTCCAGTGTCCTTCTCACCTCAAATGGAACACTGGATGTTGTGAATTGAAACCGTGCAGGAAGTCAGTGTCTATTAGCTGAACATATTTAACAGGCTTTGCTCTGCTGTAAGATTGGTCACTTGCTCTCAAGTCAAAGGCTTGAGATCATTAAAAGTGTGTTATTTAAAGGAGTATTTCTGTAAAACATGTTATTGGTTTTCCTTTTAGCCTTACTTACTAATTAACTAATGACTAAGTAATGACACTAGGATGCATTAATGATGCAACGCTATAAAATGTTTGACCTGATTGCAAAGTCTGGTATTTTCATGTGTGTATCTGCTCTTGCTGATAGTTTTGCACATAAATTAACATATTAAGGCATTCAATTTGCGTTAAGTAACATTTAAGAATTCAATTTCAACTGCTAACCTGCTAGACGTTATCACTGTTAAACACTCCATCAAAAACAGTTGCACCCAGAAGAAATCAACAATTGCAATGCATGACTGCAATGGCATCGTGCCAGACTGTTATGTAGTCACTCAGAGGGTTGGCAGAGGGTTATCTTCAGTGAGGACTCGTGCTTGGTGCTTGGTGACTCAAGATGGCCTGGTGTCACGGTGTGGGGTGCAATTTCATAAGATACCAGATCACTTCTGATCTTTGTTACAGGCACTTTCACAGCCCACTTGTACATTAATAAGGTCCTGCAACCAGTGTTCCTGCCTTTTCTGAATTGTCCTGCATTGACCTGAACGCACACTGCCGTACACCATTCAAACAGGACAGCGCTTGTCCACATACTGCTGCCATATCAAGAGATGGCTTTGAAGACACAGGGATTATGCCATGGCCAGTGACATCACCAGACCTACCCCTGATTGATAATTGGTGGGATGTTACTGGACACTACCAACATTTTCCCGACCCTGTTAGGACTCTCCCCCTATCACATTTGATGCCCCCAACACTAGAAGGGTGAAGACAAGCACATGCTTCCTCCAATCCATGTGAAGGCAGCCAGCGACCTCTTTTTCAATTGCTGCCATTGCATCATAGCTGGGTAGCCAAGGAGCAGCACTGTGTCCCCAGCTCCCATACAGCGGCTAAAAGAAGCCATTTAGGCATCTACTGGTGTGATCACTGGGGTGGTGATGCATCCACACATTTTTGCTCTCTCAGACTCGGAACCAGAACACAGTTCTAGCCAATTAGTCTGCTGAGCTACTTGGAGCACCAATCTACATTTTTAATCATTTATCGTCCCTGATAACCTTTATTTTCCTTCCGAATAGCATTGCATCTATACTTCCTTCATTGTGATCCACTTCCTTCTGGGTGTAGCTGTTGATAACACCAGCTAGTTAAATGTACATGGTAATACTGGCAAATAAATGTTACTAACCGTGTTTGATGGAAATTGCTGGGTTGATGTTTTGTTGAGGTTGCCAGTCGTTTTATATCAGTTTAGTATGCAGCAGTGTTTTCACACATGTACTAACATTTATATTTCACCTTGTTAACAACCATATGATTTAGCAAACCCAGTAACATTTTGGAGATAACTGTTAACAGGAGAAACGTATCTGGTTTCCAACACGTACATTGAGTACAGGGTGCAATACTTCTTTTTCCTATTAGAGAAATCCAGCTTATATCCTGAGGTTCTACCATGAAAATGATGACTGCATAATTTCAGGGGTCTTTGACCATTTCAGTTGGGATCATAGTTCATCCCTGCTGATCATACAGTTGGAGATTTGTTCTTCTAGAACTAATTCAGCTTTTAGTGAGGGAGGGAGTCTCCTTTTCAGTTTAGGAAGCAGCTCGACCGTACTGTGTTTCACAGTACTATGTTAGATGTGTTCTGCCATTGCATTTACATTGGCAGTCTATGAATTGTTGTATCCTTCGAATTCAATTTTGCTTCAGTTTTGACTTTCAAAAGTATATTTCCAATAAAAGTGGAAATGAGGTGACAGTCATTGCAGACACTAGTTTTTTGTCAGTGTGCTGATTTGATGTTCCCCGTTTTATTCGTATTTTCACAGCACTGGCATTTCTTTACACATTAAGTCTTTCATATTCTATTCATATGAGCTCATTTTTGTGGACAGTTGAAGGTGTTGATGTTTTTTTCTATTTCAGTCACATGAATGAATATGTCCATGGATAGTTAGTCATGTTAGTGAATATCTAAGGATATAATACACTGAAAGATGGCTTGTTAGTTCAGTTCAGTCTAAAAAAAAATGTATTCTTTTCTCTTCAAGTTAAACCAAAACAGTACTCATGTGGTGACAAGTCAGTTAAATTGATATTTTTGAAAATAGTTAAAACCTCAGTCCATCCACTTCTGCTATGTTCCACGGTTTCAGTATTCTAACACTTCTTTATTCTCCCAAGATTGAACAATAACACCAAATTCAATTATTTCAGCTGTTTCCTGAGTTGGTTGGCCATAACATGAATTCATACATGAATTTAGAAATTCATACATACCATTTCAGAAGTTGTACAATGTGTACTAAATATACTTTGACCTTTGTGGAGACACCATGAAACCAAGCAATCTGACCAAAGAATGTTCTAAAGTAACCAGGGTAATATATTTCCTGAACCTACACATCCACCTAAACGTAAACTAAGCCCATACTCTAACACGAACTGTATAATTTAGCATGACTGCCGTGTTGTGAGCGCCCTCTAGTTTTTGTAGTTTTCTGTTAATTGTGTGTCTATTGCACAGAATGTTGTCAGCACCCTCATCTATGACCAAAAAAAACTGAGCAAAAAATCAGATTGATGATCACTCAATAAAAACAGACTTTAACAACGCTGATCCTTTGTTTGTAAACACCTAAGGATTCTCATTCATCTGGGCTGCCGGCAGCTCGCATGCTTGTGATGCCCGAAAGGAGGCAGGAGGGCTCGTGTTCAGGTCCAGCTGAGATGGCGAACTCACTGCTGTCTTTACCCAGCAAACTACTGGCTAATGTACGGTCACTGGAGAACAGTCTGAGGGAACTTCAGGCGTGGATCTCTCGCCTCATACGGGGTCATGGCTGTCGCTGTGTACATAAACCCACAGGCTGAGACAGACCTGGCACTTGGGAAACTGTATGAGGCAATCAATAAACTGGAAACTGCGCACTGGAGACTTTAATAAAGCCAATCCGAAGAAATTCAGATTACTTCCAACATCAGTTGTACAATGTGGGGAACATGAATGCTGGACCACTGCTGAACCACCTTTCAGGGGGCATACAAATCCCTCCCTGCCCTTCTGTTCTGCAAATCAGATCTCCTCCATCCTGCTCCTGCCCACCTATAGACTGAAACTGAAACTGGAACCGTTCACCATCAAGGAGGTTCACCGCTTGTCAGAACCAATCAGATTCTGTACTCCAAGACTGTTTTGATCATGGGGGCTTGGTGATGTTCTGTGATTCATCTAACAGCATTGATGAATATGCTGATTCAATCAGTGTATATATCAGAAATTGCATAGGACATGTTCTATGCTCACAAAGACAGTTTGTGTTTACCCCAATCAGAAGCCGTGGCTCAACCGTGAAGTTCGTACAGCTCTGGATGCACGTACCACAGCTTTTAAGTCTGGGAACACAGAGGAGTATAAAAAAAGCCAGCTATGCTGTCCGTAAGACCATAAAAGCAGCTAAACCGTGAGTACAGAGACAACGTGGAAGCACAGTTTAATACCCCCAGTGTCAGATGCATGTGGCAGGAGTTAACCACAATCATGGACTTTATGGGAAGCTCTCATTCCCCAAGCAGCACCAGTGCAATGCTTCCTTTTACGCAACTTTCAAAGCAAATCACAGAAAGCCCATGGAGAGATCCACGTCCACCGCTGAGTCCAACCCACCCTCCGTCTCTGTAGCTGATATGCGCAGACCTTTCGAGCACGTCAGACTCTTTCTGCACTTGCACTTTACTCACTACCGGAGCAGTAAATAGCTACTCAGTTACACTACACCCACCAAAGACCCTCCCACTGCACCCACTAAAGACTCACACTACATCTACATTTAATTCTCTACCCAGTGCACATGAATATACAATGCAACCATTCTAGTTCCTACATTCACAGAACGTCTACAGTGCAATAATGTATGTTTCTATTCATTAATAATTATATTAATAATAATTAGTGTGTAGTTAATGTTAATGTGTATATACTGTATATTACATAGAGGTCTATTCTATATCTTTATTTTCTATTTCTTCTCCAGTGTATTTATGCATTTGTTTTACTACTGTGAGGGTCCCTTACACCTGTGCAATGTGCTGTGACAAACCTGTTTTGATTTGAATTTAATATAAAGTTAACCTAAACTTATTGTAACTCATATGTAATCCATAAGTTTAACCTCAATGTTAAGTAAACCTAAGTCTGTAACATAACCCTTACCCTTACACTCACCCTAGCTACAGTAGATTATGGCATTCTTACTGTTTTTGAATGGGTTTTGGTTTGTTAATTTCTTTTTTATTACAATCTGCATTACACAGAAGTACAGAGGTAGTAATAGTAGCAGCATTAGAGGTAGCAGTAGTGGTAGCAGTAATAGTAGCAGAAGTTCAAGTAGTAGTAATGGTAGTAGAAGTAGTAGCTGAAGTAGTAATAATAGCAGTAGTAGCAGTAGTAGTAGGAGTTGCAAAAGTATTATTTGAAGTGGCAGTAGTGTTAGTACTACTAGTAGTAGTAGAAGTAGTATTGCATATGCAATCTGGCCTGTTTGTGTTTGGACAGTGACACCATTTTAACAAAAGGGTTTAACAATATATTGCTTTATCAATTTATGGTTGCAGACTTTTTTTCATTTTCTCAATTCAAAAATAATTGGACAAACTAACATAATTATGACTATAAATTTTATTTTCACTACTTGGAGGATGCAAATCCTTAACCGTCAATTCCCATCTGAAATCTGAAACATAGACAAGTTTTCTCTCTTTGAGATGTTTTACTGGGCCTTTACTGCAGCTGCCTTAAGCGTTTGTGGATGAGTTTTGAGAGTGATTATGTTGAGGTCCTGGCTCTTGGGTATCTTTTTGTATTTGTAGGATTATAATCCATCTCTATTGTAAAGGGTCATTTACTCAGTTCCTCAGCATTTGACTTAATCTGAACTGAATGTATGGCTCTATACTCTATAAAATTCAGCCGGATGCTTCTATATAGTCCAATCATCAGTACATTGAGATTTCAGTAAATATAATTAGAAAATAAAAATCTATGTGCGATTTCTATTACATACAGAACATGTGAGCTGTGTGCTTTATATCAGCTGGCAAATACTGCGTAATTTTGCTCAAGTTGTCTGTTAATTAAGCTGCTAAAAACTGATCAAGGCTGATTCATTGAGAGGATATCTATCTTATGCATATTCAGTGCTTCGTTCAAGCCTTAAATCAAATATTCAAATCTTGCCTCAGCTCAGACATTTCCAGTGGTCCTAAATAATGTAATGGAGAATAAATACAATTATCAATATTTAATGATCGTATTTCACACAGAGTGATTATAGGAGACAACTGTCAGGAACTTTCATCTATAAAAAATGCTTGTGTCTCAGTATGAGCCCAAAAGAACATTTGGAATTTGTCAGATTTTAATGTAACTTTCATCTTAAAATCAACAGTAAAATACTATGTAACAACAGAGGAATCCTTTTTTGATGCTTGTCAGGACACAATGGAAACTAGACACATGCAGAGTGATATAAAATTAAGTTTTAATACAAATAATATAAAGGAACATACAAAAAGACGTGGTGATACTAACAGCCAAGCGTGCAACACCATGGCATCAGCAGGAGAACCATCCCCCTCCACAGGAGCATGTGGAACATCACCAGGTAACACCTCACCCAGCAGATTAGGAACCACAGGTTTGGGATACTTGAAAAGAATTAGACACATGGAACTGAGACTAATTCCAATTGGCAAGTGACCTTATTTAGCTTCTTAGACTCAAGATATGGACCAGTATGTTTGTGCTGTAATTTTCTACCACACTCCTCAAACCTGAAGTCCCTGGTCAAGAGCCATACCTGACCTTCAAGCTGAAAGCTCCTCACGTCTCTGAATTCAAGTGTCCACAGCCAGCATGTCGCTGTCCAGGGTGCTGGAGGAGGTTGGTATCAAAGAACATTCTGAAAGGGGGTCAAACATGTAGAAGATTTGTTTAGAGAGTTCAGGACTATTTCAGCCCCTACAATATACTGACACCAGTCATGGGGACGGTACAAATGCAGGAATTTACTAAGTTCCTGAGGAACCTGTTCACATTGTCCATTGGTCTGGGTTTGATACCCAGAAGTGAGACAGACATTAAACTCTTGAGTTAAAAAAAAAAAAAAGTACCCGAGAGGTAAATTGTGTTCCCTGATCAGAAAGCATCTCCTCTGGGACACTGAAATGCTTGAAAGCATGTTGGTGTTATGCCGGTGCTGTGTCCACAACTGTGGGTAATATTTAATACAGGACGAATTTGACCTCCAGGACAGTAAGTAATGGACAACTGAAAACAAGTCATGAATAAATAAATAAAAACCACTTAATCTGTTTAGAGTTTAAGCATTTAGTAGTATGCAAATATCCTAGGTTCTTGTTATCCGTTAGAACTAAGAAAGGGATGTAAAGCTCCCTCAAGCAAGTAACAAAAAAAGAACAACAACAACAAAAAAATAGATGCAGCTGGGGAAAGTCTGATGAAACGCTGTGCCAAAGCTTCATCTATGAACTCCTCCATGTCCCGTTCCTCTTCCTGGGTAAGGGGATACTCTTTACACTTGGGCAGAGGAGAGCCATGAATCAGGTTGATGGCACAATCACTAGGGCAATGAGGAGGTAGCTCTGTCCTTCTAAACACTTCTATGAGGTCAGCATACTCAGAGGGGATGTTAACAGTGTGTGTGACCTCAGGGCTCTCAACAGATGTGGACAGGACTGATATGTTGGTTTTCAGCAAACAATTGTCTACACAGTACAGGGATCAGGACAGGATGTCTTTCTGAGACCATGAGAAAACCAGGGAGTATTTATCCAACCAGGGAAGACCTAAGATCAGGGCTGATACATAGACCTGCTGGCAGCATACAGAGACCAATAGAAAGAATGCAATTGAAACCAAACACTGTTTAGGCAGACCCCTTAGCAGAGTAAACTCTACACACTTTCCCAGGGCTGATGCGTGGATATGGTGTGGACATTTTCCACACTCACACTTGATTGGAGCCTCCACAGTATAAACACAGGCATCCGTGGAAACAGCAAGACATTCTTCCCTAGATAGACAGTTGGAGTCGCACTGCATAGGTTCAGGAAGGTGCTTGGATATGACTACTGAGCTGTAAATTGTGGACTGGAAAGAGCTGGAAACAGACTGCTTGCCTGGAAATGAGACTATCTAGGGCAAGGGTGTCTAATGTTATTGAGACAGTTGAGACAGTTACTTCAACAAAAGTGTGCACTTCCTCAGCATAAACTTTTTTTATTACCCTTGATTTTAGAAAACCAAATGTAATGCACAACTATAAATATATGATCAAAAGTATGCAATTAGAATAATGTAATTTGAAAGGATACTGCAAGAGAGGGGAGTTCAGGTGACTTCTGCTTTGTGGCAGGAAGCAAGTCCTCCCTTGAGTTTAAGGGAGTGGGGTCCAGGGCAGGCACCAATGAATGGAGGGTCATGCAAAGACTGGTGCAGGGAAGTCCCAAAATGCATTGACTAAGGTAATGCAGCATGTTAGTGGCAGGGATGGACTCGGCATGTGGGGAACGAAGCAGACCTTCGAAGATGGATTAAGCGAAAAAAAATGGGTAAAGCAGATGGCCAGAGTAAAAAGAAACTGCTGTGTAGGCAGGACGATGTCAGGAGTCAGCAGACAATGTGACATCAAGCTGGTGGTTGAAGCCAACAGCCAAGACCTGAAATTGGGTGGATAGACAACGGGAGACGAAATGGATGAAAAGGGGTTTAGGGTGAAGAAAATGGTTGGAAATATAGTCTTGTGAGGGAAGGGATTATTTGGAAGAGCAAGAAAGGATGAAATGATTGAAATGGAGAAGGTTAATTGGGAAGAGTAAGCAGGGATGAGATGATTGAAATGGGGAAGGTTGAGTTACAAAAATAAGGAGGATGAAGGGGAGCCTCTGGAGTTGGGACAAATCACAGTAGGAAAGGC
The DNA here is from genome assembly GCA_034509495.1 of Acestrorhynchus altus. NCBI lineage: Eukaryota > Metazoa > Chordata > Actinopteri > Characiformes > Acestrorhynchidae > Acestrorhynchus > Acestrorhynchus altus. The sequence goes on along the minus strand of CM067519.1, from coordinate 10,203,946 downwards.
ATGTTGTAGATGGAACAGAAACCATTGGAGACCTCCATACCAACAAGATAAAGTATTATAAACATTTAATGAGTTAAATGCTCTTGACAGAGATTGGCCTTCATGCTATGTTTGAAGACATCAAGTGACTCAGCTGTTCAGATCCCTAGGGGAAGTTCATTCCACCATTTTGGTGCCAGGACACAAAAGAGTCTGGATGCTTGTTTCCTTGTGTCTTGAGGGACGGTGGGTCAAGCCGAACTTAACTTAATGCTTGAAGGGCTTTTGGTATAGATCAAGTTTTGACAGTCAAGTATGGAGGGGCTGGTCCATTTTTGGCTTTGTAGGCCAGCATCAAGGTTTTGAATCTGATGTTCATCTACAGAAAGCCAGGGAAGGGAACAGCAGAGGAGTTACATGACTGAATTTGGGGATGGTGAAGACAAGTCATGCCACTGTATTTTGGATATGTTGCAAGGGTCTGATGGTCTGCATAGGAAGGCATCTAGAAGGCAGTTGCAGTAGTCTAGTCTAGAAATGACGAGAGACTGAACAGGCACCTGAGTGACCTCTCTAGACAGAAAGGGTTGAATTCTCCTGATGTTCTAAAGGAGAAATCTGCATGACCGAGTCAGGTACGCAACATGAGCCAAGAACAATTTCTGGTCATCCACCACGACAAGGCTCTGCGTTTCTGCCAATAGAGTGACCAGTAAGTTTTCAAAGGAAATGGCAAGATAAGGGTGAGGACCAGTGGTTCCAGGAGGAGATGCACCCTCCTTTGAGCAGGAGTTCATGTGAAAGGAGAAGGGAAGATGGCTGGTAAGTAGGCAGATCCAAGCAGTGCACCAGCACCAGCAGCTAGGTCAGCAGCAACCAGGGCTGCAGAAAAGAAAGTAGGTACATCGGTTTGGATGAGAGTCAAAACGAATCCACTGAGAATACAGCTAGGAGAATTCAGGAAAGCCTACATGAGAACAGGTGTTTTTTTTCTTCACAGTCATTGTGGAAACTCTGTCATAGACACATGAACAAATTAGAGGTACCATTCACAGCTGAGCAGATACTGGTACCCTACCAGAATTTAGTACTCTTGTGCAAAAAAAAAATATCAAAATATCCAGCACGGTACTCTCTTTGTAATACCGGCATCAAGTTTTAAAAAATGTACTGCATTTGTGTCTGCGTTTGGCTCAGCTTTGTCCTGAGTGCATGTTTCGCACTGATTGATTTGACTTAAAAAGGTGAGCTGTAGTACCACTAATTTGGATAGTATCATCAAACGTACTGTAGTATCATCATACCCACCCCTAGGCTTCAGGCATGTTCCTTTTCCCAAAATTTGGTTATTTCATAAGATGAATTTGAGAAAAGGGAATCACAGCTTAGAGAAACTGCAGAGAAGTGAAGATGGCCCTGCCGTAGGCGCAGACCCAGACCAGCAGAGTGACATTACTGGTAATTGTCCCACTCACCCCCACAGTAATGCAGGGATAGAGAAAGGCTAGAGAAGGCTCAGAAAGAAGGAGGAGAAACATCAAAGTGTGGCCAATAACTTCAGTTCCACAGATCCCTGTGAGATGGAAAATATATATATATATATATATATATTTTTTTTTTCCTCCTCTATGACTGTTTTGAAAAGAAAATCTTCAAGACCAAACCAGACTCAAGAGGATCCCAAAAGTTTTCTGGTTTAGTCAGAGGCTCAAGGCTGTAGAAGAAGGGACACATGTGATGCCAGATGTAATTAAATGATCAGAATGGAATGTTCTATACTGTTTTGACAATCAGGCATCAGGTCCTAATGCATTTAGACTGTTAAACAATTGTTGTATATTAATACATAATGCAATCAATAGATTTCAAACTAAGCAGTCAAAATCAAAGTGTAGATATTAACCATCATTTAAGGGGCATAACAACACTTATTGCACTAATTGTCTGGAAATTAGATTAGCCTACTAGAAAAGATCTAATGACAGATGAAACCAAATAGAAAATAAATGTTCATAATCTGAAGAATATCACATGTCAAACATGGTGGATACACTGTTATGGTATGGGCATGTGTGGCTGCCAGCGGAAATGTGGTTAATTACATTTTGATAGGGCGGCATTGGACGGTAAAGATGGATAATGTCTCAAAACGTATCATGAGAGCATCTTAATGTGAAGAAATTAAATGCCAGTCACATGACCTTAACTTGGTATTTTTATATAATGAATAAAACACTGAAGTTACAAATAACCACAAACAAACTGCAAATGATGGCTGCAGTAAAGGCCTCAAGATATCTCAAGGGAGGTTTTTTGGGATTCCTGACTTCAGGCCATCATTGATTGCAAAGAATTTATATTTATACTTATTTGGAATTTTCCAGTTACTTTTCCATGTGTGTAAATGGATGACGTGTGGAGGAATTCCGTAAAAATGCCTGCCATTCTTAAACATTTAATGCAGTATTTCTGTTAAACTCCAATTTCGGTCACATCTTGATCTTGATTACTTCACATCAAATGCAACGGGGTGATGCACAGAGATTGATTGTATGAAGGACAGGCATCTTAAAACACATTAATATTAAACACTGATAAGCCGTTGTAACTACTTTGTAGTTCTGTAATTACAGATTGTAGTTCATCTGTTTCACTGCCTACCTTCTTATCTTCCTGTCCGACAGTGGCAAGGATACCACAGAACAACCACAGAGCCACAGGTATTATTTGGATGGTGGGCTATTTGCAGCACTGCACTTACACTGACTGACATGGTGGTGGTGTGATGCCCTGGTATGAGTGGATCCGTTTTTAAACCCTTCCACTCATTAAACTGAGAATAGTTCACCAACCAGAATTACCCCACCAACATCGTCCTGTGGGCAGAATGCTGTGCGAGCTGTTGAAGGACTAGAGGATGACCAACAAAAACAGATAAGCTTCTGTCTAACTCCAACTAGGTAGGCGTGTCTAATAGAGAGGACAGTGAGTAGGCACAGTGTTAAAACCTCCAGCAGCACTGCTGTATCTGATACACTCATAGCAGTGCAAAACACACTATTACATCACCACCACGTCAGTGTCACTGTGATGAAAATGACCCATCACCCACATTGTACCTGTGCTTTAGTGGCCCTGCAGGGTCCTGACCATGATCAGGGTGAAAGGAGGTTAAGAAAGTATATCGAGGAACAGATGGACTACAGTACGTCCGCACGGACAGGCTGAAAATACATGTATTTTATAATGTGTGTATTTTGAGTGTCATGTTCTGGAAAAGGAAGAAACATTTTTTTTCTTTCTTTGCTCTGTAGGATCTTAAAAGTTTTAAATTGCAAACTGCTCAAACTGACAAAGACAGCGTCAATGAATCAATACCCACCCCGCAATCTCGACCCCTCTAAGTGTAAACAACTTTGCTAACGGCATGTTATTCAACCACACAATGGAAGTCTTTCGGTGGTAAAGCTCCTGTGGTAATGGTGTCTCTGTAATTTCCCTCACATTTAGACTAGTCTATAAATTGACTCGCTTGTTTCATTCATTCATTTTTATTTATTTTTTTTCTGTCTATTAAATATAAAATGTGGAGTCAGGCCTTTGCTGTGACCCAGCAAATTGTGAGTGTTTGTGGTGGCCTGCTTTCTCAGGTTGGCACTGAAAGGAAGGATCAATTTTTATGAAGGGTGGAGTGAAGCATGGGGTTCACGCCATTTCATTACTGAAGATCCACTTCACTCAGCGTTACAGCTGCTGTAGGGGCCAAACCCCTACTGTCTCCCAAAATATTTCTCTTGTCTCGTTGATTTGTTAGCGATTTGCTGTTCGGACCTCCTGTTGAGGGCCAGATAGCTGACACACTGCTTGTTATTTACCTTCTCACCTCCCATGCCATTCTCAGCTTGCTCAAACAAGCACAATAGACATTGATACACACCCACAGCACACACTGAGCACTATATGCAGACAGCAACAACAGTCTTAGTGTTGATTTGCTGTAATGGTCTCTGCAGTTTTTCCCAGAAGTTGTTTTTTGTGCTTTTTAAGGCATCGTCATTTTCTCTGTGCCGACCAAACAAGTGCACATCTCTGCTTGCTTTACTAACACTTCAGTGTGTCATGAATCAATTCATATGATATTTAGAGAGGCACTGATAAAGGAACTGGGCCAATACTGACATATGTTTCATGTTTCATTTGAACATTTCCTCTCACTATACAGGGCAACTTTGTCATTCCACATAAATACAGTCTGTCTATCCTCTACATACTTTCCTAGCCTTCTCTCAACCTGTTCTTCAATAGTCCAGACCCCACAGAACCACCACAGAGCAGGTATTGTGTAGGTGGTGGCTCATCTTCACACTGCAGTGACACTGGCATGGTGGTGGTGTGTTAGTGTGTGTTGAGCTGGTACATGCTCACAGGTTCTGCAGATTTTGCAGAAGTGGTGGAATGAGGATCCAGATACATCCCTTTTTCAGTCAGCATAGCTCTGGCGTTGTGACTGGCCATGGCATAGTATCTGCGTTTCCAAGACAAGCTTTTTAGCTGGCTGCAGTTTGCAGACATGCATTGTCTTGTTAGAACAGCGCAGCAGAGTGTGGGTTTAGTTACAGTTGGACCACTGGTTGCAAGGCCTCATTAACATAATATTTTGCTGTCAAAGTGCCTGTAAATATGAGCAAATGTGCCTGCACCCCGCACCATGACTCCAGGCCTTCTGGATGCGGGATGCATAACAACAAACTGTTCGTCTTGGCACTGACCATGGTGCCTCCACACGGTGCCTCCGTACCCTGTACATTTTGGGGGAATGTAACCAGACACATTAAGAACACACAAAGCTCCTCCCAGACAGTGACCAGAGCAGGGATTGAACCCAAAACCTTTGGCTCCTGAAGCTGAGCAACACACACATAACTAGGATAGCAAGCATTTTTCATCCCTTTCCATGCCAGCAACAGATAGCTGGGCCTAGCTAATATACGAAACCTTTGACCTCACTCTTAAACCAATTAGTGCATTACTACTCCATGAGCAGGTTCTATGTTTTGAACATTAGATGGTGCAGTAGGTCATTTCTGTTTCTATTCTCTGTTTATAGCACTGACACAGTACGCATAGGGCCTTAATCCCAACTGTTGGCCTTATTTACATATCCTGTTTAATTCTTCACGCTAGTCCTTCATTCAGTGCTGAGTCTCATCGACAGGTTTCAGCTCAGTGAGTTTGTACTTCTGCAGCTGCACGGTGGACAAGAGTTTGAAATGACAAGAGGAAGGAATGGAGATTAATCAGGCCTCGTGACAGCCTGCGTACAGCAGTGAGGCACACACACACAGTACAGAGAGACATTTCTGACACACAGCGTAGACGTTTAATAGTAGACTTCACTTTCTCTTCTGTTACGGAGCTTTATAGGCTGCTGAAGTCAATGGGTTGATGAGATATCACTGGAAAGTGCGTCCTTTGAAGGAATAGTTAGTTGAGAAATGAAATTTACCCCAGATGTCAGCTTCTGGATTGTACAACATAAAACACTGTCAGAAATCAGGCTTCATGGCGACTGGACTGCAGTTGTAGCTATGTGCTCTCCTTAGGCCCATTTTTATAGGAAAGAGTAGGCAGACACAGCATCAAGGAGGGCCACCCCGCAGAGACCTCAACGCCCACAAACATCAAGGCCTGCACAAAATTTGTGTGATTTAAATGATGTTTTCAATACAGCCATTTCATTTGTTTTTCTGGGTGAGAGTTCCTGAGCATCATTCCTGGACCGCTCCCAAGTCCTGCATTTGTCTCTTGACCCTCCAATCACTGCAGTCACTGCTTTGCAACTGTTGATATCCACCTTTTAGTTCCCAACCATTTCATTTGCAGCTAACAGTACACTCTTGAAAATAAAGGTGCCACAAAGGGTTCTTGGAGCAATGCCATAAAAGAATCATTTTTAGCTCCATAAAGAACAAAAAAGAGATGTAAGTGTGAAGAAACTTAAGAGGGTTTAAGGAAGCCAGTGCAAAGGTTTTTCTTACTCAAGGCTCTTCTACAAATATGGTTCAGTAACCACTGATGCCAACTTCATGTTCCTGGCCATCAACATCTCTGAGGAACTTGCATTGACCCGTATCACCTCTGAATTGTTCAAGAAGGCAGTATTTGAATCCAAAGCAGGGGGTGGGGGTGAAGAGCAGTCAGTACATCCTTTGCACACAGTTCAAAAGGAGGGGAAGGGCTCCCCTATACTTGCTTCACCTGGGGCTTGGCCCAGTTGGTTTCTTCCAGGTTGACAGGATGGTGGGGTTGGGTTCCCTTTCCTTTGTACTGAGGGTGGGGATTCATTTCGTTCATAAGGGGGAGGGTTCATTTTGTCTATTCAAGGGAGAGATCCCCTGCTCATTTGGTTTTATAATTTCAAAGACAGCAGTACTGCACTCTCATTTTCACTCCAAAGGGTAAGAGTAAGTTGTATTAAAACGGGGAGGAGAAGGGGGTGAAAAAGAACCTGTTCCTATAGGCCAGGACTAGTACCATCCATGAGTAGAATCTACTCAAATCCTCCCAATTGTTTAATGACTGCACTAAGCAAATATTGTGACAGTGTAGAAGAGCAGTTCTTATGGCAGAGAAGAAGGTGGTGAAGACCACTCAGCACATCAGGGACTCCTCCCACCCCAGCCGCATATTGTGTAACTCCTTACCATCCACGAGGAGATGGCGATCTGTGCCACAACACAATGGACAAAATTGTTCTTTGCATCAGATTCCACTCTGTTGACTGCTCACTAGAATTACTATCACCTTATATACCTTATATACCTTATATACCTTATATACCATGGTTTTGTATCTATAACATTTACAAATAAACATTTTCACAATATTCAAAGTATATATATATATATATATATATATATATATATATATATATATATATATATATATATATATATATATATATATATATCCTGTCTATGTGGTATAATACTAATGTGTATCTTTGTGGATGTTTCAATTCACAATGCAATGCACTGAGTTGATGCTAACTTAGATAGATGATATGTTTAATACCATGCAGTACATTATTTATTATTAATAACAGCATAATACTGAAAAAAAAAATGCATATCAGAGCAGAATTCCTGCCAGCATTGCACAAATCTGCCATTAAAATCACTCATTTATTCCAGAAAAAAAATCTTGTCTCTCTGAGTTTCTCTCTCTCCATCCTTCTCCTGACATCAGTTTCCTCCAGTCCCAGCGAAGGAGCGCTAGTGCTATCAAATATCACAATCGTAGCAGCATTGGCAGTTAAAGCATAGCTGAATGGTGTGATGATAAGCTGCAGGTCTGTGAGTCTTTTTTTTTTTTTCTTTTTTTTTATCAGTTTTCTATACTTTCCTCCTTTTTCACTTTGTGGATTTGCATCTGCTGAGTGCTGATGTAGCCAGTAATTTCTAGCCCAGTCACTCATATCAGCAAGACATTTTCGGCTGTCAGCTGGAGACAGAGCAGTGGGAAGCTGTGGCCAAGACAAATGGGCATGAAGCAATGCAAATACTTCAGGTAGACAATAACAGGACTGCCATGCGCGAATGGAGGAGAAAAATTGTGGCACAGTTCATGTGATTAAAAGATAAACATTAAAGAATAGGGAAATAAATAACATAAATAATAGCTACTGTGACAGTGTGGCTCAGGATCACTTTGTTATTCTACTCACAGCAGCAGCTTGATACAGTGTGCGATCATCAGCCTCAAGTTGGTTTTGTGCTTTGCTTGTTGTCCGGGGTATGTGTTTCGAAATATGTGGAGAGCGGCGTAAATCATTCAGCAGGAAAACATCTGCAGAAGAGGAATAATGTATGTGAGGTTCTGGGCAGTAGTCAATAACATTTGTAGATCTTCTAGCAGTACACTGCGGTATTGCTTTTCAGATTCAGTTTGACTGAATTACCATTAGTTTGCATCCATGACATTCGTCTATTATATAAAATGCTGCTGAGCAGGCTGTGTTACCTTGCACCCCGGGTCACTTAATTGCAGTGGTTTCATATTGCTTCAGATCATTCTTGAAGAACATCTCTGACTGAATGAATATGACGTTTCCTGTAAAGCTCTTATGGAACTTGTTCTTGTAAGTGCTCCGAGAGGCCGCTGTGACCTGGTGGTTGGGGACCCAGCCTGGAAGGTTGCCAGTTTGATTCCCTGAACCGGCCGGACATGGCTGAAATGCCCTTATGCAAGACACTTAACAAACTTCCCAGCATGCACAGTGGGTCTATATGCACATTTACATTTACATACGAAAGCCTGTGATTTTTAATCTGAATTTGTTATTTTAGCACCTGAGCTCACTACATATGCTGACATGTTTTGTATTTGTGCACGCACATCGTGGTCTGTTGCATGGAAACGGTGTCGATGGGTCGAGCTCCAGGTACACAGATAGCTTGGAAAAACACAGTGCTAACTGCACAATTCAAAACCATAGATTTGTATAAATCAGGGCAACATTTTTTGCGTAAGTTAAAAAATGCTAACATACTGCAGACGAGAAATGGAAACCCATTTGAAGTAGCCATGTTAAATACATCGCAGACCTCGAGAGCAGGGTAGAAATTAAGCGCGGATAGTCTGCCCTTTCAAAAAGCAATTCTGATGGATGCAAGGTGCAAGTTTGGGGAGGATGTTATTGCTACGTGTGCAGAACTAGACAGACCAGCGTTCATAATGAAATGCTGTAAAGACTGAGCCGCATTGCCTGAAAAGAAGAGCAGTCCTCGTCAGGCTCGATATCCCCTGAGTTTTGGAATGTATGGAGGTAGTTTTTAGAAAGATTAATGACTTACATTAACAACAAACTAGCTGCCTGTGCTACATTTGAGTAATCGAACTGATATTCCAATGAAATATATATTTAACAAGGAATTATTTAAGGCCAATGCATAGGGTTATATATAATGGTGATATATATATTGTTAAATATTATACTACTGTTGTATAGATGCATAGATGTGCATTTTCTACAAATGTTCAAATATCTTCATACATTAAAGCAGCAGTCATTAACTAAACTTGGTATATATATATATATATATATATATATATATATATATATATATATCGAAAGCAGTAGTGTTTCTGACTATTCACAGTCTACTGGTGAAACCATCCTTGTAATGTATACATGTAATATATAAAATAAGAGTAGTCAAATAGGTTTTTGCTGTTTTTGTTTTTTGCTTTGTTTTTGGGTTTTTTTGTTTGTTTGTTTTGTTTTCTTGGCCATGTCACATGTCTTTATGAACTTAATTCGCGTGTACCGTTTCAGAAAGAGGATCCTACATCTTCTGATTATATAAAGCTACCAGCCTCGCGCTGACCAGCTGTACTCACGTTTACATTTACTTACAAAAATGCTTTCGCTGTAGTTTGTGGGGGCTAGAACCCGACGATGGCTCATGGTGCCAAATACAAATGTCAGAATGGATACCTCGATACCTGATGCTCAACATCTGTCCCTACTTTTTGCCCCAAATCAATGTTAGGTGTTGATCTGCCCTGCTGTTTGGCTTTGCCAAAATAAGACGTCTTATAACCGTCTGCCTTCTTGTGCCCCTTGCTTGGAGTTCACTCCAACCTCGCCAACAGTATGAATGATTGATTGAATAATCTAACAAAATGATATTAAACTCAAACAAGGAAATGTTGTAATTACATTAAACCAAAAGAAGGAAATACTCTGTGTGTCTTATTTACAGTGCAAGTCATTTCGCCAAGCAAATACCAAGAAATGGGTTGCAGTTTGTCTTTCGACTTCACTTGCAAAAGCTGCGATGGAACTGAGCTCCTGTGATTAAATGACTGTGTATATTTCAAAATAGCTGTCAATCAAAACAAAGTCCAGCCTTTTGACTGACCATCATCGTGTGGAAGCTCAGTGTCCAGGCCAGCTGAGACCAGCCCACAGCTCCATTCAGCCCCAGAGACACTGACCATCCAGGGGCAGGACAGGATTGTGGCATTTATTTAATGACCATTGAGTTTCAAGGCAGTGAAAAAAAACTTTTCCATTAAGTCCCATTAAAGCGAACAGACACTCAGCTTCTACGGGCAAATGCATTGACCATAAACCATATAACAATGATTCATGATTTCCTGAAATCTGTGACATTGACATTACTGGAATGTATGAAAAGTAAACGCAGTCCAGCCAATCGATTTGTAGCTAAATAGCTGATTCGGAATGAACTCGCCTTCAATGTGAGCATCTTCTTTTTTTTTTAGTCAATGAAATGTTACCACAACTGTACATATTTGACCATTTAATTTTTGAAATTTTAGGAGCAGCTGAGTTTCCCTTGCAGTCTAAGAGAAATCGCAGCTGATGCTTAATTCTTCTGTAGACAATGTCAATAAATATCTGAATTTAAAACCGTAATATGTTTATTAAGCTGAAAAGAATGACAGCAGCAGCTGTAGCTCTGAAAACATTCTTGACATTGAACGACTCCGTGTAAACTTGCCATCATCAGATCAATCCACTCTATGGCTCGCGTGTTGCAAGTCTTGCATGTGTTCAGTGTAATTACAGATTCTCACCACAGAGGTCCTCGACGTCCAAAATCCCTAACATTTACGAACTCCTACTTTAATCAGTTCAGATTTATTTCCATTCATTCATCTTGTTTAATCATTTAAATATCGTTTAAACATTGCATTAAAGAAAAGGCTGGAAAAAAGAAAAAAAAATGGAACAAAACCAACAACAAGATCGAGGCGATAGAAATCATTCTGTTTCAGTCTTGCGGAAAACTTGTTTTTCTGCTCCCTCACTCTGCTCCATCCCCTGCTCTCATCTCCTCCCCTACTCTGCTCCCCTTCACCCACATTCACATTTCATAGAGTGTCAAATTATATTCTTCATATTGCATATTGCCATTCTGTTTAAATATATCAGGATAGGACAAATAAGGATTTGTCCATATTGCCCAGCCCTACGAGGCATTTAGCCTGGCATGATGCACACTCTTATAACTGCCTACCCAGTGTCCTATGTACTGCATTTATGTCTATTTGTATTTGTTCCTATTTTATTGTTTTTTTTTTAAGAACATATTTAATGCTGAAATAAATGTTGAACAGTTTATTTGTTTTTGAAAGTAGTGTAGATTTGAAACATGACTGGAGAATGACTTTTCTTTTTCTGTTTGCTGTAGAGTCCCTAACTTTGTCCCTGCTAACCATGCAGGACCAAAATCCACCCACATTTTGCAGAGAATATCTTCCTGATAAAAGTTATTTTGCATGGGCAAACTCTGTCTTGCAGAGTGCAGCGGCTAATTCATCTGCATTGGAAATCCCTCTGCATCTCGCTTTCTTGAGCTCGATAAGGAGGAACGCTCCAGAACCTCAGTGCTCTTTCCCTGAGTGTGCCACACTGATAGTGTTTGACAATAACAAATGCTGAAAACCATGCATGCTTTTTCCATTGCATCCACCCCGAGAGCGACTGGATTTTCATCAACAGCATTATTATGAACTTTTAGAATAGACAGAATTGTCTCAGTCTTATTTTTTTATAAGCTTTTTGAAGTCATTCCAAAGTCTCCCACACTGTCATACAGATGTGATGCATTCCGAAAAGGAACAGCTTAGCCATACACGACTTCATTATGGAGTGAAAACTCAGTGTTATATCAGTGCTACTGTGTGCTAAAACATTCCGTACTTAAAGTGCTGAACTCAGGACTGCTAATAAATACTTTGCTGATTTTAAATTGATTGTGCATCTTTCAGCTCCGTTTGAAACACATTTGTCTTGTGATTTTTTTTATAATATGCGACGGCTGTAAGAAAATCAATTTGTCATAGTATTGTAGTACTATGTTTTACAATATAGAAAATCTGAAAAACACAACATTAATTAGTCAATTAGTTTGCAATCAATTATTTAGTTTGCAAAGAATGTCAGTCAGTGTTTCTGATTGTATACTTTTTCCTTTCCTTCAGAAAATGTTCAGTGTTTTTCAGATGATCTGTAATTTATCTGTATGTAAATATATACGTTGTGAATTTCCCCACAGCAGGGCTAATAAATATGGTCTTGTGTGTGTTATCTTATATGAGCATGTCTGTTGGTCTGTTCATCAGGAAACATCTGTTCATCTGACACAGTGTGAATAACATCTGCTGAATTCATATGACAAGTGAAACACTAACAATTATCACTGTCCAGAGAAGGACATGTATCTCCAAAATGACCACTTTACAGGAGAAGCAAAAACCCATCTTAACCTCCTGCAGAAGTTAATGCAATTAGTTATTTAGTTCCATGTTTTGGGTTCCAAGAATTTCCATTGACCATTTAGGTAGGAATGTTCATATATGCACAATCCTCTGTTCCAGATTGAGTTAGTAATAGTAGTTAAATTCAAACAAACAGTTGATTTGGGGATTTAAGTGTATTTATTCCAGGATTGTAATGTCACTTGGCATTAATATCAAAAGCAAGGTTCTGGAATTGTGAGCAAAACTCAAAACTTCAGACAACGAATAAACCAGCTGAGCACTGCAGTCTATTTCTTCATTTTTATAGAAATACTGACCTGATACAATGACCTACTAATAGCAGACCGGACTGTTGCCATCCTTGTCTCTCGTGTTCAGACATCACCCTTGATTGATGTCACTGAAAGCTCTGTAGGTGCCTTCATAGTTTGGATTCAGTTTTGAAGCCCAAAATGATATGGAAATACAGCCTGTTTGTAACTTTAATGTGTTTAAAAATGAAGTAGTTATACTTCTATAACAGTTCTTCATACATTCAAATGATTGTCAGCTGCCAAACAAACTGAACGATGGCTATCATTTTCATTTCTTAAATTTCTATAGCAGTTTGTAAGTCTGATACGTGAGCATGAAACCATGAAATTCACAGTGCCAGTGTCAACCCATATGCCCCACCATCTAATATAGCGACTGGTTGGTTATGTAATCTTGAAATGGTATTTGGTTTATTCTGTGCAGTCCTAGCACAAAGCAAGGCCCTAAGTAGGTTATCAGTTTCTCAGTATTTCCATCTAGTGATCCATTATTCTGCCAGATCTTCTGGATTTGACTCCAACTCTAGACTCTTGCCACTGGAGCAGATGGAGTCGAGTCTGTGTTGCCCCACTTAGGTTATGAAAAGGTACAAATATGCAGCTTTCCTCTGAGTACATGGATGTAGTGCAGTCTTGAGTAGACTGTTGTTCCTTGGGTGTCAAAATGTACCTGAACAGTACCTTGTTTTTCTGACGGCGTTCAGATCATAATAATTTAATGAAGATGAATAGATTGTACCAAGTTAAACCTTAAAGGTAGCATGAATTTGTTGTTAACACACCTTACCAACAAATGGCCTACTTCACAGAGTGAGGGGTTCTGCTGAAGGGAACTGGAGATTGATCAGCGTACTGGATGAGAGCAAACACATACCATTGTACTGAGAAAATCATTACTGCAGTCTTTTTGTTTTCTGACTGTTAAGTAAAGAAAGTAAAGTTTGGGGCAGTTGGGTGTTATCATGTTCTTGTTCTTCAGAACAGTGTTTTTTTGGGGGGGGGTTTCGGTTTTGGTTTTCATTTTCTATCTTCGTACCTTCTCTTATCTTTGTTTACAGCAATTCTAATTGTGAAGAAAGTAAAGGGCTTGGTTTGTGTGGCATGAAGCATGAATTACAGTTTTTAGTCCCAGTGCAGATGTATTCAGGATGGTCTGTGATGAGAGTTTGAACATATAGCCTTTTATGAAATCAAATGGGTAAGTAAACAAGTAAACTTAAACACATCTGTCAAACCGTACTTTAAGCCAGTTATTACTGGACTCCACTAGTTTTATCCCACTGCATTCTCTTAGAACCCTGGATCTGCATTTTGTGGGCAGTTACAAGCCTTTTTTGTCTCCATAACTCAGGATCAGATCAACCTACAGCAAGACTATCTAAGACTAACTAAAATGAATTACTTTCCAACCGAATTAGATCAGATAGTTTAAATTTTTCCAGTTCATGTTTACTGCTCTGTTCACATGTACACACTCAACCTGCATGCTGACTCTGACCGATCAGTGAAAGGGGGTGGAGCTAATGACATCACTCACCCAGATATTGAGTTACAGAGACAAATGAGAAGGAAAGGGCAGTTACTTCTTCATTGCTCAGTCAGTGTTCAGTTTCAGAATGAAGGTCTTGAGAAGGGATAACAAAAATAATAATATAAGATATTCAGGTTGTTATTTAATTGCTGTCAAATATTTTGAAAAATGCATTATTATAAAAATTCATATTTGCATTCTCAGCTCAAAAACACTATGGATGGACAATATCCAACAGGATTTCCAAGATATACAGTGTTTTGTGTTCTTATAAGCAAAATTATCGGCACATGAAAACACTGTACCGTATTTTCTGGACTATAAGCCGCTACTTTTTTCCACGCTTTAAACCATGTGGCTTATAATCAGGTGCAGATTTTCTTCTTATATATGTTATTTTCCAGGGGTTTTTTTTTTTTTTTTTTTGTTTTTTTCAACGTTGCGGGTGCGGCTTATATTCCGGGGTCACCAGTGGCACATACCATACACAAATGAGGTCTCCAACTGAAAAAGTCTGAAATATTTACAGTCTAAAATATTTTTTGTTATTTATTATAGATGATGGTGCTTAATCTGAGTCCCTTTAAAACTTAATCAGTCTTTCAATTTGCCCTGAAAAACAAAAACTATCACATTTATCTTGGAAATCCCTGCATAGAAATTGATGATGATTCACATAAGCGAACAGTTTAACTGCAGATTTTGCAGACATGTTAAAGCGAGCTGGTGGAAATGTGCACAAGCTTAACGTCAGGCAAGCTTTTCAAAATGAAGTGTTTACCTCTGAAAGCCACTCTGTGTGCAGCTTTTAGGCCTGATTTAATTGAATTTATTTATTTTTAATTGTGTTGTTGATGTTCAGTAAAATCTATTTCTAGTGAAATTTACCTCAAACTGACGCACTGGTCTTGACCACTGTCTCCGAGTCCACCTCACCCCGAGACCGAGACAATACCAATTCCTACCCAGGTCAAGTCAGAGACAAGACCGAGATCATTCATTTATGGTCTCAAGACCAGTCTCGAGTACTACAACACTAATGAACACATTCAGCTGCTTTAAGTTGCACCCATTGCTGACACAAATGTGCAAATGCATACAAAGTGTTTCTCGACCCTGTAGAGAACTATTGATAATAGAACAATAGGACTCAGGATCAGATAAAAGTAAACCTATTAGCAGCCTAATGCCAGGCGTGGACTAGAGGAATATAAAGCCCCCCAGCACTGAACAGTGGGACAGTGGAACTGTTTCCTCTGAAATAATGGTGCTCCAGCCAGTTCTTTTGGGATTGGAGCTGGGGTGGAGATAATCCAACATCATGATCCTGATCAGCAGCCGAATTCAATCAAATCCTCATAGCAATGCTCCAAAATCTAGTAGAAGATCTTTTCTGGACAGTAGAGACAGAATCCACATGCTACACAATGCAGCAGGGGCTACTAATGTTCAGCTTTATTGTCAGGGTCCTGGCTGCTGCACGGCTGCTGACTGGAAACGATGTGACAGAAACACTTGGTGAATTTTTGGGAAGTGGTTGAACAGCTACTGCTTACTGCTTAAAGCAGCTGCAGCTAGGATCCTCCTTTCATGGGCCACGCTCCATTTGTGTTTCTTCTTTGTGCCACTTGCTATGAATTACAACACCCTCGCTTTCCAGGATTGAAGGTTTCAACTGGAATCTGGCAAGCTTACAACCTCAATAAGCAATGAATCTGCTTTGACACAGAGGTGACAGCTGAACTTTGTGAATCGCACGGCGGAGACAGAGCTCAGAAATGGGTTGGGATTTTTGAGAGAACAGGAGTTGTCCAGCGACACTGGCAGTATTTGTACTTTTACAGAATGTGATGTGACTGGACCGCAAATGACCTGCAGCTCCTCAGTAAGGAATTCAAGATGGTAGAAGGGAAAGACTAGGCAGACACGGGAGGGAAGGGGAACAGTAAGTTTTCTTAGAAAATCCATGTATGATAGATCACGACCCTTAGATCATTGTGATCATTTCCTCCAATATTTCAACACAATAGAATTACTTGATGCATACATTAGAATATGTGAAGGTTAAAAATGTAATCTTGTCAAAAATCTAATATGATATTAAACCAGTTGATATTGGAGCAACAATAGCCTGGTGGTTATGGAACTGTCAGGGCATGAATGAAGTGCCCTTGAAAAAGGCACTTAACTCCCCAATTGCTCCCTGGGCGGCGCGAATACAGCTGTCCATTGGTCCCTGGTGTGTGAATTCACCAGTGTGTATGTGTGGGTATCAGTGTGTGTGGATGGGTTAAATGTGGACGACAAATTCCTCTGTGTACCAAGCACCATACGTCTGTGTCCACTGCACCTTACCTTACCTTATGTACTAGCATTAGCATTAGTATGTGCTACTGTATTAGGGATGATTATTATTATATATTAGTATTTTTGCTAAAACTTTATATCTTTTGTAACAACTGCTGACCTTTACAGTCTGAGACAGTTTTGCAGTGAGTAGATCAATAATAATGGAGAATATAACATTTCTTTTTTACATTTACATTAGATTAAGAGATGGAATAAGTGCATTTAACAAGGTGTATCACTGTGGCCTTATTTATGGCTTTTTTATGGCTTTTTTATGGCTTTATTTATGAAGAGCACTTCCTGTGCAACGATGGAGACTAGAATTAGACTAATGTGCTGTGATGCTTCGTTAAACTGATATCTGAAATATGACCGATAATAGCACAAATCGATTGGTAGAACATCTGGACAGAAAATGGGGGAGGCAGGAGCAGGTCATCATGCATTTCCCAACCAATGAGAGTGTAGAGGAGCAACAGCAAGAATTCTGTCTGTTCAAGGCCAGCTACCAGCTTCTGATTGGCTGAAGACTTTTGGCACTTTTGCTGGACTAAAGATCCAAGCGCAAGAGCATGGTATGGTCCGCAAAAGAGCGGAAAAATGTGTTCATGTGCATACTTTCAAATCCCAAGAACCCACCGATCATGCTGTTGAAAGAGAAAGAGAAAGAGGAAGAGCAGTGTGAGCAGGAGCATGGTATACGTTGCATGTGAACAAATGAAGTCCGTGAGTGCAGCGTAAATATCAGTAAAATAATGTCCTCTATAACCATATAAGGAGATTTATTCCATAAGTGATTATTTATGATTGATAAATCAGCCTCTCGTGCCTGAAACTCCTCCTTTCGATGTAACATCTTATGGTCAGAAGTCCATTATCTCGACGTGCCATATCTGTTTATCTGTTCCATTTATGTGACCGATGTACTGTCGTAACACTCGTTTTGGAGCTGTTGCAAGAAACGTTGCTTTAAAACTTGCCTTGTGAAATGACTAGTTAGGGCATCTCACATTCTCCTAGGCCTGAAACACAGTTGTGTGGCTCTTTCATTGCCGCAGCAGGCTTCTGTGGACAGCTTTATCCTCTCTCAGCTGTGCAGTTTCAACAGTCGGTCTGGATGGCTTGCACGGTGTTTGAGTGCTGCTGTTATCTTTTTTACTGATTTGACCCTGCCTGGAGGCGTACTCATCTTCTTTCAACATTTACTCAACGCCTTCATAGTGGTCCTCTTCAGAACTTCATACCTAGTCTTTTAGAAATATCTTTCATTTTCTAGGCTGTGGGAGTTTTGCATAGAATAGAACAGCCATGGCTGAGTTTGTAGAAGCTGGTAGATGTCCTTCAAGACTTGTTCAGCATGCTTCAGCGACACTAGTTAGATGTCATTCTGTCCATCAGTACCTTGAAGGTGCAGTTAGCAGTGCACTTTCAAATCAACGCGCATTATTGTAGCAAACAGCAAGAATGAGCTTAGTCAATGAGTTGACTTTTTTTCTATCCCAGTGAAAAATTGGGAGTCATTTGATGCCGACCAGAGGTAGAAATGTCAACATTTTTCAGCTTTATTCTTCTGCCTCCAGCAAGATTATTTGCAATTGCATTGTAACCCAAAAACCCTTCTGAGCCTTTGTGGAGATATTTTTGAGTGGATGAATGCGTTTAGATGCATTGACAGACTGCCTCCCCTCTGTGTTATTGACTGACAGGCAGAAAAAATGGCAGTTGCTCCTCGTTCCCGCGCAGGCCAATCATCCACATGACTAGTTAGCCATCACGGTGGGCCGAGGCCCCCTCCGACAGATCCTTTGAGGACTGACACAAATAGAATGTTAGTGCATTCAGCTCGAACAGCATGACAAAAGTGACAGTCACAAACGGAGTGCCAAAAAAATGCATTGTTGTTGCAAATCAAAATCAAGAAAGGCCTTCAGCCCTCAGAGGAGATGGGATGCTCGTAAAAGTCACATGAATTATTATTTTTTTTTTTTTTTCACTTTTTTGATATAAGTAATTGATAACGAGTCTGACAGGGTTATGATTTACTGAATGTGTGTTCAACTACTGGACATACAGGAGGTCCATGGCCAACATTAATCCAAAGCCAAATATATACCTTGTGCATTTTTGTTTTTATTTATGACACATTGCTTAAAAAAAGAAAGAAACATTGGTAGGACCTTGATTTTTAAGAGTTTGCTTTTCCCCTTTATTGATTTCCTAATGCTGTCGCCACATTTGCTTTGATAAGAGTATAAAAAAGTGTATAAAAATATACTATTGGGTTTTTTTTTTGTAGAAATCTTAATGAAATAGTTCAGTGGCTCAGTGGTCTAATGTGCTAGTATTATGATCCAAGGATCCTGTTCTGCTTCCCATCAGCATTCGTAGTCAGAGAGAGCAAAATTTGCCATGTTCCCTTTGGTTGTGTAGATGACGCTCTCTTCCCGAATCACACCCAGTGTGATGGTGTCTGACACAGGCATCTGTTAGACCCGGCGCTTTCCTCCAGGCATTTTGGTTGCTCAGCAACAGAAAAGAGGGCTTCGTATGGCTTCGTATGTATCTGAGGCATGTGCTTGTCTTCACCTTCCGAGTGTCAGGAGCATTGGATGTGATAGATGAGATTCTTAATGGGTTTGGTATTTGGCACTTCACACTTGGGGGGCACTGGGGCAAAAATCTGAAAAAAAAAATAGGAAAAAAACGTTTTTACTTTTAATTGAAAAATGACTAATCAGACAATATTAACAGTAAAAAAGTATAAATATGTCACTTTAAAATTTTGAAATAGTCATATGACCTGCAAATGCATTAAATAACGTTCTTTAATCAGCGTATGAGTGTTCACAAGGTGATTCTTTATGAAATAACAGACCGTTCTCCTGTAGGAGAAGTGCAAATCTGCAAGGAGGCCAGTATGTTTGTTTCTGTACATATGTGTGTACAGTAGCATGGGGCACAGTTCTGGGCCTGCCTGGTGTCAAGAATTAATAAACATAATAAGTAGGCTGAAGTAATAAACATTTAAATTATTTTGCATATGCATAAATTACTGATACGACATCGACATGCAACAATGAAATGATTTGAACATAGAAAATATTATTATCATATTACCTGAACCAACACCTCCACCTAAACCTAAATTCAACCTAACCATAACCATTATGCTTATGTACATCATAGGCTCTGTTGGTCAGGAGGTCATGGTGATTCACAAGCAGATCAGACCATGTCAATATATATGTAATGTTCATGTCCATTTTTAGTTTTCTCCATAATGAATCTGTAAGTCATTCATTGTTTGAGAATTTCATGATGATACAAAGTCTTCATTCTCTTGTCATAATCTTATCTTCTATCACATCTGAATTTTGGAGATACATGTTTTTCATTGGACAGTGACAGTATGTACGAATGAAATAGGATCTGTTGTAACGTTGTGGTAAAGCATTGATTACCAGATCTGGAACTTAGTCCACAGCACATCCAACAATAAATGTAGCTTTGGTTCTTCTGTATAGTGATAGAAAACACAGAGGAAACCGATTTTAACTTCTTAAAGTCTCTGTGTGTGTCATTGGTAATGTTTCCCATGTTTGGGTGGACGCTTTTGGTAATGGGAGTGTGAAAGAAAGTATTGGTTCAGCAATCTCGGAACCAGCATCTTCTTTTTTTTTCTGTCCAGTCTGAAGCCAAACAGCTTAAATATGCAAATCAATATGCCTCTGTTTGGTTTTTAGCTAAAGGAGAGGCCCAAATGGCTTCTCCAACCTGAGCTGATACCATCCACTGCCTCCGGTGTAATGGCCTTCATCAGTCTGCCTGTCGTTAATCTCCCCCTCCAGACCACATGGCCATCTGCTGACAATGATCTGCAGCCATTAAAAACTCTTGCAAGGTACTTATTGACCTCTTCATATGTGAGAACTAGGCTCAAGAGAGGGATAAGAGGGTGGCAGGTATCTTTCAAGGAAATGGACAAATCTATACTCCGTCCAACAGTTGGGTTTCTTTTCTGTTCTCTTCTAAACATCTGTATCATCAGCTTTTATGGGGAATTAAGTGCAGTTTTGTCAGCTGCAGCTTAAATACTGGGGTATCCCGAGGTTTCACTGGAGGCATGTGAGTATTTCCCATTCAGTCATTTAATTTGACCCAAGTTTGAAACATATTGTTTTTTATTACAATAAATTCTTAAAATTAAAAGTGCTACAAAGGGTTTGGGGGATGCCATAGAAAAACCTTTTGGTTCGAGTGAAGAACCTGCAAACCAAGGCTCTTTAAAACTTTGAAATATGGTACCTAACACAATCTAACACAGGCATACACAACCTAACACAACCTAACACAGCCTAACACAGCCTAACACAATCTAACATAGTCTAACGCAGTCTAACACAGACGTACACAACCTAACACAGTATAACACAGCCTAACACAGTATAATGCGGCCTAACACAGTCTAACACAATCTAACACAGACATACACAACCTAGCACAGCCTAACACAACCTAACACAGTATAACGCAGCCTAACACAGTCTAACACATTCTAACACAGACATACACAACCTAACACAGCCTAACACAGTATAACACAGTCTAACACAGACATACACAACCTAACACAGTATAATGCAGCCTAACACAGTCTAACAGTCTAACACATACACCGTGTAACACAGTATAACGCAGCCTAACACAGTCTAACAGTCTAACACATACACCGTATAACACAGTATAACGCAGCCTATCACAGTCTAACACAGATGTACACAACCTAACACAGTATAAAGCAGCCTAACACAGTGTAAAAATACCTAGTGCAAATAAACATAAATCAATTTTGGAAAACAGTCCTTTGGAACCAAGTGGACCACATTTTGTGAAAGGACTGAGTTAAAAAATCAATATTCAAATCAGTGTCTCACACAAGTATAGCCTGATGGACTAAACCGTGTACAGTTAAAAAAGTGATTTTTATGTCAACAGGCTCTTATATTTGTGTATTTTATTTATTTATTTACTTGTGGGGAAAAATAATAAAAATGTTGTTTAAAAGGTGGAGAAATTAAATTCTATTGTTACACTGCCATGTTCCTACATCCTACATCTGTGGTCACCATTATTATAACAACATTGTTCTTCGTAGAATCAAAAGTGGTTCCTCTTTATTACTGTTCAATGAACATTTTGTAATAGTCGTCCTTTATTGGCTACTTTCTTGCTGTTTAAGCCTGATTTTTGGATTTCTAACATTCTAATAATGTCGCGCCATCAGAAAGCTTTAGTCCCAGCAGTGCCATGACCCAAATATCATCAGTGATATCTTTTGCCAATATTAACAATCTAACAGTATCAGCCACTATTAGCCAGTGAATGTATCGTTCAAGCTCTAGTTTATTGACCGACTCTGTGGTTCTGGCTGCAGTGATTTCAAATTTAGCACCGTAGGAAGCAGGCATTATAATCTTGTGTGGAGCCAGGGCTGGTATCTTGTTGGTGCATTTTTCACATTGATAGCTGTCTTAAGGAAACTCACTGCCTTGTCATCAGGTCTCTCCAGGATAACTTCAAAAAATGTGTCTTTCAGTTCCCCCTGTGCATAAAGACAGTTTAGAATGTATTGGTAATCCATCTATGTTTTATGGGACATACCTGAGTAGGGGGGATATTTCTTTATATTAACGATCCTACACTAAGGTGGCTGACAATACATTAGAGGAGACTGCATGGTGGCGGCCTGACAGACCCATTAGTCTACTGAATGAGGCTTGATCTCATCTTGTCAGAGCTCGATAATGGAGATGTTGCCTTCGAGGAAACTGTTACTTCTTTGCAGTGTTTGGAGTCTTTTTAGAGAACAGCTTCATTTGGACTTTACTTCAGGACTAAGTGTTGATTTTCATTCATTCGCGCGAACGTGTTTGTTCTCTTTACCAAATGAAGTTCATTCAGTCGTTAAAAATTAATTCATAATATATTCTTATAATATACACTTATATATTATCGAAAGGCATAGTTGTTAAAGGTTTGATATCTGGACCCTGAGCACCTATGTACTTAATCAGGTGGTTAAATAAGGCTCGTGCAGGGTGGAATAAAAATAAGCACATGTTGGCTGCTGAGTTTAAAATAAGGTTTAAAACATCGATATGAAATCAAATTTATTTTGATAGAGCTTTTTGCGACTGTTGTCACAAAGCAGCTTTACAGAAATCAAAAATGAAGACGATCAGCAACACACAAAGCGAAGGATAAAGACATAAACCTTCCAAGGAGGGTCAAGAAGCAACGGTGGCAAAGAAAAACTCCCTGGAGGAAGAAATCTTGGGAGGAATCAGGCTTATGAGGCAGACACATCTTCCTACTCAGTCCTCTGGAGGACTACAACATAACTGATAAGGGGATACTGGACCACCACAGGTCTAAATAACTAAAAGTAACCTTGAATTATTATTTTTTATGATTGATTTACTTAAAATTGGTTTGACTACATTTTCCCATGTAAGCATTTATTAGAATGGACATAAATGGATGAAAAACAAGATGAATGTCAAACTTCCTTGGTCTGGGGCTCCATGCAAGATCTGAAAAATGTCAGGAACCTGCTCAGAACTACACCGGAGGACCTTGTCAATGACCTGAAGAGATCTGGGACCACAATCTCAAAGATTACTGTTAGCACACTTTGCCAATAACCATCTGGATGATCCAGAGAAAGCATGGGAGATGGTCATGTGGTCAGATGAGACCAAAATAGTATCTTTGGTATCAACTTCACTCACAATGTTTGGAGGAAGAAGAAGGATGAGTTCAACCCCAAAACACAGTCCTAACCACAAAGTATAGAGGTGAAAACGCCATATTTTGGAGGTACTTTTCTGCAAAGGGGGCGACGACTGCACCATATTGAAGGGAGGACGGATGGGACCACGTATCACAAGATACTGGCCAACAACCTCCTGGCTGAGTCTTCCAGCATGACAATAACCCAAAACCCAGTTCATCTAAGGAGTGGCTTCGTAAGAACCATATCAAGGTCATGGCGTGGCCTAGCCAGTCTCCAGAGCTGAAACTCTGAAATCCCTGAAACCTGAAAGATCTGGAGAAGATCTGTATAGAAGAGTGGTCCAAAATCCCTGCAGTGTGTGCAAACTTGGTCAAGGACTACAGGAAACATCTGACCTCTGTAACTGCAAACAAAGGTTTCTGTGCCAAATATTAAGTTCTGTTTTTCTATTCAAGTTTCTATTCAAATACTTATTTCATGCAATAAAATGCAAATGAATTATTTAAATCATACAAAATCATACATTGTGAAAAATCATTCAAATACACATACAATGTGTAAAAATTACAGACCTCTTCATTTTTTTAGACAGAAAAACATGCAAAATAAATAACAAATACTTATTCTCCCCACTGCAGCAATATTATATGCTGTATATATGTACAGACAGCATATACACTGTACAAAATATTGGGACACGTGCTCAATGATTATCTTTTCTGAAATGAAGGGTATTAAAAATTAATACTTTTTTTAATTAAAAAAGTTTTTTTTTTGTTGGACTAACTACTGAGTCTCTACTGTTGCATGAGTATGGCAATCAATTATTTATGGACATGGTTTGAGGGTCATCCTTTTACAATAAAGTGTTATCTAAGCTAAGCTATAAATGGAATTTATTCATAACAATGTAATTTCTTTCTGCAATATTCAGTACAGTCCATTTAGGCGTTCATGTTACTCCCACACCGTCACTTTTCTCATATGTTATGAAGATCCAGACATAAACAGAGCAGACCGTTTCGGCTGCTCATCATCATCAGCGCTCGTGTTGATAACCCCAGTTTAAACAGCAGAGCGATCTGAATAGCAGAAATGGTTAACATGCTCATCCCTGGTTCTGATGGGTTGAGGCATGACTGCGTGTATCGGTACTTATGCTCGTTCCTAAATGAGAAGAAACGGTAAAATTACAAGCAGCACTTATCATTATGAGCCATGCTGAGACAGGCTTGAATGAGCAGCCTCGTTTTGGTGATGGGAGCCACTGCATACAGAATTGATGAGCTAATAAAATCCGGGAGATGTCCTTCCTGGTTACAATGATTTAGTGTGTTTAGGGGGAAATCAGACACTAGGAGAAAGTGAGAGACACAGCAGCAGGACAAAGTCAAGTTCCATAATGGTGGACGATATAACGATATGCTGGTGTTGTTGTGTTGGATTACTAGAGCTACACTGAGATGGGAATTGTGGGCTGATGCTAAATTTTTATTTGTTTATATATGGTGTAAAAGTAAAGATGAGTGAAAACCTAGATCCAAAGTCCCGCACAGTAGTAAAAACAGACATAGATAAAATACATACAAGGCATATAATAATAGAGTGTATACATATTAATGTATGCTATACATATACTATATATATATATATATACACATTATTGTACTGGTGTAGTTCTGATGTTTACTAGAGGGAGCTTACAAAACGGCAGCCATCTTGAATCATGTTCAAGACATTAAGAAGCTTAAAATCTCAGATTTCTGTAAAAACTCCATATTGTCACCAGGAATCAAAACCAAATCGATGATAATAATAATAATAATAATAATAATAATAATAATAATAATAATAATAATAGTTATTATTGTTGTTGTTGTTGCTGTTATTATTATTATTGTTATTATTATTATTATCACTATTATTGTTATTATTATTATTACTACTATTCTTCTTATTATTATTATTATTATTATTATTATTATGATTATTATTATTATTATTATTATTATTATTATTTAATATCCTCCAATTTAAATCCAATAGAGAATAAATTCAGAAAAGTTATTTTGATTTTTTTTTTCGCAGAAAACATTGAGATGGTCAAAACATTTCTAATCATGCCAGAAACATGAAAATGAGTAGACAAAGTCTTATTGAATCATTTATTGATAGAGATTTGATTTTGATATCATTGTCTGTTCCTATGGATTACACTTTTTTATTGTGTATCATCAATACTTTTACTAGAATACTAGTAAAATGCATGTACCAGTTACAGAGAGACGTTAAAGATGCAGTACAGTTACTGCTGTGTCAGATTTTCTGTTGAATGAAGAGGCAGCAGGGGTTAAGGTTGCATCTCACTTACACATACCAGACTCAGACTATATTATGTTAAAAATATTTTTTAGGACTATGACACCTTTAAAGGACAACTATAGAAATGTATTTTTTTATATTAAGTCATTTTTTTAATAGTATTAACATATAGTATTATAATAGCATTATCAGTGTAAACAGTGAAAGCGTGAGCCAGGTTATACATAACATTATGTTGCTAAATATCACCAAATAACAGGCAGTGGGTCATCTGCATTGACGGAGGAGAAGGTTGTTTGGCAGTTTTGCAGTACTGGTGAGAAAAATTGTTACTGGTTACTCTTTTGTAGCTTAAGCCACATATTAAGCTTAATTTGTGGGAAAAGTCAAATACTCACTTAAAGCTCTATGCAAATAAATTCTGTTTACTTGCTCTGAATGTGAAGCTCTTTCTCTGAGCACTTCACCTTGTTTGAGTTTGATTCAATCATAATCCAGTCAAAGTGCTTCTAAATATTTACTTCTTGCTTTCATATGATCAGACCAAATCTGAACACGATCCCAACATCAAAAACACATTCACATAACACACAATGTCAGAGTTTCTCATTGACACTATTTCTTTACTAGAGGTGTAAAACAATATCGATACACTGAGCATTGTGATATTATCAGTACTGATTTACAAAACTGACTTTCACATACATAGTATTTTTATTGACAACATCAGACAGCAGTTCATTTTGTGTTTTGTTAAAAATCCGTCTTTAAAAAAGTCTTCAGGTCCCTCCGATCCATTAGATAAAAAAATGAACTTTCCTGAACAAAATCTCAGATATATATGATGACGTATGATGTTGTGTTTTTTTTATACTTAATATTTTATCATTTGAAATATTATAATATGTAACTTACAGATTTAAAATAAAACTCAACATATCACCAGATTCTTGCCAACACACAGCCCTATCACAACACTGCCTCACAAAGAATACTTTTGATAAATATTGTTAATAATGCTATCATACTTCTAATGAAGAGCAGGCATCTTACATAACATTCACTATTTGAGATCAAACAGAAGCATAAAGTTATTGTTAAGCGCAAAAATTGGAAACCAGAATGCCTCTTCATTTTGTTCATAGACATACGATTCCAAAGCAAAAAGTGCAGAGCATGCACGATTATACTGAGCGCAGCTTAATCTGGTGGTTTTCTATGGCTTGGATCCTTGGGAAGCTCTCCTGCACTCCGCCACTTGGTGCAGATTAGCACCCTGCGAATGAGCTCATCCTCTTTGAAGAATATCCTGAGAAAGCATTCACTTCACATGCTCTATTGTTGCCCTCAAGATTTGCAGAATCTTTGAGAAGTGCTCTCTTGTTGACTAATTTTGTATATTTCTTTTTTTTTTTTCTTTCTTTTTTTTTTGGAGAGGGTGCTGGTAAATGGTGTTCCAAAAAAGGGTTGAATAATCCGTTTAGTTCATTTGACCTTGTAGCGAATTCGACCTTGAGAGGAGGGGAATTGCTAGTGAGGAGTATTATGCGGTGCTTGCAGATGCGAACGGCTGAGGCAGAGTTGGGATGGAAATCTTTGCAACACCTTGTAAGTGTCATTGAAGAAAACCACGCTGGCCTAGCACTTCCTCTGCTATTGACAGATAAGCAATGACAGTATTTAGCTCTGAGGAGGCTTCTTTCCGTCATGCTTGGCAATCGGAAGACTATTTTGAGATGCTGCTGTTGTGTGCTGGCGGGATGTTTGGCACTTGAATAGATACTGGGCCTGAAAAGTGAAGAAATCCTTCCCAAACCATTGTATAACAACCTTTACAATTAAGAATGCAAAAGAAGGGCTGTTGTGGTTTTATACCTAAGCCCAGGTTTGTCTAAATGGGTTAGCTTTTATTTTATGTTTCATTATCAATTAATTCTGCACAAGGTTCTGAAGTTACAATAGCTCATTCAGTTCAAATCAAATTTAAGACCTTCAGGGCTGCTGCATGATGCATGCAAGGGTTGTTACGTTGCAAACATGAGTCTTACAATGGACTGGGGTTTGCACCCAATGGTTTTAACTTTCGGGCACCCCATGAAAAGCTTTGTCTCTTGTAAAATATGAAAGCATGTGGACAACTGATCTTCATTTTAATAACATGGAGAAACGGGAGGTGATATAATTAAACACATAAAACTTTGCAAGTTTGCCTCCAAGTGAGTGGCATCACCACAGCGAAATTGAGTTCAAATTAAATTTAAGACCTTCTTAACTGTTGCATAATGCATGCAGACGTTCTTTGGATTCAATAATGGGTTCTTTACAAGAGACCATACTCCCTTAAAAATCTATCGTTCTCTGTTTAGACCAATGGCACTTGAGTCAGACATTTGAGTAAAATATTGCTTCTCTGTTTGATGAACAGCCTTATGTATCTTATGGATTCTATTCTACTGTTTTCACTTCTTCCCATGAGTCAGAGAACCCTTTTTCAGCATTGAACAGAGCCCTTGTTGCTTAACATGTAGTAGAACCACCGTGGTTCCCTGATAAATCGTTTGTAGAAGGAAAACTGAAATGTTATGAAATGTGTAGGTGTGAAGAACCCTTGTAAAGTTTGTAGAAGCTTCATGTACTATAAGGGTTCCAGGAGATCCTTAGCGTTAATGCAGAGCTTTCTTTTTCAAACATGGTTAATTAGGTGTAGTAGAGAAGGTAGCGTGTGGGGTGTGGCTTTCATCCTCACTCCACTCTCTGTTTGGTGTTGTCTCCACATGGATGCTCCAGTCTTCACCCAGCTTCCGAGAACAGGTTAGGTTATTTGCCTCTGCTAAAGTATCTAAGCCTGTGGGACTGTATTGTAATTTTTGTAATTGTAACTTTGTTTGAACTCTGTTTGTGATTTCAGTAAACTCATATTTTCACAGCTTATTTTATTTCTCGTGTTTGCTTTTATCTTAGGTTCTGAGGCCACTGAGCAGATAATGGGAGCATTATGATATTTCAGCAGTAAACTCTATTGAATTGAAGGTTGCGCTCAGGGTTAGTGCTGAATATTGCGTCCGGAATATAAAGTACAATATGAATCATTAGACTTACCAACAGTGAATGCCAGTGAGAGCTTTTTTGTTTTGTTTTGTTTTTTTTTGATCATGCTAACGTGGTATTACCATGTTATTATAATTAGAGTTGCAGTTGCAAATTAAAGGCCACTGATTGAAGCAAAGTTGACATTTTGAAGGCAGCAACAAAGACAGGATTCGGTGATCCCATATGTACACTAGTGTAGTCTTTATCTGATTTCTGCAGTTATTAGATAACTCAGCTGGTCATGAAAGCAATATCGTAAGCATATTTGCATTATTAGTGATCTAATAAAGACACCCTTCTCATATCTAGCGTTTCTATAATTGTGTGCATGAAGACCCACATAGAGAGGAGCTGCCCTGAGAACAGCAAACCCCACAGACCTCCACCAGCAAATCAAAACAATAGTGATTTAAAAATATATAATTTCTACATTAATTATGTTTAGCAGTATATCTGCACTAAAACGTCAGATCCTTTTCCTTTGCTGGGTTTATTGGTGGGTTGCCAAGCAACTGTAACAGAGCAGTAATGCGCTCTGGTAAATGAGAAACTGGTCATCATTTGTTTAATTACCTGTCAAAAGTTATTTATTTTTCAGCATCAGAAAACAAGCAGAAAACATATTTTAACAGAATATGACTCAATGGCTAAATGTAATATTCAGTGTTTTATTATTCATCGAGTCTACCCTCCACCTTTATACAAGTTTTCTGCAGAAAGTTTTGATGTGGAAATTTACTTTTTCAACGCCGCCAATCGTAGTCAGTCTTAGAGATTTGAAACATTTTCTGCTTCTCATTATTTACAAGAGTGTATACAAGAGTGGAGTTTGATTTCCTCTCCTCTGTTAAATATGAAAGCCTTTCCCACTTGTTAGAGGTTCTGTTTCTATTAAAACATTTTGGAAACTCACAATTTACTTTTTTGTTCAGAAAAATTTGTTCTCTCTCTCTCTTTCTCTCTCTCTCTCTCTCTCTCTCTCTCTCTCTCTCTCTCTTTTTCTCTCGTTCTCTCTCTCACTCTCTCTCTCTCTGTCTCTGTCTCTGTCTCTCTCTCTCTCTCTCTCTCTCTCTCTCTCTCTGTGTCTCTCTCTCTCTCTCTCTCACTATATTGGTGTATGTAATCATGTTTGTTTGATTCTGCATATATTGTAGCTCTACTTGTGAAGTGATGAATCAAGTCAGGGACAGCAATTATTTTGTATTTAGTATCAAGTAGTTTTATCTAGTAGTAGTAGTAGTAGAAGTAGCAGCAGCAGTGTGCAGCAGCAGCAGGCAGCTGAGGCAGCAGCAGCAGCAGCAGCAGCAGCAGCAGCAGCAGCAGCAGCAGCAGTGGCAGCAGCAGCAGCAGTAGTAGTGGTAGTAGTAGTAGTAGTGGTAGTAGTAGTAGTAGTAGTAGTAGTGGTAGTAGTGGTAGTAGTAGTAGTAGTGGTAGTAGTAGTAGTAGTAGTAGTAGTGGTAGTAGTGGTAGTAGTAGTAGTAGTGGTAGTAGTAGTAGTAGTAGTAGTAGTGGTAGTAGTGGTAGTAGTAGTAGTAGTAGTAGTAGTAGTGGTAGTAGTGGTAGTAGTAGTAGTGGTAGTAGTAGTAATAGTTATTACTAAGCCAGCCTTCCATTAGGTAGGCCTCTGAAAGCCTAAGGCAGGTAATTAATACATCATAAGGTGTAACAGTGGAATGAATCTGTTGTGTTCTGAATGACAAGCTTTAGAATAAAACATGAAATGCCATTTACAACCTTCAGGTGTCTTCACATTTGTGTAGAATGTGTTTAGAATGGGCCAGTAGTTCCTGTAGTTTAGCACTAATGTGCTGCATGACCACCGTATGTATACCTGAAGATTATTATGCTAATGTTTGTTTGTTTTTTTTCCGATTTTTGAAGTTCTAGCTGTAGTAATTCTATTTCCCCATCACAGATTGAGAGCATATGAATTATTTCCAAAATCGGTTTACTCAGATGACTTTGTTCATATGTATATACTCATACTTATCATATTTCGTCTTCCCTTTTTTACCAGATGCAATGTGGACAGCAAGGTATCAAGGGTAGCTTGGCTGAACCGGACCACCATTCTCTTTACGGGGAATGAGAAATGGTCACTGGATCCCCGAGTTGTTCGCCTGAACAACACAGCGGACACGGAGTACAGTATAAAGATCCTGGATGTGAACTTGCACGACGAAGGGCCGTACGTCTGCTCCATTCTCACTAACAAGAAGCCAGAATCCACCAAAGTTCATCTCATAGTACAAGGTAAAGCACTTTCCAGGGCCACTTCTCTCTCGCAGGTGTTTTGTGGAGATTTGTAAAGAGGGGTTGTGACGTTCTTTCACCGTGCCAGAAATATCATCCCTGACATTGGCAGTTTTTCATCACTCACTGTTGAGATTACAGAAATTGTATCAAAACTCGCCCGAGATTGTTTTTGCCTGGGTTGACATTTCAGTAAGATAGATAAAGGTGAAGAACAACTTCGATTCTCCTTCCGCAGACTGATATAATTAAATGAATCTCTCCAGACGTGCCTCTCCGTGATGAAATTGGGATTTAATCTGGGTTTAATTTCAAATCGTTGATAGATATTGATTCAGGACACGCGGTGGAGGGAAAGAGAGTGAGTGAGAGGGAGAGAGGGAGAGAGAAAGAGAGGGGAAGAAAAAACTCCGGCCACCGCTTGCAGCCGGCACTCACTAAATCAGCTGTCGAACTGCAGACTTTTGTCATCGTTTACAGTGCAATCAATTCCCCTCACGTTCACTCTCAGAAAACAATTAACATCACCAGCATTCCGGATCTTTCCTGGCACCAAAACCCTTGTCAACATGCGGTTTTTCTTGCAGGATAATTTGCTGTAAAAGTTTTACTTTTTTTAATCAGATTTTTTTCTGAAGCATTTAAGGATTAAGTGGATGCGGGAAATCTGTGCTCTTTTTAATGTCGCTGTGAGAGAAAATGCTCTTTTTTTGCAACTTAACCACCTTCTTATCTTCTGTTCATTAACTTTTGGTGCTTAGGCCTGACACTAATTACTCCAAATGCAAAATAACCAAACAAATAAATAAGATAGGGCAATTATTTTAAGAGATTAGATACAGCAAGTGTTAATTAGCATGGGAGCCTCCCTGTGCAAACGAGCTTTATTTTGCAGGACGAATTCTGTTTAAGCTCAGTTTATAATGTAATTACTTGTGAAGATGAAGTATTGTATCAGTCAGAAAAGAGCTGATTACTCAAAGGCTTATGTGGTTTCATCCTCTAAATGATTTGTGTACAGTAGTGGATTCTGCAGAATGCAGAAGCTGCTTCATTAATGCAATTGTGAGTGAAACTGTGGAAGCAGAAGTGTAGGATAGAGTTGTAAGAGGCTGTGCACTTCCTCTAAATTCCTCATCATTTTAGAAAAACAGCTTTATAGTGATTTTATTTATTTATTTATTTATTTATTTATTTATTTATTTATTTAACTATTTCTGTACCAAGCGGTGATTGTCAGTCTAATTAAATGACGGCATCGGTTAATGTTTTGTTTAGGGTGGGCCGATGAACCCAACCCACGCCATGAAAATGACATGAATGTCTTCATACTGCTGTGTGGGGTGTAAGCCAT
This sequence comes from Acestrorhynchus altus, assembly GCA_034509495.1. NCBI lineage: Eukaryota > Metazoa > Chordata > Actinopteri > Characiformes > Acestrorhynchidae > Acestrorhynchus > Acestrorhynchus altus. The sequence continues at coordinate 10,171,661 of CM067519.1, read as the reverse complement.
GTTGACGGATAGGGTCCACGACAGATAGGGTCCACGTGGCCACACACAAACCTGCCACCCTACCATCAGCCCAGAACAAATAAACCTTCATCCCAGTCTAAGGTCCAGAACACTCTGGAACAGGTTATCATCAAAGATTGTCTCTGTACATCGCTGCAGTCATCTTTCCCTTGACCCTGACTAGTCTCTCAGTGCCTGCTACAGAAAAACCTCCCTACTGCATGATGCTGCCACCACCATGCTTCACTGTAGGAATGGTATTGGCTAAGTGATGAGCATTGCCCGGTTTCCCCCAGATATGATGTTTGGCATTCAGTCCAAACAGTTCAATCTTTTGTTTCTCATGGTCTGAGAGTCTTTTAGGTGCCTATTGGAAAACTCCAGATGGGCTGTCATGTGCTTTTTACTGAGGCGTGGCTTCCGTCTAGACACTCTACCATACAGGCCTGATTGGTGGAGTGCTGCAGAAATGGTTGTCCTGCTGGAAGGTCCTCCTTTTTCCAGAGAGCAAAGTTAAAGCTCTGTCAGAGTCACCATTGGGTGCTTAGTCACCTCCCTGTCTATTGCCCTCCTTCCATGATCACTCAGTTTGGCCAGGCAGCCAGCTCTATGAAGAGTCCTGGTTGTTCCAAAATGTTTCGGTTTATGGATGATTGAGGCCACTGTACTCATTGGCACCTTCAATGCAGGAGGAAGGTTCCTCTACCCTTCCCCAGGTTTGTGCTCTATCTACATAGGGTCCTTATATTAACAGGTTTGTGCTCTATCCAAATGATGTTCAATCAACTGAATTTACCACAGGTGTCCAATCAAGCTGTAGAAACATCTGAAGGATGATCAGTGTAAACAAGATGCACCTGAGCTCAATTTTGAGTGTCATGGCTGTGTTTTTATGTTTTTATAAATTTGCAAATGTCAAGCAAACTGTTCTCACTTTGTCACCATGGGGAAAATGAATTTGAATACTTTCCAGATGCACTGTATGACTATGAACCAATCATTACAGAGATGTTTTAAATGCTCTAATCATCAAAGTGAGTTGCACCCAGGAACTATAAATGAGCACAAATTTTCAACAATGTTGGCAGTTTTTATTGAGCTACACATACACATGTATATGATGTGATGCAATATCAATCAATGTTGCCCACATCATTCAAAATGTGTTCTCATTTGTAGTTCCTGTGAGCATCTAATGTCAAGGACAATGATATTAATGTCACTTACATAATTAAGTAACTAAATATCATAAATATAATAATGTCAGTGTATCTACATATTAAAGAGTCTCTTTAACAGCTCGTCGCGCTGTCAGACTGTGAGTTGAGGCCCTACAAAGGACAGCAAAACAGAGCAGGGGTGAATCAGTGCCTATAGAGATTGAAAATGAAGAACAAGGACAGAAAAGATCATAATATGCAGATCAGGTTCAGTTTAAGGTTAAAATGTGCTGGAGACAGCAGGAGGTACTAAGGAAGATGTGTGACGAATGATCCCATGCATGATTAATGACTGTCAAATTCCAGCAAAATTGAGCTCTAATATTATTGGAGGTCAAAGCAGATCCTGCCAGTTCAAGGTTGTCAGATGTCCAGAAAGTAGCTGTAAGAAAGTGAATTTGCTTGTGTTTCAGAATGGAAAATAACTTTATTTTAACGAAGGGAACATTGCTGGAAGAGAGGAGTCAGACGTGTGAGGTGTTAAGCTTGCTGAGGAATAAAGCATGGGTCGAGTGGGACTCTCGGGCCAAGGAGCCCACGCACAGTCACAGCTGTTTGATTCCAGAAAATGTAATGGGGCTATGTGTTTAGAAAATGTGTAGGTGAGGGTCAGGTACTTGTTCGGTGCCTTTATTGTGAGCTTCAGTTCAGTTTAGTACTTCACACGAAATGTGTTGCATTTACCAGTTAGTCACATTAGGAAGAATGCAAATGTGTTAAAGGCCCCTTATCACGGAACGCCCCATTTTTACTTTCTGTAAATGTGTACGTCTGATTTAGTATCTCGTGTTGTTTCTGATGTACCGTTCATTTCCAGTCTCATACAGTCCTTAAAGGTTTTCATAAAATGTCACAAAAACAACACTTTAACATACACCGATCAGCCATAACATGTAGCCATAACATTTATCTTCTTCTGCAGGGACATCTGTTAAGAGGTGAGATATATTATGACCTACACGATATTAGACAGGTGTTAATATTATGGTCTGTATATCCACCTATTCATATCCACCTATAGGGTGAAGTTAAAAAGGTGATTCAGGTGCCAGGTGTTTTCAATAGATGGGACACAGTCAGGTGTAAGTGGAGACAGGGATCCAAGTCTGATATTGACAACACATAGATGTAGATGTGTATCTTGGAATGAACAAGGGAGATTTGTGAGGAGCTCAGAAATGTTACAAAACCATCTCTAAACCATCAATGCACAGATAGGGCTGGAAATTCTAGACCATTATTTTCCTCCCCAGGAGTTGTCAAACAAAGATCGCACCAAGAGCAAGGTGTGCAATAATTTGCAAGCTCAACAAGGAAGCCAAGGTGACTTTTAAGTAACTAATTGGATAATGTTATTGTTTATGAGTCCGCCTTCTGGAGAACACAATGATGTTTTGTGGATGGATGAGACCAATATACATCTTTCATATTAAAACAAATGCACTGTATTCCAGCATAAAAAGCCCTTTTGTGAAACACGGTGGTGTGGTGGTGGTGGTGGTGGTGGTGGTGGTGGTGGTATCATGGTCTTGAGCTGAATCTCAAGAGAATGTTATGCAGTAAGAGCAACAACTGTAAGCACCCACGTGTTCTACCAAAGAATATTTAAAGAAAATAAAGTTAATGTTATGGAATGACCAAGTCCAAGCCTGACCTAATCCAATAAAAATACTGTAAAAATACCTGAAGCAAGCAGATCATAGTAGAAACCCTACGAACATAACAGAGTTACTTTTGCCACTCACAGGGGTGTAATATTTAGTAGTTTTGCTCAATAAAGAAATGACCAAATGTAGGATATTTCCTATTTGTTTGATTTGGTTTTACTCACCTACTTAGAGATTGTTTGAAAGCTTGATGACATTTTAGGTGAAATATATGTGAAAATGTAAACAATTCTAATGGGTTCATGCACCACAATGTATTTTGAAATATTTGTCTGATATTTTATTATATAGGTGCGTTAATGACAGCATATTCGATTTTTGTATGGGAACCAATCATAAAAGGTATTTAATTCCAATAATCCTGTAACAATGTATGTTTAAGGCAGAAGAACCACTTTGGTTCATTATGAAGAATCATGTCTGTTTTAAATACTTGTGAAATTTACAAGTATGCACCTATTTTAGGACCTTCACATGATATGAGGTTCTTTACTAGTTTAAAACTTCTTCACGCTTCACGATGAATTTTATTTTTTGTAGTGAACCAAAAGTGGTTCTTCTATGGTATCATTCAAAGCACCTTTATTTTGAAGAGTGTCCTTTTAGTTATGCAGACCTTTCTAAGAATAAACATTTAGAAAACTGGACCTTCACTAAAGTTCACCACTTTCAGAACATTATTAGATGTATTTATAATACGTTTTACCATTTCAAAATCAGCACCGCTGAAAGAGTTCCCTCAGATGCACTGCATTGGGACGGTGGCATAGTAATGCATTTTTTAAAAGCGTAACCATATCTGAGCATTCCTTCTCTGTTGTATATTTTTAACTTCAGCCTGTGTAGAGCCTCGTTGCTGCTATTGCAAGATACATTTGCATGTGACACACTCCTTCACCCTCTTACCTTCTTATTGTGTGTTGAGAGGTGTACTATTTCTGGGCTGTGTTCTGGAGAGTGTTTTTTCAACAGCTGTGGTCATGTACTCACCGTTCTCCAATTATGTAGCCTCTGTCATTACACGTCTTAGATAAAACACTCTGCATGCAGACACAGTCGGCTTACGCCTACGGTGTAGACTATGGTTTGACTGAAGGTCATGATGGCTCTGCTTTGTCTGGATGAATAATACAGAGTTTGTGTATGTGAACCAAACCATAATCTCTGAAAAACGTAAACGATGAATGCTCCAACAACCAATGTAGCCCTTATGTGGTAAAGTGATGAAAAGAGCTTAACACAGAAGACGGAACGTGGTTGTATAATGGTTCAGAAGCAGTTAAACTAGTTTCTCTTCACTTTTCAATTGCATATTGCTTTTTAGAAGCGCATAACTTTGTTTACAATCAGTATGCCATTGGACATTAAGCTAGCGGGCTTGGAAACATTAATTGCTCCACTGATTATGCACTGAGGTTCATCGATAGGTTTTAGCTTTTATTTTATCCCAATTTCCCCCCTAATTTGGAGGCGCCAATCACCCAACCCCGAAACTGCCGCCATTGCATCACTGCAGATCTGTCGGATTCCGACATGTTTGAATGGGTCGGATAAAATAAGCCTCCTCTGTCGTAGAGGTGCCATAAATAGACGTTGGTTGTGGCCGAAATGGATACCTATTCCCCAATTAGTATTGCATTATTAAAGACATAGACTATTTAGATTAATGAGTAACAGTAGAAACACAGATAAGTACACGTCCTCTTCAGCAATGTGCGTCAGCACGTCTGAGCCGTGTTCATGCCCTGTGAATTTAAAGGTGGTAAAGCCCTGCGCTGGTCATGGCATGCCGATGTTGCTTACAAACCTAATCTTCTTATTAATGATCTAACGCTACATGGGTAACACCTTACCTTCTCAGCATCCAGTCGCTTGTAACCATCAGTGACTTGGCTGTATGAGCAAATGTCAGTTCCACTGTGTTACTTAGCAACGAGACTCATAGTTACGTTCAAGTTCATATTCAGCTTATGTAGTGAGCTACGATGTTTATGATAAATTACCAGTGAAGTTTAGGAGGTCATAGTGGCCTCAAAATCACATTCCAATTCCACTTTAGGATTCAGACACTTGGTCGAGAAATGGCCAACATACTCATTAGTGCCCTAAAATGTAAACAGGGATGTGCATAAATAGTGATGTAAGTAAATATGTAAGTGTAAAAATGGAAGTGCAGAAGGTGAGGGTTCAAACCGTGGAGAAGAAATTGACAAAAATGAAGATAAATGATGATTAAAAAAATGAAATGCATCACATTTGAGTCAGAGGAAAGTTTAGGCAGTACTCTTTAGGCAGTCAGAACAGTGTGATCTGAAGGTCATATAACACTGCTAGAGTTGTTGGGGTTCAAGCCCAGTACATTGGCACGGTGGCTTGGTGGTTAGCAAGTTCACCTCCCCACAATAGATTACCTGTCTGGGTGCAGTTTCCATGTGCTGTCTGATCGTGGAAAGCAGGTGAATTGCTTAGTCTAAATTGCCCTGGCATATGTGAAAGTGTTTGTATATGTGTGATGCAGTCCTCTAGGTGGACAGTAAGTCCAAATAGAAGAACCACAAATAAAAATTCTAAAAGTATAATTAGTATTAAATTAAATAAAATGATTAAATAGTGATATATGAAAATAAGAGATGTGTTGTTGTTATTATTGTAGTTATTGCTAATAATAACCCCTGCATCAGCAGAATTGTTGATCATTCCTTTCATTCAAAACATTAAAAACTAGGTCTAAATGTCACCGGTTCCAGGCTTAGTATAAGGCCAAGTGATGTGCAATGAATAAAACTGGGGAGAAGCTTGAGATCAGCAAATGAAGCAGCTTCAAAGTGTATGAGAATATTCTCTATATGAGATGTAGTGAATATAACATGATATAACGTATGACTGAATGTAGAAGATCAAACATTCCTGGAGTGTCTGAAACATCACAGAGAGAGCTTAACACAGAAGATCACAGCTTTGCCTGCTATTAGCACAGAAATCAGTAGAACAAAGTATGGCAAAAGATTCACAAGGAATATTACACATCTGCTGCTTTTGGCTTCCCTAAAACCACACCAGAATAACAGTTTGCCTAAATTTGCACATTTGAATGCAACCGTTTTGAGGAAAAGGAGTTTCAATAAGTGGAAAATCATTGCTGTCCAACACAAACCATTTTTATACATAAATAGTGCAGTGTAGACCATTGTTCAATGGTCAGGGCCTCACAGGACGACAAAGGAGCAGATATGATATAGGTAGCAGGTTGTTCTCATCACTGCAGTGACACTGACATGGCGGTGTGTTAGTGTGAGTTGCACTGGTACAATTGGATTGCTGGAGTTTTTCAACACCGTGTCCACCCACTGTCCACTGTATTAGTCATGCCTTCCTAGTTGCTCCATCTTATAGATGTAAAGTCAGAGATAGAAGCTCATCTGTTGCTGCACAGTTGGATTTGGTCATCCTCTAATCCTTCATCAGGGCTCACAGGGCGCTTCCATAGGACCCGTTTGGCCGGATAATTCCGGATGGTGTTGTTCTCAGTCCAGTGGTGATACTTCTATTTCTGATCCCCCAGCGCATTACACACTAACACACCACCATGTCAGTGTTACTGCAGTGTTAGCAATGACCCACCACCCAGATAATACCTGGGTATTAAGAAGAACAGGGTGAAATGAGACTAACAATGAGGGAAACAGGTGGACTACAGTTTGTAATTACAGAATTGTAAAATGGAGCTGATAAAATGGATAGTGAGTGTAGAAAGAAGGTGATTGATTGAGTGATTGGTGTATATCCTGTTGTGTTCTGGGCATTATATATATATATATACACACACACTATAAAGTACAGTATAGTAAAACGAACTGCTCGTTTACAGTGTTTTCACTGCATATATTTAACAGCGCTGGGCCATTACTCATAAATTAATTTCATATCAAGAGCACAGAGAGCCACAATAGGTCACATGACTTGAAATATACGCAGAGAAAAACAGTCTCTTTTTTTTTTTTCAGCTAACATTGCAATCCTTGTCCTGTACATCTCATATCTTGGAGCTCAAAAACAGCCAGTTGACTCAGCTGACAGATGCCATATGTATAAGTGTATGTAAATAAATAGTTTACAGAGCTGTATAGACTCACTGTGTTTCATCTCTTGTGTGAGATTTCCTAATTTTAGTACCTTGTGTGTGGATCTAGTGCTGCTGCTTGAAAAATCCTATGGGAAGCAGTGGTTTAATTCCCGGCAACAGAGAGAAGAGAATGAAAAAATGTTAATGTAAAATTACTTACAGTAGTTTTTAAATGAGCCCTTTGAAAAATGACTTAGCCTACTTATGTGAAGTTAACGTTTTGGAGTTTTGTACAGATACACTTATTCCATATTTCATATACACATATTCCAGGAACTTGTAATGCAAATGACAAAATAGCACGTTGCATTGCTACGATGGACTGGCACCCTGTCCAGAGGGTATTCCTGTCCTGTGCCCGATGATACCAGATCGACTCTGGATTGACTGAGACACAATTCAGGACCAAGAGGATTGTATGCAATTTTTCTGCTTTACAATTACATTCACAATCATCAAAAAAAAGAAGGAATCAACTGATTGCAATGATTGGGTGCATTTTCATACAATGCCAGATCACTATTGGTCACCATTTATTATGTATTATTATTTATTATAATTGATCTTACTTTCAAATAACATTGCAATCTGACAATTCGTTCTTGGTGATGAGTTTATTTAAACGTTTTTAATATGTTTTTATTATGTTCAAAGCAGAAAAATCAAGTCATTGGAATTCCTATCAAATAGTGCATTTTTTTCTTTCTTTCTTTCTTTCTTTCTTTCTTTCTTTCTTTCTTTCTTTCCCAATAATAGTAAACATATCTACCCAAATCATACAGGAAAACAAACAAATAAATAAATAAATACATGTGGAAAGAAGAAGCCCATCCCTCTAAGCCATTCTAAATGCATGTTTTAAAAATACTGCCCATCTCTGCAACAGAGAGTGACCCCTACCATCCATTTCCTCCCTCAGGGAAAGTGACCGAGTTTAGCTCTTTGGCTGAATACAGCGAATCCCTGCTTTTCAGCCAACATGTTTACTGCTATGCCAGTTACTGCAGTATTACATGACTCTGAAGAGTATCTCTGTTTTATCTGTCAACAGCTAAAAAAAGCCTCTAACACTGAACGTTGTGCAGGTTGGCTTGAACGTCGAGCATCAAGAAGGCTTTGCTGTTTAAAATGGAAGGTCTCTGCTTTGCCCTGTCTCAGGAGAGAGTTTGCTTTTGCCCAGCTGCTTGCATGAGAGCCAGCATTGTCCAGGTGGTGCGGAGTGGATCTGGCCAGGATGGGTTTTTAAACTGGAGTGTATGGAGCAGGATTAAAGATAAGCAGACATCGCCCAACACACAGAAGCGAGTGATGAATAGGCTAAAAGGTGAAAAGCTGCAACGGCAGCCAAGCATAGCAAAGCGACTTTAAAGAGAATAGATGCATATTTCTCTCTAATGCTACAGCAAGTTAGCCACACCCATTTCCACTGTAATTACATGGAATTTGTCAGTCAAGCTGTGTTCTTGGGGGAAAAAAAATCACAATATGACACAGCCAATCACAAGAGAGGTCATTTACATACAGCAAAAACACTGCAACAAAAAACAGCCTGTTTAAATGCTGAGGGATTGAAAAAATTGTGACAATTGTCATGGAAATGATTGTGGAACTTGCTGGTACATATTTCAAAAATCCATTTAATTGTTCACAGTCCAGTTTTGGTCCGTTTGCACGGGTTTCTTAAGAGCTTTTTAAGCAAAAGCAAAAACTATTCTTTATAGTGCCTCAATGTGTTCACCTTGAACTACTGCATTCGCCGTACTACACTAGTCATGTTGTATTATTACAACCCTACAATAATCTTTCTATGACCTGCCAGCAGCTTCAACAGTGCACAGTAGTGCTGGGATTTAAAGGCCCAAATCTGTGGCCTAAAGGTTAGAGAAGCAGGCTTGTGACCAGAAGGTTACTGGTTCACTTCCCTGGACTGGCAGGAATTGGTATTGGAAGAGGGAAAGGGACAGCACTTAAACATGGCTGATAGCTTGAGCAAGGCACCTAACCTCTTCTTGGGAGCTAAAGTAACTGCTCACCATTCTGAGGATTGCTTTACTGTAATGTAATTATAATTCATTTGTTTTGAGCATTTTCCAACCAATATTATCCATCCAAAATAAAAAAAAGGCTCTATCTGTGTTAGCAGTGTTTATACAACATCTCTGTTTTTAAAGAAAAATAAGGAAATTCAGCTTTCCAAATTTAGTGACTGCACATATCATGTGAGTACAAAGCATATTATTGTTTTTCATTCAAAGCTTGAGTTCAAACTTTCAAAACTGTCATAAACCCTCCGTCTATATTTAGACCAATCAGGTTGTGCGTTCACATTTAATAATATCTTTATGTGCATGTACTTTTTAAGGCATTACACGATTCAGACGTATGGTTTCAGTCACCACCACGGTGCAGGACAGGGGTCGGCAACATGTGCCCTGGAGATGCATGTGACTCTTTTATTACCCGCTTGTGGCTTCACAGCAGTTTAATTACAGATAATGTCTCACGCTTGAACAAAAGGGGCCAATCAGCTTGTTGGTTACAGATAAAATGTCTTGAATAAAGACCCACCTTTCAACAAAAAAAGCCAACTATCTTGCTGGTTACTGATAAATTCCAAGCTTAGTAGCCCGGACAATCTGAAAAATGACATTTTTGTGCATTATTGAGCCACATGCTATAAACTATTCACAGGGATTTTATCAGATTGAAACATTTATCCATTTTTTAAAATTGATTTGTAATTTGAGCTTCAGTTTCTAGTATTTTGGTATCTCCCCCTTCAGTGATGTTGGAGCCTGAGCTTCATTATTGTCAGGTGTTGTGACCATTAGTCTGCATCAGGCTATGTAGGTGGTTTGATTGTATTTGAAATAGGACAATATGACAAAATTTGGGTTGCTGCCCCCTGATCTAAGAGCTTAAGTACTCTCTGGACTCTTGACTCTCGAAATGTAAATTTTACTTTCATATCAAAAGAAGACTTTGGAGCACTGAGCAACGGTCCATTTCTGTTCTCCTCAGCCCAAGTAAGACACTTCTGATATTGTCTCTGGTTTAGCTTGATATTAGGAATGCTGCAGTTGTGGCCCTGTTCCAGGTGTTCAAATTCTTAAGTAGACTTTTCTGGACAATCCTCTCAAGCCTGTGGTCATCCCTATTGCTTGTGCACCGTTACCCACCACAATTTCCCTTCCAGAATTTTAAATGAATATGCTTTGATACAGCACTCTGAGAACAGACTTTGATTACCCTCTTTGTGGAGAGTGTCAATGACTATATTCTGGACCTTCAGGTCAGCAATCTTGTCCATGATTGTGGTTGGGTGCTGAACTAGACATGCGTTTATACTGTATAAATAGCAATTTAATCAAGTGGGAAAAATAAATGTGAGATACTGGAGAAATACTTGATACTTGAAATACTTGCAGCGATACTTGATTTCATGTTGCATGATTTTTCATGAGCTATATCAAGATCAAAATGAGACTTATGTGTCATGAATATACACTATATGGCACGTGATGTTTATACATGATTCTGCTATAGAAATTGTGCATTGTAGTGTAATTTATCACAATACTGATTCTCATAGTAATATTGTACTGACCACCATTACTTGTTAACATATCCTGCAGATAGAATTGTGTCTCCTTTTCTAACCCACCCCCCTCGTCCTGAACACACCACACTCATGTCTTGGATTAGTGCTACATCTATTTCTGTGGTGAATGACGGCAGTGGAGGGGCTTGTCTTCGTAAAAAGGCCTCCTCGTCTTCCTTGGCATCGATCAGACGCATTGATCAGTGGTAACATAAGGAGAAGCGTGCGATGTGTTAGAGCACTAGGCAACATGAAACCCACCGTTTTTCTGTTAGCCCTCTCTGAAGTACACAAAGCATTATTCTAATGAAACCACTATCTATAGAAGACAAATGAAGGTTACTGCAGTACTGCGATTCAGAAAGTCTTTGAGAGACTCAGGGAAAGCGAGAGATTGTACGCCAGTGACAAGAGATGACAGCAGATGGCCTAACAATTTTCCTCTGGATTGCAGAGCACTTGTTCATAATATATGGGTGTAGACTGAAGACATGATGATCGTAACAACACTCAAGGATGATGATGGTGGCACTTCATTAGTGTGAATAATGTTGAAAGATCTGCGTATATTCATAGCCATCAAATAAATGCACACAGTTGTGGCTATTAAGAATTAATAACCATAAAAACTTAAATACACTACCAATCAAATGTTTCTTGATACCTTGATGTCTTTTGACATTTCTGTTGTTATTTTTCAGTTATGTAAGGAAGTTATGTAATGACCTGCAGAGCTTTTGTTGACAAGTACTGTAGGAAAGAATGTAGGAGAAAAATGCCTAGACTTGCTACAAAATTTTCAATATTCACACTGCAGTTGCACAAAGTGAAAAAAAAGGTCAGGTGAAATATTTCAAGAGTTTTTGTTTTTACTTTTCATGTAAAACCTTATGGTTTCTCATCTTATTATAGTTTCATTAGAATATGCAATGTCTTAAAAAAGATCTCAGCCATTCCGCTGTCCAGGAAATAATTTACAAGTTGTGAACATTTAGACAAATACCAGGACCTTTTGGGGTTAACCAGTTTGGCACAGTAACAGAGGACAATATTGGTGCAAACAAAACACAGAATTTGAGCACAAGAACCTTGTACCAACTGTGAAGCATAGAGGTGGAAGTGTCAAGTGTCATGCTTGCAGCAGGGCCTGAAGCTCTCCATCATAGAAACCACTATGTTTCTAATGTCTTTTACGTCAGCTCGGATCCCGACTGCACTCACCTTAAGCATGTGACGTGTAGTCGAACCAAACAGCAACAATTAACTGCAGTCTTACAGCTGTTCTAGGCAGACTGCAACTACTATGGACATCGGCATGGCAGAGTAGACTGCAGTGGACAAAGGGCAAGAGGAAGACGCAGAAGACGTGCAAGTGAGGCTTAAGGATATTGCTAACAGACTGCCAATTTTGTCCCTGTTCCTGGACAATGTCCACAGCTGTCAATGCAGCTGAGGATGAGTGTTTCCGAGGAGACGAGAACTAGGCTGTACTCTGTTTTTTCGGAAACACCCTGATCAACGGTGGGCTCCTTTTCTGTATGGACCGCAACCAGCTATTGGGGAAAGCTCAGGGAGGAGGCTTATACAACTATGTAAGGTTGGTGCCCAAACTGTGCTCTGAGGCTGTAGAACAGCTGACTCTGAAGTGTTGGCAACATTATTTACCTTTGAAGTTTACAACAGTGTACATGATTGCTGTTTACATACCACCAGATGCTAACGCTAATGACTGCTGAAGGAGCTGCATGATAACATCAGCTCGTTTTTAATGTGATGGCGGTGGATTTTAACCATGTGAACCTGACACTTTGCTGAGGATTTGTCAGCTTGTTACTATATCAACACAGGGAAACAACACACTGGACCATGTATATACCAACATATAAGATGCATACAGAGCCATCCCCAGCACCTACCTCAGCTTCTCTGATCACATGTCTGTTATACCCAGCAATAGTGACTGGCAGGGGCAGGGGGGCTGGATCTGGAGGTTTACACATACAGTATGCTGTGCTCAGATACATCAGCAAGTGTGTTGAAGATGTCACCACCACCAGGACAGTGACTTGCTACCTAAACCAGAAACCCTGACTGAACACAGAGGTTCATACTCTGCTGGAACCCAGGGATGCTGCCTTCAGGTCTGTTGACACACAGGACCTCAGGAGGGCTAGAGGAGAGCTGACTGCAGGTAGTAAGAGGGCCAAAGCCACATATGCGCAGAAGATCCAGGGACATTTCAGTTCTCAGGGTCCACAGGGCATGTGGAAGGGTATTAAGTGCATCACAGACCATTATACTAGAGATGCACAATGCCCTAGGGATCCCTCACTGCCTAATGCTCTCAACAGGTTCTATGGCCTAAATACACCCCCCAGCACCAGACTCACCCCACCACTTGGAGAGAACTCACTCAGTGTGACTCCAGCAGATATAACCAGGAGTCCCAAGAGGATTAAAGCCTACAAAGCTACTGGCCCAGACAAGTACTAGATGCAAGAAGAGATCCACCTGCACCAGACGGAGGAACAGCTTCTTCCCTGAAGCAGAGACACTGCTTGACATTTCCATGCTGCTGTTTTTATATATATATATATATATATATATATATATATATATATATATATATATATATATATATTCCTTTTTTGGGTGTAACTGGGACCTTGATTTCATAATTTCATTCCACCTCATGTATTACATGTGATGTGAATGACAATAATGTCTCTTGGAACTTCATAATCTTTATTGTATCAGAGGGGTCTAAAGGAACATGTACGACTGACACTGAATCATCACATAAAAACATGGACAAAATTGTTGGTACCTCTCCTTAATGAAAGTAAAAAACACAGTAGTGACAGAAATAACTTGAATCTGGCAAAAGTAATAAATAATAATAATAAATAAAAATTCTATGGAAAATGAACAAATGAAAATCCGACATTGATTTCAAATTGTGGGTCAACAGAATTGTTTTGAAAAGGAAAATCCTTAATCAGGCCTGGACAAAAATAATGATGGTACCCCTGAAAATAATGTGACCAAAGAAACGTGTTAAATCAACTGATTAGCATCACAGGCATCACTTTCTTGTAATCAGTCAGTGGGCCTATATATAGGGCTACAGGTAGTCACTGTGCTGTTTGGTGACATGGTGTGTACAACACTGAACATGGACCAGAGGAAGCGAAGGAAAGAGTTTTCTCAGGAGATTAGAAAGAAAAATATAGACAAACAAGTTAAAGGTGAACGATATAAGACCATCTCCAACCAGCTTGATGTTCCTGTGACTACAGTTGCACATATTATTCAGAAATTTAAGATCCATGGGACTGTAGCCAACCTCACTGGATGTAACTGCAGGAGGAAAATTGATGACAAATCAAAGAGACGGATAATAAGAATGGTAACAAAAGAGCCCAGAAAAAAACTTCTAAAGAGATCAAAGGTGAACTTCAAGCTCAATGAACATCAGTGTCAGATCACACCATCTATTGTTGTTTGAGCCCAAGTGGATTTAATGGAAGATGACCAAGGAGGACACCATTGTTGAAAACAAATAATGAAAAAGTCAGATTGGAATTTGCCAAACTACATGTTAACAAGCTACAAAGCTTCTGGGAGAATGTCCTATGGGCAGATCAGACAAAAATGGATCTTTTTGGCATCACATCAGCTCGATTAAGCAAAAAATTAAAAATTAAGCAAATCAAGAAAAGAACACTGTCCCTACTGTGAAACACGGAGGACGCTCTGTTATGTTCTTGGGCTGCTTTGCTGCATCTGCCACAGGGTGTCTTGAATCTGTGTAGGGTTTAATGAAATCTCAAGACTATCCAGGGATTCTAGAGTGAAATGTGCTGCCCATTGTCAGAAAGCTTGGTCTCAGTTGCTGGTCTTGGGTCTTGCAACAGGATAATGACCCAAAACACAGCTAAAAGAATGGCTAAAAGGAAAACATTGGACTATTCTGAAGTGGCTTTCTGAGCCCTGACCTAAACACTATTGAGCATCTTTGGAAGGAGCAGAAACATGCTGTCTGGAACATGCATCCTTCAAACCTTAGACAACTGGAGCCGTTTGCTCATGAGGAGTGGGGCCAAAATACCTGCTGAGAAGTCTCAGTGACAGTTACAGGAATCATTTGATTGCAGTGATTGTCTCAGAATCTTGTGCAACAAAATATTAAGTTAAGGGTGTCATCATTGTTCAGTTTAGTTATATCATCTGCATTTCTCAACATTTAAGTTCAAATGAAGGTCCATATGTTTAAATATGTTCATGTTGTATATGGGGTGTCCTAATGCATGGCGTTTTTTCCCAAGGCAGCACTGTCACAAATATTGACCATAGTATTTACACATATACATTTGATTTGTCTATAACAGATTATTGCTACATATTTTTCAAAACCAAAAATATAGGTGTTAAAACATATGGCCTGAATACTATAGCTCACATCATGCAATTTGAAAATCCCTTGCTGTGTATTAAATCCACATTAGTGAAACCTTGGTGTGACATTGTTATACTGCATTTTCATTAAGCATGGGTGACAGGGCAATTTAACTGGACATGATGATTGACAAGTAACCCAGTGACTATGCTTCATGTGTGATAATTGGTGTGGGTGAGAAAACAAGGAAAATGATCAATATTAATTGGTCAATATTGAAGATTTTGGCATTAGAATCATCACTGGAAAGAAAAAAAGTGATATCATTCAAGCTCTAATGGCAGATTTAACTCTTTATATTATTCATTAGACATGTGATTAATCAGAAGTGCACTTATTAAAACATGATTAAAAGCACGATTGTAGAGCTGTGTAATATCAGTATGGCAATGGACAGTATGATAGAATTGACTGATTCTATTTTCTCTGTGGCTGCAGCGATTTCTACAGTAACAGATTTACATCTCTCAGGTGTATCATATCATAGTGGCAGACAAAGTGGCAATATTTGAAATGGATGAGCTCTCCAGAGCTGAAACTGGCTGCAACAGCGCCACTTAGGCCAGGTGGAGCCTGGAGTGCTGTTGGCTACAATACCCCTACAAGACCACACACACATACACCCACCCTCACAGCCAACCAGGCTCGACCGTGCCATTGAGCATACTGCTGTTGTTTTTTTTTTTTGTTTTTAGTCTAACAAGCTTTTGCCAATCACTGCTATGACAGTGCCCTGTCAAAAGCAGCCCTCTATCACAGTCCTGCAATGGATTGTTAGTGATTTTGCGGCAAAGCAAGCAAGCAAACAAACAAACAGCAATTGTCTAGAAGGCGAAAAACAACCAACAGCATGAGAGATTGCTTTGTTGCACATACTGTAAGTGTGAATATTTTCCAGTGGGATCTACGGCCTATCGGATTTTGTCTTGGGAAGCAATAGTGTCTTGATTGCTGTGAAGTTGAAGCTGTATATTTTAAAAGTAGGACAGTGTACAGGAGGAGACGTCCTCGTCTGTGTTGTGTGTTTTTAGGTGGAGAGCGTGGAGTAGAAAGGCAACAGTAAGAGACCTTGTGCGAATTCTTGCAAGAAAAGCTCTTCTGACAGAAGGCGAGGCGAGGGTCTTGGCGCTGTGATGTGACGTCTTGTTGAGCATCAGTGTATCCATTGTTCAGCCCACATGCGCTGCTTGTTGTCAGTATGATGAATACAGTTTGGAAGATAAAAAAACAAAACAAAAACAGTATGAGAGGAAAAGGCCTCATAATGTCCTTTTTTTCACAACAGATTCCGCCCATCAGATCTGAGAATCAATACAACACCGTGACCTTGTACAAATGAGACACATTTTGTTTGGTTCATGTTTTGAAGTGACTTTTTTTTAACATTATACCAATAAGAACCTTGATCATGAAAGCTGTTCGATTTATACTACTGTAGCCCTTCCCATTCAGGTTCATTCAGACTGGACTGCTTTAATTCAAGTCAGACCCTACCAGTCAGAGAACAGGTCATACTGGCATATCAAAAAGAAATTATAAAAGTTCATTCATATTCATCATATATATATATTCTGCATATGGTTTATAGCTCATGTAAATCAGAAATCTTGTAAATCAGATTATTAGAATATTTAATATTGAATTTAAATGTAATTAATATAAAATATGTGGATATTGTTTAAATTGTAGTTTTATATTTGGGGTCTTAATTCTGACTTTTTTTGTATGTGGGGGTTTTGGAATTGGTGTTGACCTGCTCACTGTAGGGGTACTGGAGGCAATTGTTGAATAACAATTGTTTCGAAATCTGTTTAGACAGTTTTAATAACACATGACAGAAACTTTGACGCCCTTTGGACTAACTGTATATTTGGGACGGTCATTCATTTTGGGAGGGTAACCCATGAGCAATTGTAGCCACCCTACATATTAAACATCTTCTATACATTTATTTCTTTATTTTCATAAGGCAAAGGGATTTTCTTTTGGTTTTGTTTTGTTTTTTATATTTAAAATTTCAGCATCTCAGAAAAATTGAATTTCATGATTTTGTTCATAATCCAAACATATCCAATCATCACCTTTTTATTTTTATTTTATCATTTAAATCTGACACTAAATCAAATAATGACAAATCATAATCATAATCATCATAATAATGTACATTTAAACAAAAAAATCAAACTTTTGCAGTCTGATAGGAATTAAACACTGAACAGCTTGTTGGTTTCATTTAAGATCATGTTCAAAACAAAGCTTCATACATATTGTTTTCTCAAAATCTTGATAAATGAAAAGTAATTTATTATTAATGCAATCAACTTTTTTATGCTGATTTGAAAAACAATCTGATCCATGACTTAAAAACTGCAACACATTCAGTATAAAGTCGCTTTAATGAATTCTTGTGTACACAGGAAACACTGAAGACGCTTTACTGCTGAATAAATACAGAAATACAGCTCTGAGGAGCTCTTATAATGCCCTGAATGTGTGGTTTCCATACAAACACGGTCTTCATTCAGTTTCACAGTATTTTTTCTTTCATCCTTGTTTCTCTTTAACAGCTAAACAGCCACTTTCAGGAGATGCACGACAGATTTACCACCTTTTTTTAATAATATTAAGCTGTTAATTACCGAAACTAGTTTTTTTCCTTATTTTTAGCATTTACAGAGATTGTCCTCCTATATATACCCTCTGCTTCTCGTGTCTCACTTCACCTTCATGTCAAGCAACTTCACACCCACCTCCACCCCCTCTCCTCCATTCTTCTCCAAGGATCACCTCAACTGCTGGGTTTGCCTCCTCTGTTCAGCTTTCTGTTTGTGGTCCGTATTAGCATGTTTAATGGTCTCTGGAACATTTCTGAAAGTTGCTCAGTGCTGAAAGGTTTCTGCTGTTTGGCCAAGACCATCATTCTGAGGGAAAATGGAGTCTCACCATGTGTTGACGCTTGCATTTAACCGAGTATTTGGTTCAAAATCAGTATAATTTCAAATAAGCTGTTTGTCGTGTCTTGTTTTCTATAGTTGCACTGTTTGGACTGGAAGGTCAACAGCATTTTTGGAAACCTTTACTGTATTTGCATCTTACTTTATTATTCTATGAGAGGGGTCCTTTACAAAACCTTGGAGCCAGATGATCAGGGGGGGTCAGTCAAACTGTAGAATATGATTTTAAACACACTATAAAATCTTCATTGTAAAAATGTCAGATGCCAAACAAAATAAATTGGCGCAGAATGTCACAGTCACGTGTTTTTAACGTCATTATCAATTAGCAGCACAACTAACCTAATTTGGGAAACTTTATTTACTGAAACACCAAATTGGATTTTATGGTTATCAGTTGATGTTAAGGTACATTCATTGTAAAAGTAAATTGTTGCACCCAGAAGGAAAAGTTGGTTTGCAGTGTTATTCACAAGGAAGGTTACAATGAACAGTAGATGATTTAAAAAATGATACTGATTTGGCCAATCTTTATTGAGCCACACATACAGAAGTAGTGTCTCTCATTATGCTGTAAGGCATAACACAGTATAGCAGACGTCCTGATATGGAGTTGTAGATGTTCCTAATGTTGTCCTGTGATAATCTGCGCGATGCAGCTTGAATATTCTTACTCAGTTGCTGCAAAAAGTCCAGTAGGGGTGGAGTGTTGATACTGGACAACAGAGATTTAGTTTCCTGAACACTCTTTGTTCCATCATATATATTATGAGTTGCTGATCATGAAAAGCCCATCAAATGTTCCTATCATGAATCACTACATTACACGGTATGCTGGCTATCGTGCACCGTGTCCTCCACATAAAACGTGGAACGATGAACAATTTTGTTGACAACCTGTTGACAAGCTTATTCAAGCTTACAAAGCAATGGACTGTAACATGTGATTGAAAATTCGTTTTCTGCATTCACTCTTGGATTTTTTTCCTTAAAATCTTGGAGCAGTCAGTTACAAATATGGTGAACAATTTCACCAAGACAGTCTTCCGGCGGAAAAGCAGAACCATAGCTTCTGGAAGCCCTCAAAATTTCAGCACGATACAGACAATCAGACATTATTTTTGTGTTCAACTTGAATGTGTCTACAAAGAATGACCACAAAGAAAGCAACATTATTGTACAAATATTTTGCCTAACATGTCTAATAGCAATCTGCACATGTTCAGTTGGGGATACGTCTGTCAGTCCAGCTGGAAAAGTGCACTCACAGTTTCATTGGTCATCTCAGACAATAGCAGGACTTGACTGCCACTGTCTGCCATTCTGAGTGACTCCATGACAGTCTGGCAGAACACCATTGCAGTCTTTGGCGATGTTGAAGATGTTGGCGACGTCACTCATCAATGGTCTGCATGCGTGTAGTCCTGTGACTTGCAGCTGCCTGCCAATGGTCCTGGCACTAACAGGATGACTCATGGAGGGCATCACTGTTCTGTGAATATCCACAGTCATGGCTTTTGGGTCACTTTGGGCATGTCAGACAATCTGTCAGTTCTCCCTCTTCGTGTAGGTTGGTCTCCTAGAATGTCCATGCAATTTCCTCTTCCACCAGCAGTGTGCGTTTGTAATATCAGCATGACTGGTATGATGTCCATTAAGACCATCCTGCGAAAGCACGAGTTAGAATGGAAAGCACGACCTTAAATAGTCAGTCAGTCAGTGATGAGGCTTATCCTTGCTTATTTCTCATGAGCACAATACTTGAGTTACTCGCATGACTTACAGTATCAGACCTGTCCACCCAGGCTCACAGTGGCTCAGCACTCTAATGTGTTAGCACTATTGTCTGAGCATCACTGGTTCGAATCCCAGGACATGCTGCTTTCCATTGGCAGCATCAGTTAATGGAACTGACCTCACAGTGTGATGCTGGCCAGCCCAGACATCTGTAGAATAGGCATTGTATTGCAGCTGGGGACCTGACACTTTCCTCTGAGAGTATTGACATAATGGAGGCGGTTCATAAGGAGTTGGTTGATGGCTTTACAGGTATGGGAAGAAACATGGTTATCACCCTCCCAGCATTGTATGTGTGGGGGAGAGTCCTGTCAGGGTTAGGTAGTTGACATTTTTGACATTTTCAATGGAAATTGGGGGGGTATAAAAGAAACAAAAATACACACCAAGTTTAATTTCTGTCAATTTATTGCTTCTGGGTGCAACTATTTTTCTCTGACTATGACTGTACTTGGACCAGAGGGCAAAAAACGCTTCAGAGCATCCCTAGTTTAATGATAAAGTAATTTAAAAATGAGTCTGAAGTACATTTGATTTAATATCATCATCAATATATTACATTTGCTTTAGTACATAAACTTTAATGCTACTGGTCCCTGACAGTTTAGTATGCTGCTTCATTTAGATTCTGAACATCGAGGAAATGGTTCCATTAACTGATGCACCCGTGCAGCACATTTAGTACATAGACTTAACCTTTCTGCTATTTGTAAAAAAAAAAAAAAAAAAAAAAAAACGGAGTGTGAATGGTTTTGAAAATGCATGCTGAGCGTAAGAACTGAGTGTGTGAGTTTGGTGTGTGGTCCATATGGAGCGGCAGAGTTTAACTGAGTCAGGTGAGAGCAGAGCAGAGCAGGAGACAGAGATGGTGCTGTAGGCGGAAGCAGGTGATCAGAGGAGGGTGAGGAGACAGAGAGGTTCAGGTGTCGTCCCGGTGCAGGTAGGGTGTTTGAGGTGATGATAACACACCATATGGTCCACACATTACAGTTCTCAACCTAGCTAGTCAGATAGGAACTGAATGAGCAAATCGGTCTCACAAAGGATCAAAACGCACGTGCACGTGTCTGACTGTACACGCTTTGTTTCTGAGAAAAAGCTCAAGGAAAATGTGCAGAAGGATGACTCACAAATGTTTCTTGTTCACTCTGGTCTGTGCAGAGGCCACCAATCTGACACTTCCTATCAGTATCAGACATTGCTGGATCAGATAGCAGCAGGAAAAAAAAGACTTCACAATATGCTTAATAAGCTTTATAATACAAGGGGGATTAATTTCTAAGTCTAATGATGTTAGTTATTTTGTAACCCCTGGTGAAATTCAGGGTGGTGTTAATAATTAATGTTATGCATTCATTTGCAATAATTTGGGCACCAAGGATTCCCAAATGGGCATGTAGTGGGTCCCCACTCGCACACCTCCCATGGAAATCACACTTGTTTGGTCTCTTTCTGATGATACATGCTGTATTTTAACATTAGCTGTGGCAAGAGCAACCTCTAGGTCCCATGATGATATTTTAGGATTGTTGGATACTTCTTTACATATCTTGAGGCCAACAGCAGTTGCTGGCAGTTGCCTCACTTGTAAATTATTTTACAGAAATGAAACGGCTGATTTCTAATTGTTTTGAGATCTTTCTAAATCCCTTCCCAACATCAGATACATCTGCAACCTTCTTTCTGAAGGCGACAGCGAGCTCTTTGGTGATTAAGAGAGAACAAAAAATGTCTGAGGTTTCAAAAAGACAGGCTTCTCCAGAATCATCTCTGACCACGTTCTGATCAACTAACATGATGTGGCTGACGTGGTGCACCGGATTCTAATTTTAGACGTTTAAAGCAGTATGTGGAGATGTCCTCAGAGGAAAAATGCTTTTCTTTTTATTACATTTTAATTTATTCAGGTTTATGTGTTTATTTATATAACAGAGGTTTCCATGGGGTGTCCAATATATTTCAAAACACTCATCCAACACAGATCCAAATACTGTGCATCCCCCCCCCCACGTGATCTAACTGATTACTGCCTTCAGAAGTCCTTCAATGACCGAGTGGGCTGTGTTAGATTTGGATTGGATTTGGAACCTGCAGGAAGTAGGAACCTACAGGGTTGCATATGAGATTGTCATGGCATGATAACCATATCTTCTTCTTCTCCTCCTACTCTTCTTCTTTTTCTTGTTCTAATTATTAGTTAAAAAGACACTTAGGGAAATTAAACCAGATTTATTTTTATAGCTTTTAACAAGGTAGATCTGTTTTAACCTGTTTCATATCCATCTAATGATTATTTTCATTATAGATTAATCTGCTGCTTTTCTCTCCATTAATGGATCGATTGGCTCAAAAGTAAGACATTGGTGAGATTCTCCATTCATTTTCATTCATTCAGTATTATTATTATTATTATTATTATTATTATTATTATTATTATTATGTATTAATAATGCAAGCAAATGTACATTGATTTTGGTGCACCACTGCAACCTCGTCAGGAAGGTAGCTTTCAATATGTTTACTATATATGCAACACGTGGTATTTGAACCGCTGTAGTTGAGGAAAATACTAGTTTATCTCCAAAATACATGAAGGTAATAAAATGTACAGCCCATGCAGCTGTCCACAAATGGATTCCATTCAGGCAAATTGCTTTTCATAAGTGTCAATTATAGCCTAATACAGCCTAAAACAGCCAAACGTTATGTAGACTTTCACTAAATTGAATTTATATTTGGTAATTGGTGGATAAGCAAATATGTCATTTGTCGTCCAAAATATGGGGCAACTGTCACTGCAGAAATAATCTACCCATGGATTTAGTGTGAGGATGGAGTCGTCTCCTATATAAGCAATACACGAAATATTGCTTATCATGGCAGGTGCTTCCGCTCTCTTTTTTAAAAAAAAAAAAGCTGAGATATTCCTGCCTTTCAACCAAATGTCTTTTACGCTTATTACGTGTCAAAGGGCAAGAGCCATTCAATTCAATTAGACATCCCTACAAACACAGGGATTATTCTCTCTCCTCTGCTCAAGTGTAATGATGTGTCTTTGTTTTAGATTAGTCCTGAAACCCTCTTCTCCTTAGGGGAATAGATCTGACGGCCTCTCAGCTCACTGCACATTTGTGTAATAAGCTTCAATTTGCCTTTATTGGATTGAGAAGCAGCCCTTTTCCTCATTTTAAACAGCAGTAATGAGCCATTGGAAGGATTCGACGGTGTTATGAGAATGTAAATGGGAAAAGAGTCCTCAGCAATTTGCCCATGTAACACATTAGTGGCAGCTAGTTTAGTAGAGAGGCATCTTGAAGTCCATTTTTCAGCACCAGAGTTCTCCTGGTGTCCTGTCTGACTTTTCAATTCCTTTAGCCCCCCACATATCAGCATAATGGAACTCTGATTGGAGGTTGTACCTGCGGGGTGCGGGGAAGGAGGGGGTGGTTGAGGGGTGGATTCAGGCCATGTTGAAGGACGGATATGTGCAGAACATCTGATCATGTGGATTTCAGATTAAAGTACAGCCAAGGGATCACAACTCCCCACATATTCTTACAGCCGTGGATGCCATTCGGGTTGAAGTGTTCAAGGCATATTTACATTAATATTGTTATTAATAATCATGTCTTACTACATTCCATTAATTCTAGTTCCCCCCTTGGTGTATATGCCTTGAAGCGCCTCTTCTCATATTTAATTTCATTATTTCTTACTCATAGGTCATTAGAACAAACAGAGAATGTCTGCAGAAAGCATTAAGATTTGATTAAAAGTTATTGTTTTTTTTTTTATTGTGATATTATTATTCATTGTTGTTTTGTGGAAAGAAATGTAAAGAAAAATGCCATTTTGCCTTTTCTGGCACCAAAGCCATTAGAAAAATTATTGCATACAAATTACAGCATGAAAATATACCTTTATAGTGGTTGAAAAAAATAGTGTATTTTCTATAAACAGTTCACAAATACATTTCCATTCTCTGCATTTTGCTGATGCACTTAATCCAGAGCAACTTACAAAAGTAGATGCTACCAAATACAAATGTCAGAATGGAGACCTCGTCTTACTCAACATATCACACAAGATATAGCATAATTATAAGCCTTTATTGAGTTAAATGTTCTTTACAGAGATGGGTCTTCAGCTGGTATTTGAAGACAGCAAGGGACTCAGCTGTTCAGACACCCAGGGGAAGTTTGTTCCACCACTTTGATGGCAGGACAGAAAAGAGTCTGGATGCTTAACTTCCCAAGGGATGGTGGGTTAGGCCGAGCTGTAGTTGATGCTTGAATGGGTCTTGACCATCAAGTTCGGAGGGGTTGGTCCATTTTTGGCTTTGGATGGATGGATGGATGGATGGATGGATGGATGGATGGATGGATGGATGGATGGATGGATGGATGGATGGATGGATGGGTGGATGGATGGATGGATGTGAAAGCTGAAATGGTAAAACTGGCAAAGCTTACACATGAACATGTAGACATCTAACAAATTCTCTACTGTAGCTTGAATGTGTCGACTGGAATGATCATTATAAAGGATAATAAGGATAATTAAGGATCATAAATTGTAGCAAAATTACTTATTTGACTATTATTCAAAAGCCTCATTACTTACAAATCACTAGATGTTATTCTGTAGCTGGAGTTTAATCATCATCTTAAATCTAGTTAGATCATATCTAATATTATTTAATCATTATATCATTATTCATGATTGGTATAGTAAGATATTTTATAAGATTACTCAAACCACTTCTCGACACCCTGCTCGCTCACTGTAGAAATCGCAGCTAGATCTGATCTGGTTTCACTTGCTAATATAACATTTCTTTTGGGATGTGGGTGTCCTTCTGAATCATTGAAGAGCTAACGTTTGGAGAGAAAGCATTGTTATGAACAGCAAATGAGTAACAGAAGTTCATTGAAGGATTCCGTATGTACTTATTAGAGCTTGGCGATATATCAGTATTTATATTGATATTGGGATTTAAAGAGAGATTTAAAGAGAGAAGGATATGGGAAGACGCGATATTGGGTTTTCAGGTTTTTAAACAACATTCTGTTTAAATCTTGCAGAAACCTTTTAGTCTGCTCACACATCTGGATTTAAGCTCCTCCTCTACTCTGCTCTCTTCCATTCCCATTCACACTCTCACATATACAATATAGAGGGGACATAAGATTAGTAAGTATAAAGAAAAATGAAGATAAATTTCAATATGTTTCAATATAGATGGAATGATTTCATGGGTTTTCCTCATTTTTTCACACTGTAGTTTTCAACCAGGATCACCAGTGGCTGGGTATTGTAGTCCTGGGCAATGATCGGGAATGTGGCAATATATTGGTAGTGCTTTTCAGAAATGTTGTATTGGAATATAGTCAAATTCAAGTCTTTTATATACATTACATGTAAAGTAATTACAAATTTTTTACTCTTGATCAGGATGTTTCAAAATTAAAAAAAGCTTGAAATATGTTACTTATATTCATATAATGAATATAAAATATATGACAGAACGAGCACATTATGAACAAATGTACTAGTCTGTGTATGTATACAGTGCATCGTGAAAGTGTTAACAGTGCTTGACATTTTGCATAATTTATTATGATATGGCCTTATTTCAAGGTGTATTCAATTCATTTTGTCCCTCAAAATTCTACACATAATACCCCACAATGACACAGTGAGAAAAGGGGAGCATCAGTGCACAGCCATTTTTAGGTATCTCCTGAGATTTTCAATCAGGTTCAAGTCTCAGCTCTTGGAAGGTAAACTTTCATCCCAGTCCAGAGCCGAGGTCCAGAGCGCTCTGGTGCAGATTATTTTCAACGATGTCTCTGTGCATCACTGCAGTCATATTTCCCTCGACTCTGACTAGTCTCCCAGTTTCTGATGCAGAAAAACATCCCCACAGCATGATGCTGCCACCACCACGCTTCACTGTAGGAATGGTACTGGCTAGGTGATAAGTAGTGTCTGGTTTCCTCCAGACATGATTCTTGGCATTCAGTCCAGAAAGTTCAATCTTTTTGTTTCTCATGGCCTGAGAGTCGTCTGGGTGCCTTTTCGACAAACTCCAGATGGGCTGTCATGTGCCTTTTACTGAGGAGTGGCTTCCGACCTTACAGGCCTGATTGGTGGAGTGCTGCAGAAATAATTTTCCTTCTGGAAGTTCCTCCTCTCTCCACAGAGCAACATTGGAGCCGTGTCAGAGTGACCATTGGGTTCTGGATCGCTTCCCTGAAAAAGGCCCTACCATGACCACTCAGTTTGGCCAGGCGGCCAGCTCTAGGAAGAGTTTTGGTGGTTCTAAAAGTCTTTATGGATAATGTAGGCCACTGTGCTCATTGGGAACTTCAATGCAGCAGAAATGTTTTATACTATATATATAAATATATGTACACACTCTGATATGGGTTCTGAAACTTTTGATTGGTAGTGTACAGCACAATGACTGTTTGATGTTTGTTTTACTGGTTTATAATCAACCACAACATCATGACCCCCTCTTTGTTTCTACACACATTGTTCACTTTTATCAGATCTTACCACACAGGAGCCCTTTGTAGTTCTATAATTAGAACTTAGTAGGAAATGCCGATGCTGAACATCAAGACAAATCAAGTCAAAATGTCAAAATAATGCTGCTGAATGTAAATTGAACACAAATATATTTTACAACAGAAATCACTATGTAGTTAAACACAATACAGGACTGCAGACGCCAATTTATACCACCTTTCTTCTAAAATACAGGGCAAAAATTAGGCGAGCGTCTCCCCTAAACTGCAGTAACAGCCTCTACTTCCCTGTGAATGTATTACACTAAATGGTGGATTGTTGGGAAGATTTGACTGACATATCTGACTGTATATGAGTTGGATAATTAGTCCTGGATCAAAATGCAGTTCAATCCTAAGGGGACCATTGAAGAACAGGGTGAAAGAAGGCTATCAAGGCATGCAGAGAAACAAATGAACAGTGGTTCTAATTATGATCACAAATGTGGTTTAGGTTAAGAGTTCAGAATCCAGTAGAATTTAGCTAATAATATTGAATGATGTCATGCTTTTTTTTTATTCTCACTGAATTCTAAGGGTGTTAAGGCTGGTTTCTGATGTTTTAGCAGCGGTTTGCTTTTCAGCTATCATAGTCACAGCAGCTGCCTGGATTAGACAGATGTGCAGACAGGACAGTCATCTGCAGCACAGTGATGACATTGCCCACCTGCAGCGAGGTTAAAGCAGCCAAACAGACCACATATTATTCCTCTGGCATGCAATACTGGTGTTTAGTATTCATATAAAATCGACTATCACTGCATAAAGTAGAACCCAGTGTTTGGTGGGTGTGTTTACATGAAAACAAACTAGCATTTTGATTCCCCCTTGGGCTACTAGCAAAGCAATTATATTAAAGACAACAAGAAAAGCCATTTCACCACATAGGATATTAATATTGTATAGACCTAAATGCTGATGTCTGGTTAGTCATTTTTCCCTGAGGGCTTTCCGCAAGAGTGTTTAAAAGACAATATGATGTTTGGAAAGAATCACAGCATCCTCTGATGTCGGACACTTGTTCCCTTCTAAAGCATCAATTAGCGCTTACCCTTCTACACAAAGAGGCAATTCAATAAAAAAAAAAGTCAATCCTTCTAGACTGAATATGAGCTCATACACAAAAGCAAAATGACTACAGAGGTCCAGACTTCATGTCTATATAGTCAGATCCATTACACCCTTTCAGATCACTGAAAAGTTTCAGCCTGTCTAATATGTAATAGATATATTCATGACAGTACAATAAAATATGTATGGAGATTCCTGACATGAATGACACTGTCGTTCCATGCTGACAGGTTCAAGAATTGCTCTGCTACGTCTTGTAATTCCATGATTGACACCTTTTTTGAGCCCTGGATCCTCCAGAGAGGCAGGAATTGATATGAATGTGAATGGAGACGTGGGGGGAAATTGATTGCTGTCACTCTACAGTATATGTTTGTGATATCACTATAAACACATTATCTCAGGAAAAGTTTCTGTCTGTTCATTAGTCCCGTTCCTTTATAGTTTTGTCTTATTTTGTCTTTCAGTCATAGTTTGTCACGTAATTTTCCTTTCAATATATGCTGACATTTAGCTGACAGATGCTTAAGGCAACGGAGTGTGTGTATAGAAATGCATATGCATTAATATATTAATATATCATTTCTATGTAAGAGGGATAGAGATACAGATACTATATTAAGCTTTCCCGAGAACATACAAAAGCAACATTAGTAGAACAAGGTTTTTAATGTTTGCTTATATATATATATATATATGTGATGAGTATTTTACAAAGACAGAATAAACTGCTCAAATGCATCATTTAAAATAAGATAAGGTAAGAAAGTTCTTGTTTAAACTGACAAGACTGTACTTTAGTATCACTTTATTAGCCCAGCAGTAGCTCTATAAAAACTGACCCCAGTATTTAAGATGGGATATATCACCCCCTTGGAACTATAAGGTTCTATCTAATATTTTTATCAAAGCTTAGTTATTTACATATTTTTATTCTGTCACTTCTTAAAATTTCATTGTGTTTTTTAAGTTGCCTGCATTTTAGACTCTTTATCTAGAAAACAGAACATTTATATCTCCATATATTCAGTGTCACTTGATGTACTTTAAGGCTCAGTATCGCAAACTGCTCAGAATGCAGAACCTTATAGTTCCAAGGGGACGATATGAAGAGACAGGTTTATTTGCATTTCCTGAGTGGTGATGACAGTAACTGTAGGGTTGTTGATCAATTAATCATGATTGATTATATGACCCACCACTAATACAAAGCAACTAATACCTGCTCTGTGGTGGTCCTGTGGGGCCCTGACGAAAGTATGTGTGACAGTATGCAGAGAAACAGATGGACTACAGTTTATAATTATAGGACTAAAGAGTGCTTGTATGTGTTTAGTAGAGCTGATAAAATGGTATAATAAGGAGGCAATCTTAATAATATCTATATTGGGCTTGTTAATAATAATAATAATAATAATAATAATAATAATAATAATAATAATAATAATAATAATAATAATAATAATAATAATAAGACTCCTGAGTGGAACGCAAAAGGATTCCAATTTTTACCACACCATATGTGTTCAGCTCATTTTTTGTTGTTTTCCAGACGTTCTCTCTCTCTCTCTCTCTCTCTCTCTCTCTCTCTCTCTCTCTTTCTCTTTAATTGCACAATTCACAATTATGATTAACCAATTGATAGCCCTATTTAATCCAAATGCTAGACTTCAGCTTTCCAGGGGTGGCATGGAGTGATGGAGTCCTAGGTAATTGGAGTCCAAAATAGATGGAACTAAATTGAGACCAATGTCTAGACACCTCATGGGTCTGTCTTATTGCTCACTTTTTCTTTAATTCACTCGTGTTTAGCAGGTTGAACATTCTCCACTAGGGGCACTGTACATTAACTGTGTGTCCAAAAACATATATGCAATCTAAATATATTTCCCTTTATTAGGTTTAATACAGTTTTAATAAATAATAATAATAATAATAATAATAATAATAATAATAATAATAATAATAATAATAAGACTCCTCAGTGGAATGCAAAAGGATTCCAATTTTTACCACACCATAAGTATTCAGCTCATTTTTTGTTGTTTTCCAGACATTCTCTCTCTCTCTCTCTCTCTCTCTCTCTCTCTCTCTCTCTCTCTCTCTCTCTCTCTCTCTCTCACTCTCTGTCTGTTTCTTGTTTTTTTTTTACAAGCAGGTGTTCTACAAAAACCTGTGAGGGGGTCTTGTTTCGCAGCTCCTTGATGCAGATCTTTTAGAAGCTGGTGGTGCAGGTTAAAATAGTGCCTTTGATGCAGAGGAGTGAAATGACTAGAACTCTGAGAAAGAGGGAATCGAAGATGCCCTTTATCTACAGCATCTATGATGTTTACTGCTTAGACATGGAGATCTCGCCTACAAGCTAAGGCACTTGCAGTTGCATCCCACACACACAAACACACACAAGGAACTTTGTAACTATTTCTTTGCTATTTGGAGAGAGCGGGACAGTTTGAAAAATGAGGACTTAATTGGTCCCATCAGACATTTCCCCCGCCGTTTAGATTTGATTGATAGTGCAGCACTGTCCCTCCCTGCTGTATGGTTCCGTCTAGGATGAGAAAAGCTAGGTGAGTTGTGATGCTGAAAATGATATTGAAGCTTTGTTTGCAACACACTGCATGTCCAAATATTTGTGGACTGCCTTTCTAACAAATGCGCTCAGCCTTTTTTATGTTGGACACATTACTGACACCAATGTGCAAAGACATACACAGCTTTTGTAATCTGAGAATAACTGCCAGTAAAATAGGACTCAGATAGTAGATAAGAATGAAACTGGTGGCACTATGTTGAATGGGATAGAATTGGGACAGCACTGAACTGTGGAGCAGTATATCTCCAGAGCATCATCCAACAGTCTAAAAGCTCATCACTGAATTCAATCAAATCCTCACATCAATAATCCAAAATCTAATAGTAAGTCTTGCCTGGACATTAGAGACATTTACTCCCAACTGAAGAAGGATAAACTAACAGCTCCCTTCTTACCAAGGTATTCTTATTTACAGGGGCAATTATTGAAATGTCAGAGTTTTAATGTTTAATAAAGAATACACTTGTTTTGCATCATTACTATAAAATGTTTTCCAGGTCATTTTGTTGCTCAACATTTTAGCTCATAAATCCATCTTTTTGTAATTTACTAAACCATTAAATCAGTGGTCGGAACTGCATTTCAGGTAATGGGTCACATTATATGCAGTGGCCTGTTATATGAGTTCTCTCACCAAATCAGCTGGTTTCACTGTTTGGGATAAATCCCGCCTCTTGCCAGAATGGAAATTTTTTAATTGGTTCTGGCTCTGAGTTTGACTGCCTGCTGTCCCGCTCCTGCTGAAAAAGAGATTCTGAATGGTTCTGCTGCTGAGGCTGACCGTCTGCCTGTTTGTACCTATAGATCAGTGTCAGTGCACTTAGAGGGAGTGGATTTCTATCGTTAAGTGACTGAATTAATCAGTCACAATTGATGACATGGGTTCTAAATTTATTTGGCAAGGTGGATTAGAACCTTTATTGTGCCAGTTCTGGCCTGCAGGTTGTTTCATTCTAAAGGCCTGTATGTGGAACCATACATCAGTCCCTTTGTCTCCAACAAAATCATTTAAATATTGATTTCTAACTGGAAAACATATACATGCTAAGTGTACTGGTTTATTAAATTGCCTCTAGTTGTAAGTACTGTGTGGTACCCTTTGTTGGATTTGATGGATCCAGGGTGTATTCGTGCTTCACCTAATGATTTCAGGTAGATACTGGACAGACTGTGACCTTGGAAGGAGCAGATTGAAAAGATGGATGGACTCATCTTTTGAAGTGGAACTGTTAGGGCTGGGTGATATATTGATATTTATGTAGATGTTGGGATATAAACAGAGTGAAATATGGGCTGAGGCAATATTGTTTACATTGAGTTTTAAAAGTTTTAAATAATGTTCTGTTTCAATCTTGCACAAAACCCTGCATTCAGCTCGTCCTCTACTCTACTCCAGTCCACCCACTGTTTTCAACCCAACTCCTCCCAACCACCCCCATATGCACTCTCACTTACACACCAAGTAGGGGGAGTAAGACTTATTGTGTATGAAGAAGAAATGAAGATAACATTTCAATTAGTTTAAATAATAAAATAGTTAAGTAGTAAAATGATGGAAGAATGATTTCATGGGCTGTCTAGTTTTTTGTGTCACAAATGGTCTAATAAAAATTTTATAGCAACAGAATGCATCTTTCTTAATTAAACACCAGTCTGTCCTGTTAAGTTCTCTCGAGATTAACATTTCACCTTCAACACCAACCGGAGGCTAGATTGTTGGAGTTTTGATTATATAACATTTGCATATTAATAGAAATAGCATTTATTTTATTTTATGGTGAAATGTTTGTGTTTACATAGTCCATCTTAGAAAGCCAGTGTCAGAGCACAGCGTTAGCTGTGCTACATTAGCAGGGGTTAAAGGCCTTGGTTTATAGCCCCAACAGTGGCATCTTAGTGGACCTGAGTATCGAACCTACAACACGATGATCAATAACCCAGCTCTCTAAGCACAACTACTCACTATGTCTAATTGTTAGGGACATATATACAATACAGAAAAATATAGTTAGCATGTAGCTAATAAAGATCAATTTTGACCTCTTTTTCAGAAATCACATTGTTAAAGAGAAACTATGCTGCTTTTTTACCTCAGCCAAATATTGCTTGCTCGTGCTCATGGTAATGATGTGTCCCTGGAATTTCAGTAAACAAAATTTAGCCTAAAATATTTACTTTTTCAACAAATGTAGATAGCAGACTTTCCCCATTTCGGGCCAGCTTGATAGCGAGCTGGCCAAATGATATCTTTCCAGGTTGCTAGCTGCAGTATTGGCTCCCACTGAAAAGGAGGAGATAGAAGACAGGCTGTCATCATTCCGCTTGCAGTTGAAGTTATGTAAACAAAATGGGCTTCGGATTGGAGGGATGCCCTACACAGCTATCAAATCACGTCAATCAACACTGAATGGCCTGATGTAGGGCTGACTCACTGAGGTGCTGGACTCAGTAGTCCACAGAGGCTATGTTTAGACTAGACTCATAGCATTGCGTTTTTGAGGATGGCATGGAGCCTGTTAGAGCTTTTTTTATAACTCTGGAAAGTAGGACTGCATTGTGTGGCTCAGTGTTGAAAGGCCAAGGAGTTGCATGAGGTTCATTGTCAGATTGCAGTATCAGTAGTTGTCTTGTGCATGTTCCACCAATGTTCACCACAGACAAGCCAAACACACACTAAAATGAAGTTCTAGAGATTCCTCATAGTTAATTGGGGGATATCTGAGTCTTGGGATGTTGCTGGATGTCTCTCGATGGCTATAGATTGCAGTATTTGCTAGAAGGCTTATGCTCCGTTTCATCACTCTGGTTGTTGAGTACATGCTGGGCCGCATCCCTGTGGAGGACGGCTTTTAAGAACGCATCCCGCAGGACCCCCTCGTTGTGCATTATTGCACATGTGGACTCAAACTGTCTTCTTTTCTGGCTCTATGGCTCCCCGTAGTCCCATAACTGAATGTAGTTAACATGATATCTCAGACTACAAATGAGAAAACAAAAAATATTATGATTGATTAAAGTGGGACAGCATTGCTGGACTAAGCTCTACAAATTTGAAGTGCTATGACATCACTGGAAAGCAGCTTGTGCTGCAAAGAACCAACTTCTGACAAGGAAGTGTTCTAGCTTAGGTAGGGTAAATGCACTTCTTTATTTAAAATAAAGGGGACAACTTGTCCCTAATTCCTAGGTATTTAAGATCACTTTCCTAGACATGGATTAAGCCTAGTTCAGTTCACTGATATTTTTATGGTGATTAATGATCTTCATTCAAAATGCTGTGCAGTCCAAGCCCAGGCCTGATTCCTGTTTAAGAAACTGACCCTTTGGGTATTGTTTTTATTTGGTTATACTATTTAAACAAATGTATGTAATTACACAATTTAATAATTACATCCTACAACAGGTTTGAGTTTCAACGTTGTTCCTGTACATAAAACAACACTTTTTACTCCATTAAAAAATTCAAATAATAAAATCAAATAGTTCACTGCAAAAACACATTTTACTAAGAGAAATATAAAATCTGACCAAACTCTTATTCTTCTTATTTCTATTTTATTTTACCCAGAATTTATCCTACATTATATTTCATAAACGTATGTATAAATTAGCCAGAGAAACCTTTTATAATAATAATAATAATAATAATAATGCATAGTTCTTTCTTGATTAAACAATAGAAGCCTAGGATTCCCATTTTTGCATCATCTTAAATCTAGTCAAACTCTTATATTTCTCATTTTGATCTTGTAACCATATACTGTAGCTATTTTACAGTTATATCAACCAAATAATGGTGGCCATCCAGGGTCCTGGCCATTGGGTGAAAGGAGGCTAACAAGGTATGCAGAGAAACAGATTACCTACACTTTCTAATTATAGGACTTCCTGTATGGTCAGTTGGCCTGATTAAATGGACAGTGAGAAAAAAACAAGGTGTTATTGTTGATTGGTATATTTATCACAGAGTTACAACATTCTGAGATCATAGATTCTAGAAGATACCTTCAAACATTTAGGGTCAAATTCTTTTTAGTAAAGAATCTCTTCTCTCTTCTCCAAAGTAGGCATTTTATAAAAGGAATAACATAACCATAACCTTCAAATGAGGTGAAGGTCAGCTAGTAGATTCAAATTGGGTCAAAAAGTTAAAAATTGCAAAAATGGGAGAAACAAGTGCTTTTGTGACAGCAGTGATATTTACTTAATGCTGTTTGCTTCTTTATGTGTTGCAGTTCCGGCCAGGATCGTGAACATATCCACAGACATAACAGTGAATGAGGGAAGCAACGTCAGCCTGATGTGTCTGGCCATTGGACGACCTGAGCCCAACATCATATGGAAATATCGCACCACCAGAGGTGAGCTTTTATTTTCTCATTTTTCACCGTCTGAGGGCTCCCAGGCAGCTTTCCTTGTTTTTGCTCTAATTGTTTAAAGTGTCAAAAATCACAGCAAAACTTACAAGCTGACTTTGCTAATAACTGATGTTGAACGTGTATTTTGTGATGAATTATTGATGATGAGGCCCTGACTGTCTCCCTTGGTTACCGAAGCATGACCCAGTTCTGTTGGAGGGATGAAGGGAATGTCTTCATAGCAGCCTGAAATATGCGCATGTGTTCAAATGTATTTTGCGTGCTGTTTGCCCTTTTTCCAGTTCTGCATGTTTGCTTTGCAGCTCTCATGAGCTAGTGCAGGTAATAGACAGCATCAACGCTTCATTGGCTTTTTATAATATTTGAACATCCTTCGAGGTAGATCTGTGATTAGCTGAGCTTTGCCTTGAAATGCAGTTGGTCTGATTTTCTTTCGGAGACATGTGTCTTTGCCTTCATGCTAAAGATGCAGCGATAACTCTGATATTAGAGCTTGCTTTTATCTTTCTCTCTCTTTTTTTTGAGAGTTGACACTGAAAAACAACAACTTGCCTCAATGTATTTTGCATTGTTTATCTGATTTTACATATGAGACAAGTCTTTGCCTTGTTGCCTTTTTCTGTGTTCTACATTGTGTCAAACAGCATTATGATGGCAAGCAAACATTGTTAATATGCATCACATACAGTTTATAAATAGAGCTATGTAAATATGCCTGAATTTTAATTATTTATTTTTCAAACACAACATTTAAAAAAGAGCATGCCTCAAATTTTACCTCTGAGACATGTCTTTGCCTTCATACAATGGTATTTCTTTCAATAGACATAACAGTGTGTTGTGTGTGTGGGTGATTTTTTTTTTTTTTTAACTAGACAGTAGAAATGAGAGCATGTCACAAAATGTTTCATATTGTTTGGTCAGATTTTATATATGAGACATTTATTTTCTTAATGGTACTGGTAATTTTAATAGACCTAACAGTGATAATATTGTGTTTTTATTTATTATTTATTAATATGGATGATTTTACATATTAAATATATATATATATATATATATATATATATATATATATATATATATATTATTTACAGCATGACAAATTTTATATATGAGAAAACTCTTCTTGCCTGTTTGTAGTTGCTTCAATGTGATGTCAAACAGCATAACGGTGGCAAGCAAACATTATATATACATTATAAATAATTGTATGACTCAAATACTGTCCTGATTTTACTTCTGAGACACATCTTTGCCTTTGTGGTAAAGGTCATTTTTTTTAAATAGACATAGCAAGGATAATAATGGTTTAGTGATTTTATATAAGGGTCATTGTATAGATACATCCACTTATGGAATCGCAAGATGTCACTGGTAATAACTGGTGTTATCCATTAGGAACCAGAAACAGTAACACCAGTGACATGTTCCATGAAAAATGCATTATAAAATGGCAACTACAGAGCAAGAATCCACATGCTGCCAATCATGCAATAAAATATGTAATTTAACCCACTTTTTTCAAAAAAGTAGGTCATACCAGTGACTTCAACTAAAAGCTTCATATGACATCAAAAATTTGGTAATTGTAAAAAGAAAAAGGACTGTGCTTATTTCAAACTGCCAAAACAAATCTAAATGAAGTCAAGGGAAGTCATCAACAAATGTTTTTTTTATTTCAAAATAAGAGATTTTTTGTTATGTAGTCACACCAGTGACACGACTCCTGTGGAATAATTGTTTGACATTTTTCATTTCAATAATATTTTTCAAAGCCATGTAGAGATTCAATTGTAGAAAAACATCCTTTTTACTTTTTTAAGATATGGCACTCGCCCTTCACACACGACTGTGAAGACAAGCAATTCTGTGCAATACTAAATCATAGAAAAAAAAACACATGTTGTCACATTGATGGATGAAGAAGACATAACTATTAAAAAAGCTTATTTTAAAGTATAAATTAATTATGTCAACCCTGTGTAATATACTGTACTGCTAGTGACTTTTAACTTTTAACCATGTATTTCTTCATTCGTAGGTTTTTTATACTAAACAATGGCAATAACTCAAAGTGAAGCATAATATTGGCGTGACTTTACTAAGACAGCTGTCTTGTGACGTCTTGTCTCTTTGTGGATTGTTCATTGCTGTGCCAAGCAGAAAAAAGATTGCAAGCTAACACTGTTAATTGGCATCGGCAGTTATAACAGTGTTTCATGTCCATGAATGTTAAAACAAGTGGAAAAAGGGCTGAAAATAGATGTCTGGAGGAAAAGCATCTCAAATGTAGTCAAAGAACTAGAATCGCACTTAATACTTCAGATATTTATGTTCTTCTGTAAAATAGTTTCACACTGTAGACTGTAAACAGTACTGTGACCTTCTGTGAATGCTCGTTGTGAATAATGTATGTTAATGGCACAGAGAGGACACCAGGTAGGAACAAACAAAGGAACACAGTGGTAAAAACAAGATCAGAACTGGATCGGCCTTAAAAGTGATGTTAAACTGAACCAGGATATGCCATGACCCCAATCCACTGGATCCATTTAAGACTACTCTGCTTTTGAGGTATTTGTCACTTTGCCGCATTGCCAGTTTTGTGCAGTATCCAACAGAATTAAGACGGTAAACGAAGACTGTTAATAGACATATTAACATCACATAGGTTGACTTAAAAGAGTTATTTGAACATTATTGAATGCAAATCAATTAGTATTTGAGTTCTCAAGATGAGATCATGCCTCAAAATATTAAACATTATTGGAATAATAATAATAATAATAATAATAAAGACCCTAGAACTGATCATAGAACTGATCATAGAAAGTTAACAGAATACTAATGTAGCATTTTGTTCGCTTAATTACTTATCATTTGATTGTGAAAAATGGCAACTTGCCTCAAAACAGTACTTACTGTTGGTCTGATTTCATTGACTTCAATGGCTAATTGAATGTGCACATCAGCAGCAATGTAAGTAGGCTTTTTTATTTGATTTAAATAAAAGAAAAAAATGATGCAAATCAGTGGTTCTGTACAGCATTACAGTGACTGAGTGAATAGAACCCCATCCCCCCCAATGGCTTCTAAAGCAAGCGTAAACACATGCATTTCCTTTAGGTGAGTGATGGGTAAAAGGGAGACTCTAATATAAAACAGGACAACCTGAACCCTGCTGCCTCTACCTCTCTGCTAAATCCGCCATTATCACAGCAAATCATATTCATATCCATCTGCTTTATTAAACTCCCAGGCAACCTGTTATTACTAACGCTTGGGCTGGACATGCAGCAGCAACACATGCAGACAGTACTGAGCTTTCCCAATCACTTCCCTGAAAAGCAATATACGCATCTGCAGGCAGGTTGTCCTTTAATGCCAGCGGTCGTACGGAGACGGCCCGTTATCTTGGCTGACATTTCTCCAGGAGTCCTAATGAAAGAAATGAGATGTGAGGGATGTTTTTGTGCCATGCGAAGACTTTCTCAGCAGTGCTAAGAACTTGAATGCTTCACTAGAGTGACATTTATCAGGTTCTTCTTTTTTCCTCCCTTTTCCCCCTCTACTGCTTAACATTTGTCGCTTCAAATCAAGAAAAACCTTGAAAGATAAATTGAGATGGAATTTTTTTGTGTGTCTGAAGTGAGATGTAGTTGCTGGGTACTCACAGTGGAAGGACGTTTTGGGCAGGAATTGTGAGCAGAAACAATAGCCTTCTCGGCTGGAAATGTCGGAACTATCAGCACAAAGCACAAGGGCCTGATCGTGCTCAAGGGTCAG
Organism: Acestrorhynchus altus; assembly: GCA_034509495.1. Lineage (NCBI taxonomy): Eukaryota > Metazoa > Chordata > Actinopteri > Characiformes > Acestrorhynchidae > Acestrorhynchus > Acestrorhynchus altus. The sequence continues at coordinate 10,133,430 of CM067519.1, read as the reverse complement.
TGCCAAATAAGGTTGGATGTCAAATATTTCCTGAGTTTGATATGTCTAGACCAGCACAGCCTCAGCGTTGCTTTATTTGAGGCTGTTGTAGGAAGCTTTAGCTTCATGAACAAAGAAAAAAAAATCCAGGCCTCTACTTTTTTGATGAAATATTGCTCAGATATTTGTCCAACCCTGCATCATCTGTGGCCTGGAGAAGTGCCCAGCGAGGCTCTGAATTGGTAATGTCCTCGCTACTGGCTCAGGGAACTCTTGCCAGTTTTGAAAGTCTTTTTGTGAACTTTCTGATGTGTGTATTTATGTGTTTTGTCTGCATCTTTCTGACATTTGTGGCTTGGAGGTTGCTGTTGCTGTTGTAAGAGGATCAAGCCCAATAATTTGGTTTTGGCAGGCTTTGATTGACACCCCAATGGCACTGTGGTCTGACATGGCAGCCTGGTGGCAGCTTTCTTGTTGGCGTGAACTCAGCCTGTTATTCTCCCAGAAAGCATTGCATGCCATTTGCTGAGGCGGAGCTGTCAATGAGAACAATGCTACCTGCTACCGCTCTCTGGAAGATGATGAACTATGTGTGTGCGTTTGTGTGTGTAGATATGTGTGTAGGTGCATGAGTGGATGTGTGAATGTGTGTTAGGGCTGCAGAAAATGGACAAAGTGCTATTGCTACATAGTCTTGGGATTTTTACACGGCTGTATTTGGAACTGTATTGGGATGATATGCAAACTACAGTGCACACTATAAATTGTAAATATATTGCTATTTCTTGTGATTATTGAACACATTGAAATGACTTTTTTACATATGAATATCTTGGTATGGTTTTGGCTAATGTTTTGACATTTAAGCCTCATTTTGCATTTGCTCAAAAATAGATCCTGCCAAGAAGAGCTCAGAAGAGACTGGTTGGTAGTGAATGAATGAATGAATGAATGAATGAATGAATGAATGAATGAATGAATGAATGAATTTATTTCCAGTTCCATGGGCATTACTCACCTATGTATTGTTTATGAAGGAGCAGCCCGTCATAAAGGAGGAATAAAATGAGGAAAATGAAGAGCAGAGGTGAAGGCCTTGTGGTAGTGAGTTCCATAGAAATTCCATTAAATCTAAAAGTGGCTTTACATCACTGCTTTCATTAAAACATCCCCAAAGCTGTCCTCAGGAGAAGCTGCGCTTATTTATAGTTATGGATCAACACCAGGTTTGGTAAATCAGTGCTTATTGATGTTAAGTCAGGCGAGCTGGTAGAACTGGAAGGAAAACATTCCAAACTGAATCTGGAAGCACAATCTATTCATCAAATGATCTCTTTTCACTGAATTCATGCTTAACTGCGTCTGTTCTAATGTAAGTGTAGTGATAAATATGGCTACACTGTATGTCCAAAAGTGTATGGACACCCCATCTAATGAATGCATTCCACTACTTTAAGTTGCACCCATTGTTAACACCCAACTGCAAATGCACACACAGATTGTCTAGTTGTCTAATACCTGTATAGAGGTTTTACCAGTAGAATCAGTCTTTAGAGCAGATAAACGTGAACATATTGTTGCCATGCCCAATACTAGGCTTTGGGGCAATAAAGCCCCCCAGCATTGGCTGTGATGCTCTTTTGTATTTCTGGGATGAGTTAGGGAGTTGGGGATGAGGTGGGGTGGTGATGTTCCAATATCTTGATCTCACTAAACCTCTTGTCGCTGAATGCAGTGGAATCCTCACAGCAATGTTACAAAATCTAGTAGAAAGCCTTCCCTGGAGTTTTATTGCAACAGATAAACTCTTTTTAATGCCCTTGATTTTGAAGGAAAATGTCCCAATACGTTTGTCCACATGGTTTATTTTATATTGTGATCATATTGCTACTATTGCTGTGGGCCTCCCTGACCTCGTGGTTAGGAAACCAGCCTTGTGACTGGAAGGTTGTTGGTTCAATTCCCTGAACTAGCAGGACATGACTTGAGCAAGCACTTAACCCCAGCTGCTCCCTAGGCACCATGAAATGGGCTGCCCACTGCTCCAGGAATGTGCGCCCACTGCCCCCTAGTGTGTGAATTCACTATTGTGTACGAGTGTCTCACTGCATGGATTGGTAAAATGCGGAGGACAAATTCCCCCGTGTGCAAGCACAGATGGTCTCTGTGCATTTTTACATTTTTTATTTGAATTAAATATTGCAATTTAATTGGATTAAATATCGCATTGAATATTGCAGTGATGTTGCAGTTGTAGTGTGATTTCAGTGTGCTTTATTATATCCTTGATGTGATTAAAAATTGACCTTGATCACTTATATAGTTCTTGCAAAGGCCAGTGTTGTTATAATGTTTTACAGGCAATATATTGTGCAGCCCTACTCTGTGTGTGTGTGTGTGTGTGTGTGTGTGTGTGTGTGTGTGTGTGTGTGTGTGTGTGTGTGTGTGTGTGCGCGTGTACCTTTCTGCCAGTGTGTACATATTTGTCTTCTCACTTGTAAACACTTGCACAATGTATTTTAACCCCTTAGCGTTAATTGAATTAGACGGATCTGCAGTCACCCAGAATCTGCTATTAAAATGGCTGTTTTCAAGAGGCCAGCTGTCGCTGTTTGCTTGCCGCTTCTTCATCCGGAGCATATGGCACAAGACTGGATCCATCCCCTGCAGTTGACATTGCACCATTTGGCACTTTAGAAAGCTGGAGTCAGTTACCCAGCAGCCACTGGCTGCTTCCGTCGGTGGGAGTGCTCCAGCCTCGATGGCTTTAGATCTGAAGACCTGCATAAACCCACACTCCATCTCCTACCCAGAACACTCCACACACACTCACAGAACTCTTAATACGGTAATGCAGAATGTACACCAGAGCTGGAAGAAATCATCCCTGTCCCACTTTCCCGGCTGCCTCCTGAGAATCAGCTCACACCAGGGCTGAGCTATACTGAGCAAGAAGTCACACTGCACTGTTGTCACAGTGTTTCTATTTTGATAGTTTCTGAGATACATATATATTGCGGTATTTTATTTCACATATATTTGAAGTGCTTTATTTATCTGAAGTCATATTTCATTTTGTTTAATCGAGCCATTTCCAAATCCCACCCACTTACTAGAATCCCCACTTTGTGGCACACACCACTAATGCTATATCCCAGTGCTCCAGAATGTAGCAGGAAGCCTTCTCTGGTACGCCTCAGAGAAGAGTTCAAAGGCAACTGGGAAGTGGGATGCTCTTATTTATGCATGTCATGTGGATATTACCATCATATGGCAGCAGTGGTTAGAAGAAGATAGAAGACATGAACCAGGAACACGGAGGACCTGGAAGAACAGCACAAACTATAGAGAGCGAGAACCGATAGACTGTCCAGCACACAGAGTGACCCAACAGCCACTTGTTGCTGTGATCGTGAACATTCAGAAAACAGTGATGCCCTCTGTTAGTCCTCCTGTTGGTGCCAGCACCATTGGCAGACAGCTTAACAATGCAGGACTACGACTGCTATGTTACAGCCACTGTCCTTAACACCACATCAACATCACCAAAGTCTGGCATGTTGCATTATATCTGACATCATACTGTGCACACTACTTCTGTATGTGTAGCTCAATAAATACAAGCTTAGCATTGCAATCCGACACTTCCTAATGGGTGCACCACTCATCTGTTTTATCAGCTCCAATTACCATAGTAAGTAGTTCTATAATTAGAGACTGAAGCAAGTATTATCTGGTGGGTGGTGGGTCATATTAGGGCTATTGATCAATTAAAATATATGAACTAATTAATCAAACAATTTATTGTGATTAATTGCGCAGCCCTAGTATTTTCACATAATTTTACTAGTCTATCCTTCAGTGAACATATCAATCAGTCTATAGCACTGCTAATTTATCCAGATTAACATTTCCCAGATGGAGCTTCTTATCATTCAACTCAAGCAGAATTCAGCTCTTTCTGGTTAAGAGCTACATGATATATGACACCATATCTTGTTGCGGTTATATTTCTGCATGTTGCAGTTGCACCATATGCTCCCTGGACAGACGGTTAGTCCTGTGCATTATTTCTTATCTTCATGTGCTTCATGTTCAAGCAGAACAGCATTGACATAATGAGAGAATGACAGCTTTAGTACATTTTGGTAATGTTGGATCAAAACCTTGTATCTCCAGAATGCCAGCTTAACCGAAGAAATAACTTTTAGTAGATGTTAGTGGGAATTTATTCCAAGTAATTTAGAGCATTTCTATTGGTTCATTTATCATGACGTTCTGAGATTAATGTAAGGTTAAAAAGTTAAACACTTCAAAAATAGAGAAATGGAGTTAGGGATTTTGCATGACAGAAACAATATGTCCAAATCTGACTGATTGACAGATCCCTCAAATGCTCCATCCGGCTACTGGACTTGGACTAGTTGTCCACATTCTATAACCAACTATATAGAAATTTCCATTGACCCTGATTATCTGCAAATGTTACTATTATGTCCACCATCAAACGATCAAAATCTCTTCAGTACACCTGAGCATTACAGCAAACCTGGTGGTCAGGGTCCCCTTGACAATAATTTATTAATAAATAAATTAATAGATTAATAGATAAAAGGTTTCTTCCTCCATCTCTTGAGTTTTACCTTTGCAACTGTCACCTGTTGGCTTGTCTTTATCCTTCATGTTTTGTGTTGATCATCTTATTTTTTATTTCCGTAAAGCTGCTTTGTGACAACATCAGCTGTAGAAAGTGCTATACAGATCAATTTGACTTGACTTGATGTCTCCAAAGGTATCACAATACTGATAATGATTCCATACATGGGGCTGCAGTAGGTAGCGCTGTTGCCTCACAGCAAGAAGGACCTGGGTTCGATCCCCGGGTGGGGCAACCTGGGAAGTTTCTGTGTGGAGTTTGCATGTTCTCCCCGTGTTCGCGTGGGTTTCCTCCGGGTACTCCGGTTTCCCCCACAGTCCAAAGACATGCATGATAGGTGAATTGGTGACTCTAAAGTGTCCCTTAGTCTGTGGATGTGTGCGTGTGTGTGCGTGTGTGTGTGTGCATGTGTGTGCCCTACAATGGACTAGTGCCCTATCTAGGGTTGTTTCCCACCCTTGAGCTCAGAGTTGCCGTCTGGGCACCGGCTCACCCGTGACCCTATTCAGGAATAAGCGGTTAAGAATATGAATGAATGAATGATTCCATACATTGCAATATATCGCGATACTGTAAGACACACACTATGTTGCCAATTTCCGAATCGAATTGCAGGAAAGCTGTAAAACAAATTTAATATAAAAACACCATCACATGCATACAGTCTAAGTAAAAGAAACGTTTATGTTTTATGCTATCAGATCAGTGCGAACTGAAGAAGAGTAGAACACTGCTATCTAGCATTTGGGGTTGCCATCAAGCTTTGCTTGTACATTGTTCTTCTAATGTATATGATGATTTTGAGAATTGATAAAGTTTTGTAAAACATAATATATAAAGATATTATATTTATCTTACTCCCCAGCTAAAACATACTCTTAGTTTGTAGAAAACTGGACGACAATGGACCAGACCCCCTCAATGTGCTGTGTCCTCTAAACCTCTATAGAACATCTGTGATTACTCCGGATGCTCAGCACACAACAGAACACTCACTGATGTGTTCCAGCCTGTGTTGTGCAGCCCCTGCATGCAGTTTTGCTGTTTCTACCTGGTGGTAGCCCTGATACCTTTGGTGTGAATAAGAAACACACCCTTAAGGCTCGGTCTGTAGCACTTTCTTTCATTTACATGCAGTGAAATGAAAACCAGCTGCTGAATTCCATTAACTTTTGTGCTTGCCAAATGTCTGAAGTATGCATGTCTTCCTCCATACATATGTAGTTTGTGTCTCCAGTAATAAAAGCCCTGATGAATACCACAGCATCTGAATATTCAACAAAGACAGTGTTTTCATGTTTCGTAAGCCACGTCATGCTGAATAAAACAGGTTCATGGCTATTACTGGTGGATTCGCTCCTTAATGCTGCTTTAACGCTTTGTTTAAGAAACACATTAGAGGGACTCGATTTAGTCCAGCGTACCTTAACAGCCTGGGAGACTATGAGAGCTGGAAAGTTTTAATAGGATTAAGATATATCAATTTCAAAGCAAGGCGAATGAAGCCCTCTTTGAAAGTGACTTTTATGATATTGCTCGCTGCTGGAAGCGGCTGTGTGTTTGTTTTCATGATGAGATCTATGCTTTTTATTGCTTTAGGTTCTTACCGAAACCACATCGGCACTCATTAAAGATTTAATACTCCTAACTACTTCCTTTCAAAGTGGTTTGACTAATATTGCCATTTTCAATCCCTCTTGTTTCCCTGTTATAAAGGAGGGATGTGACAATTGCTTTTTTAATGAGACCACACTTTCAACCTCAATAATAATAATGCTTACTCAAACAAAGCCATTATTGTGACATTATCAGCATTTAACAAATATATACTATATGGAGAAAAGTAGTGGGACACTTGCTCATTCACTGATCCTTCTGGAATCAAAGGTATTCAAATAAATGATCTATTATCTGTCAATTATTTATTGGAGTAACTGTCTCTACTATCCAGGGAAGGCTTTCTACTAGACTTTGGAGCACTACTGTGCGGATTTGATTGCTTTCAGTGACAGAAGCATTAGTGAGGTCCGGTTGTTGGATGATCTTCAGCTCACCTCATCTCCAACTTCCCAACTCATCCCAAAAGTGCTTCATCATTCCAGAGAACACAGTTCCAGGGCTCCACAGCTCAACATTTGGTATTAGGCAGAGTTCCTTTATCTACTACAGAGAGTCCTAATCTATTGGCAGTTCTTCTCTGCAGTGACTGGACAAGCGTTATGTGTGTGTTTGCACATTTGTGAGTGCACCTTAAATTAGCTGAATGTGTTCATTAAAAGGAGTGTGTGTAATAAAGCCATTTTTATGGCAACACACAATGTTGAGTGCACTTATGCTTTCATACAGCAGTTCTGAAAATAAGAAGAAATTAATCAACTGAGCTGTTAAATATGTTTTAATGTTAGCATTTCCTTCCACTGAATTATTGTTCATTAACTAGCCTCTTGTTTCCATGTCACAGTAACGAACTCCACTCACTCACTGCATAGCCAGCTGCTCCTTCTCCAGCTCCTTACTTAGACCAAAATATTACATTCATATTTTTTCAGGCCTGTTTTTCTTTTATTGTTGTGCATTTTTGTTGTCATTCACATGACTGGCCAACAATCTCATGGGACTCAGAACGGCTCAGTGCCACTAAACCTGTATTTATTCACACATGGTAACAAGAGATATTGTATGTTAATGATCTATGTTTGGATTGGCTGCCCTGTTTCAGCTATAAATCATTACTGACGAATAGGTGGACATAAAGCAATTTTAAAATAGGCCATTTTGTAGCTTAGTTTCCATGTATGAGCAATAGAACATTAACAGTTTTCAAATAAATGTGAATCTAAACAACTACGTTTAGATTTCCTTGATGTGCCCTCTTAGTACTGTGGCAGAACTGAAAACTGTGGTTATTTTTGGTCAGTGAGATCATGAAATTCCAATATCATCCCAGCCCTACAGTAGAGTATCAGATTGAACAACTTGGATATCATGGATGGGCCAGAAGGCATTTTAGTGTTTTTTTTTCCCCTGATGCCCCGTGTGTTGTCTATAAGTAATCCGCCGGACAGAAAGAAAAAAAATAGCCATGCCTCAGTGGCCATGTCAAATAAGCCCAGCTGACGGCAGATGGGGTTGTGTGGGGTTACATTGTGGTCTCTGCAGTGCTTCCTGATAGCCACACAATGGCGGCGAGAAAAATGAGAAGGCGACGCTGGGAGAGGAAATGGGGGTCAAGGGGAGAGATTAGCTTACACGGCGTGCCAGTGTTCTTCACTGCGGTGTCAGGGCCCAATCCTTCTCCGCTGAGAGGCCGACAGGTGCGCCCAGCGTCCTACTGGACGCCATTTCTTTCTCGGCCATCATAAATCACTGCTGAACGCTGTTAATTTCCCCAACAACTTGGACATCATTAACAATGAAATAGTGGATAACAGTGGTGTAAACACATCGTGCATCACAGAGCGTTGTGATGCATCACTTTCAAAGTGAATCCATTCAAACTACATTCATTTAGGAATGCGAGAATGCTCTGAATCTTTCAATTAAGAAAATAAATCAACCAGATAACAAGCTTCATTTGACACATACCCACACGCTGTGTTAAAGGAAGATGAGTTGCAGGTTAAAGGAACTTGTGGTCTTGTTGATGATGCAGCCAGACTGGGGCTCAGGAGCAAATCAGATCAGATTTATTTGTATAACACTTTTTACATCTGATGTCATAAAGCATGATATCATAAAGATGATCAGCAATACACAAAACAAAGGCTAAAGATATATCCTCCCTAACAATCAGAATCAAAGTGAATCAAATTGTAGTGAAATTTGATGAATGTGTGTCTTACCCTGATTAGTTAACTGAAGATTTGCTGTTTTAACTATGATTGAGTTGAGTCACTGTGAGATGAGAGAGTTACACCCCTCATGGAAGGACAAAGGAGGTGTGTTTATACAGCTTTTCTTTTCTTTTTTGTAAGCAGTGGTTGTGGTGCAGCGACAGAGTCTCATTTTGCCTGACATGATTAGCTCTCTGCGGGTTTCTCTCAGTGGCAGCCCCCCATGATGCTGGAGGAAGGGCCTTCAGCCTGGAGCTGCATGACACGGCGCTTCAAGAGACTCTTCATTACAACTTAATAATGTGTCATCCACAGCTATTCCTCCGAGTCCAGCTCTGACTAATCTTTAAACGTAGCTAATTCATCACTGCGTGGTCCTCTGTAAAGTGAATTTAAATCCTCTCCACACCCCTCTGATTCTGGGAAAAAGACTTCGAATGGGAAATCTCTGACCAAATTCGTTCCTTATTGAACCTATGGGTGTGTCTGTTTGGCAAATCAGCTTACGTTCATGTGTTTGTAATACAGTGTAAAGAAGGCTTTCAGTGGTTTTTGTGTTTATGCCATTCAACTGTCTTGTAATGTCATTTGTGTTCCCCACAGATGTCTGGCAGGAGTGTAACCGAGAGCAAAAACGAGAGAGGTGCTGTGTGCTTTAATAAAGCACTGTTACTTTCAGCCCACAATGGATGCGACTGGTTGTGTTTACGATTCAGCCAGCGCATCCTCTTAGAAGCATGCTGCCAGAATTTACATGGAAAATGAATTCAAAGTACCTCAAAGCAGAGTGCAGAAATGTGGCATATTATATTTTTATGCTGTTTTGACTTCATTTGACATGCCTCCACTTACAGTAATTGTATATTGCTTCTTAAGCGGCACCAGTCTGTGTAAATTGGAGTTTTGTATGTTACAAGTACAGTGTTTGTCCTCGTTTTGTACATTTTCTTAAAGAGAAACTCAGCTTCAGTGTAGTATATGTAATTGTATCTTGTATTTCATATTATAAAAAAAAAAAATATTATAGATCATTCCTTGATCTTTTTCATCATATGTGACCCATGTGTCATTTGCATGGCAGTGCAAATAACAAAATACACATTGAGTCTGGCAGTTGCAATTCAGATTCGGGACACTTTCATAATACAATACTTGTCGGATTTGCGACAGTGTGACTCAGAATAACCAGGTCAGATAGACTTTCCAATAGATTCTCCTCATAAATGCAAACTGAGGAGAATAGAAAATGGACCACGACAGTGAGGGAGGTTTTCAGTGGTGGGATAGGGAGGTAACAGACTTATTTTAGAGGATGTCTCAAACAAAATTAGAAGACATGTACCACAACCACTCTGTGGTTGAACATGGCCACCGGAGGAAGAGGCTGCAACGTCAAGGGAAAATTAAAGCTTAACGTGTAAAGGAACCATGGATACAACCCTGACAATTGGACTTTTCAGATCGATCTTTAATGCAGTCAAGAATACTGACAAAAATGAAACTGAACTTTCAAGAGAGTGAACTGTTTAGTTGATACAGTTAGATGCAGATCACGTGTCTTAATAGCTACGTAAAATAATACGGCTTTGCTCAAGAACTCTCAAATAATACTAACCAGAAGACAGACACTTTGCCTTGTTAAGTTCTAGGCCTGCAGCAATTGAGTAATTGAGCTTTCAGCACCTACTCTTCTCCTCCCCTTTAAGAGTCTGTTTTTGCCCATCTAACATGAGGATTGGTGTTAATAATAAAAAGAATTCATTTTTAAAACACTTTCCTCAAAACCAAAACCAGCTACATAACACGAGGATTAAACCGTAAGAGACATCAGAGAAAACTTGCCCGAATTGAACTGTTTGGAAGATTATTATGAACAAAGAGAAAATTGTTGGGCTTATTGAGCCAAAAGGGACTGGTATAGGGCAGACAAGACCGCCGCATGATGACAGGAATATTCTCACCATAATGAAGAGCAATCCCCATACACCTGTCTGACAGATCAGCAACACCCTTCAGGAGGCAGGTGTGAATTTGTCACTGGCTACTGTCACTGTCTGCAGAAGACTTCACAAATGGAAATACATAGACTACACGGCAAGATGCAAACAAGATGGCCAGAGTATCCCATCAGAGTAGTAATCAAGATTGCTAAAAAAGAGTCTCCAGTGTTCTGGGAAAGACATTGTGGACAGGTGAGACAAGATTCGTTTGTATCAGAGAATAAGGTTTAGAGATTGGCCAAGATCCAGTGCATCCAACCTCATCTGTAGTACATTCCGATGGAAATGTTATGTCCACTCAGCAGCCAAAGGAATTTTGAGGTGTATAGAAACATCTGAGCTTAGGACATTAGAGAAGAGTTGGTCACCTGATGTGAATCCCATTGAGCATGACCCACCCAAAACAAGCAGGAGCTGAGGCTGCAGACCAAACTCTGCAAAGCAATAACCATGCCTGTTGTGGTGTCACCAGAGGCAGTCTGGTAGGTCTTCTACTCCCATACCCAATGGGATCTGAAGAACGTTGCACTGACCCGTGACATGGACACTTCTTCCTAGATGCCACTGGTCACAATCATTAAGCACACATGGGTGGTCATTGTGCTGAACACTGGGCGGTACACACATGACATTGTGGATTATGGAATGTTAAATTCCCACACAACTTCAGAATGGAATGTCCCATTTCTCTTGCAGCCTCTGTCATACCTCAGTTGGAAAATTCACATCACCTGGCCAGTGTTTAACCTCACTCACAAGAAAACACTTCCCAACTTATACAGATGTGGGTGTTCCCAAATCATCTCTTCCCCTGGTAATGCCACTTCATTATCAATGTACAGACTGCAACCCTGTGACTTTTGGCATGTCAGGGTACAGCATAGAAGTATCGTTTTGTGTAGGGTTACAAATACAGTAAAATGAATAAAATGCAGATGTTTTATTCATTGTACTGCAAATACTTTTACAAGAGAGTCACAAAGAAAAAAAAAATCACATCTATATTCAAGATGCTTGCACTTGCCAAGATTCCGTTTTTTTGCAGTGTAATGTAGTAGAGAGAATTTGAAAAATGATGCTAAATAATGCATGGGGCTTTAGGAGGTGTGTATAGTAAGCCATGGCTCTTCTTTCTGTAGTGTGGGGGAAGAGTGAGAAATAGAGTAGAAGGGAACGGTAGAGAGAGGCTCCAGCATCAGTCGGTGCTGAAACAGAGCACAGATGCAGAAACATCTGTGTTTATTGTCGGGCTTGTTAATAATGCAGATGTTCTCTGAGGAGCCGAAGGCAGAGGCCTGCAGTAGGACCGACTGTTGATCTTCCATTTTCAATCCCGAGCCTATACTCGCAGTCGCTTTTGCAGTCACCCCTGTTCTCTCTCTCCTCAGCAGGGGGATGGAACTCTGCAATCTGAGAATCTGCACAGTCCATCTGTTGGTATTCTCTCGGAGAAGTTTCTTCTGTGGACATTAAGGGTTGGACAAAGCAGAGTGCTAGATAACCCTTCGTAACCAAACCCTTAAAGAAAGCCTGGGTGAACCATCCCACCTTTTCTGATTTTCTTTTCAGCCTTGTTTAATTGCATTTCTCCTTTACAGTGAAGGAAAAGCCTGTTGACATAAACTAGCAAGGAGTGCTGCTGCAGAAACCTCCCAAACTGACATGGAAATCAGCACAGCTTTAGCAGATCATGAATTTGTGAGGGTGGACACTGGTCAACTCCTGCAACAGAAACAATTCTTGTGGTACAAAGGGACAAAGCAGGAGGGAGGGGTTCTTGTTTTATCAGACACACTATAAACTATACATTGATAATAATGTTTGGAGGTGCATTCCGTTGGGAATATTGAAAAGTTTACAATCAAAAATTGTCAAACAGCCATTGGATTTCTGAGAATGCATAATTGGCCTGATCCCTGATTGAAGCAACACCAGTAGTTGCCAGAGGTAAGAGCTGCAGTTCTGCAAAAGATGGCATCAATAGGACTTTTATCTAGAGTAAACAATAAGTTGTTGGTTGATATATCATTTGCCGATAAATGAGAAAATTGTAATGACCAGTCTTTTATTGGATGCACTGTCAGAAACAAACTGTCTCTTAATACACACAATGTAAACGCACCCTCAAAGACTTGTTTATCAACTCCTTCTAACCCTATCTCCATCATGTTTGACAGATAAAGTTGTGTGCTCCCCTTTCCTTCTCCATGCTCTTTTCTTCATTCTTGCACAAGGTAATCTTTTTTTCATCTATTAAAAAAAAAATTTGTTTCAGAACTGGGCAGAGAATACATCATAAAACCCATTTGGAGAACTTGATGGCACAGAGCATTTAGTTGGATACATTGAAAAGTGCAAAGCTTGCAATCTCTAACTGTCAAACATGGCATTGAATTTCTGAAAATGCATGAATGGACAGTAGTTGCCAGAGTTAGAGCTGTTATAACTGCCTTTCTGCAAAAGACAGGATCAATAGAGCTTTTATCTACAGTCCACAATATGTTAGTGGCTGATTATTTGCCAGTAAATGAGTAAAATGTGATTATTATTATTATTATTATTATTATTATTATTATTATTATTATTATTATTATTATTATTATTATTATCAGTCCTGTACTGGAAGCACTCTCTCAGTAATTTACCTTACAAATACAAACAATGTAAATGTATCTTCAAAGATACAACAAGAACTGTTGATCAACTCTTTTTCTCCCAATTTGGTGAAGCGTAACATTTATATTTACATTTACATTTATGGCATTTAGTAAATAACCTGCCTGTTCACAGCTCTAGAAATACTACTGACACTATACAGTAAAGACACAATAAAGACTAGCCTGTCTCCTCCAATACGTGCAAAGTCAGCCACCACATCCCTCCACACAAGACAACTCAGCTTCTTGTAACTGGTGGGAAAATCCAAACCATCCAGAAGAGAGTTTACACACAGACCATGGCTCCACCTCTTTTGGACAGACCAAATTTGGCAAACCATGCTCTGTGGCACTTTTCACATCTGCCATTTTGGTTCAGACCAAAGCAAAAGGTTCACAGGTCCAGACCAAACAAGTGATATATTGGTTAACTGATAATAATAATATCACCTGATATCAATATGAGCTGATGATATAATGTCGACACTGAAAATACTGCAATTATTGTACTGGTGTAAAATAGCAGCAATATTTTTTAAATCAATTCTTCATAACAATAAGAAATAAGCCTACCTGCCGTGGTGTTAACAGAGGCACTTTGGTAGGAATAAAAACAGGCACTGCTGAGGAAACCAGTTTAAGACAAAATCAAGGAACATTTTATTTTGTTGAATAAATTACTTAATTATGACTTTAATTACGAAAAAAAAAATCCTTTTTACAATATTTTTAGGTGATTAACGTGTAATTAAAGTGTAAATTTTAATCTGTAAATCAGGAGATTTACCATAATTATATTAACCAAGTCTTTACATAAATCAAATTTTTACATAAACCCCTCTCTCAACTAGCTGGACAAACTAACATAATTGCCCCCACCATGTATGGCAGATGTATGATGTATGATATATGATGTATGATGTGCTCCAGATGTGCTTTTAGCACTTGTTTTCTGTCTGTATATTCTTGCACTCTACCCATTCTTATGGTCCAGAGTATCTCAGAACTTTTGTTTGAACAGTTTTTAACTAATTGAATACCCCCAATCACCCAGTTAATATCTAATTGGGTATGACAAAGCTGCACCACATTATCACAGAAAGAGCTGATAATGAAAAAAAGTGGCCTTCATTGAGTTGAAAATGAAAACCTTGCTAAATCACAAATCTTATTTTCTTAGCGAATCACACTCTTTCTTTTCCTGCAGAAGCTGCTCATTTTGAGCATTGTGATGCATAGGACGAGAATGCATTATCTTCTAAATGAGAACAAAAGGATGAGGGGAAAATGTGCAGCAAATTCTGGAGAGAAAAAAGTAATCCAAATGATTTCCCCTTAAACCAATTTGCCACAGTAGTTTCACCTGGTGGGCAGACACGTGTGGCTAAAACGCTTAAAGGAAAAGCTCCAAGCATTCCAAGCCTTAGGGTGTAGATCTGCTAATTATCCTTAAACAGGTGAATAAATTAGTGTGAGTGTGAGTGTGTGTGTGTGTGTGTGTGTGTGTGTGTGTGTGTGTGTGTGTGTGTGTGTGTGAGAGAGAGAGAGAGAGAGAGAGAGAGAGAGAGAGAGAGAGAGAGAGAGAGAGAGATTCAATGGGAGAGAAAGAGATGTGCAAAGCCAGGCAGAGGGAGAGTGTGTATGAGACAGAGACTGAAAAAGAGTGACACATGCATATACATAAAAGAAAATACAGTGACAATAATAATATTATATATATATATATATATATATAATTAGTAGTAGTAGTAGTATTCTAAGACACATGATGCACATAATGAGAGAGAGAGAGAGAGAGAGAGAGAGAGAGAGAGAGAGAGGCAGACAAAGACTGAGAATATGAGGCAGACAAAGAGAGGGAGAGAGAAAGAGACAGACAGAGGAGAGACATATGGACAGAAAAAGAGAGAAAGGAAAAGACAAAGAGAGGGAGAGAGAAAGAGACACACGGAGAAGGAGAGACATATGGACAGAAAAAGAGAGAAAGGAAAAGACAAAGAGGGAGAGAGAAAGAGACAGACGGAGAAGGAGAGACATATGGACAGAAAAAGAGAGAAAGGAAAAGACAAAGAGAGGGACATAATTCAAGACACATACAGAGAAGGAGAGAGGTAGAGAGAACCAGACTGAGAAAGAAAGAAGAAACCGAGAGAGAGAGAGAGAGAGCGAGAGAGAGAGAGAGAGAGAGAGAGAGAGAGAGAGAGAGAGAGTAAGATGTGTGTAAGATGTCTGAGATAAACCAGCAGAGAGAAAAAGAGACAGAGACAAGTGAAGAGAGGGAGTAACAAAGTGAAAGAGAAGCAATAAGGTAGAAGAGTGAGAGTAAAGCAGAAGCAGAGTGAGGAACGGTGGACAATACATAAAGAGAGACAGATAAATAACGTAAGCTATTCAGTGTTACAAACCTAAACCACACTACTCATACTGTACAGAGAACAGAAACGCTAACACACATATACACAGACACCTTTCACACGGAAGAAGAGATGAAAACATCCTCTATTCCTTCAAGTTCCTTTACTTTAAAGCGTACATCTGCTTGGATTCACACTTGCATTTGACCCGCATTCTGTTTGTGAGCAAAAAAAAAAAAAGGCAAAAACACTTTCACAGCCAAGAAACTCCTTCCTCTCTCCGAGCTGAGCTGCCTGACAGAATGGGGACACTTTAATTTGATGTATGGAGATAAAATCCTGCATCCTCAGCAGAGCAGAAAAAAAGGTTAGAAGGAAGAGAGGAATTTGATAATGCTTTATGTTACAATGTCCTAATTACCAACAAGTAACCACACCATTATACCAACTTACTGTGTTAATCACAGGTCACAAAGCGTACGGCAAACACACTCACCAGAACCGCTGCAACATCCAGCCAGCACAGTCCTCCAAATAACTCCTTTACTCTTTACCCCGTTTAACCCAGTACAGCCTCTGAACACACCTTCATCAGACACCCAAACACACCAGAGACATATAGATCAGAGAGACATTTAGACAAGAGATGAATATATACGAGATCTGGGAGAGAAAGAGAGAGAGAGAGTGAAAAGCCAATAGACAAGAGAGAAAGAGAGATGAGAGACATATAGACAAGAGATATCCAAGACAGATATATAGACAGGGGGAGGGTCATGTAGACAAGAGATTTATATACAGATTTGGGAGAGACATATAGACAAGAGAGATACATATTAGGACGAGACATGGAGATAAGAGAGAGAGAGACATACTGATTTGGGAGAGACATGGAAACCAAAGAGAGACATAAAGATTTGGGAGAGACATATAGACGAGAGATAGAGATTAGGGAGAGACATGGAGACAAGAGCGAGACATACAGATTAGGGAAACACATATAAACAAGAGAGACGTACAGGTTTGGGAGAGACATATAGATGAGAGAGAGAGAGAGAGAGAGAGAGAGAGAGAGAGAGAGAGAGAGAGACATAGATCAATAAGAGATACATGGACAAAAAGGAGATGTACAGATCAGGGAAAGACATGGATGAGATAAATGAGAAATACATATAGACAAGAAAGAGAGAGACATACACAACAAAGAAAGAGAGAAATAGATGAGAGAAACATATGAGACAGAGAGACATATAAACAAAGAAGGACATGTAGATGAGAAAGACATATACACCAGAAAGAGACGTGTAGACAGATGAGAAACATAGATGACAGAGGGAAACAGAAAGAGAGAGAGAACAAGGGAGAGGAAGAAGAAAAGGTGTGTGTGTGTGTGTGTGTGTGTGTGTGTGTGTGTGTGTGTGTGTGTGTGTGTGTGTGTGTGTGTGTGTGTGTGTGTGTGTGTGTGTGTTTGTGTGTGTGTGTGTGCGTGTGTGTGTGTGTTCTAGTCCAGTAGTGATAAATGGTGTCTGAGGGTGAAATGACTGCAGCCTCTCCGTGTCTTGTCTCACCCTGAGCAGCCGCCACTGCTTCTTGCTGTACACTCATTTATTTCCAGCTCCTTGGCCCTTTAATGATGGGGTTCAGTAGCAGTGCATTGATCACCCTGCTCATTCCACCTTTAAACATCACCCCCTACCTCACCTTTTAACGTCATCGTTTAATCCCAGCTCCGCCAACCTGCTCATCACACACACTCGCTTAGATCTATGACCTTTCAAAAAAAAATAGAGGGAAGAAAACAATGACTAATCAATAACCTGGGCATCTAATTAAAACAAGCAAATTGTGACTGACAGGGCAGCACAGGTACACACGGCCCCAACGAGGAACAGGAGGACGCTGCAGTGGCTGAGCACAGTACTTTATAGATAGACAGACCTTTTGGGGGCCTTTTTGGTTGGTTTACCTTTAATTATTTGTTTTATTCTTCTTCTCACGTTTTAAGTTAATGGTCCGTTAAAGCACGAGTAGACAGATAAATTGCTGTGCTAAAGTTATTTATTTATTTCAGTGTTACTGACCTCTACTAAAGCAAGAGTGGACTGATAAATCACTGTGCTGATCAGTTGTTGTTGTTTTTTTTATCTCAGTGTTACTGAGCACTTGTGATGGGCTCTGCATCTTACAGAAGTATATTATTGAGGTACGGATAACTGGAAATCTCACACCTCCGCTCTACAGTTAGGGTTGCAACATTATGTTATTAGAATATGGCACATTTTTGCTTAGTTCATGAGACGGAGTTCATAATTTTTACAACTTAATAAGCTGTTTTTGTGAAACATTCAATGAAGAACATGGATTAAAAAAAAAAACATGGATTAATACAGTTGTATTGATAATACAATGCATTGGGACAGTGCAGATGCACTGATTTTTGGTAATTGAGATGGTTTCCATAAAAAATGCAAAATGAGAGACCCTCTTCGCATATAAACAATCCAGTTACTGAAATGAATACGCACTCATTACGTAGTTACACAACAAGATTTATATCAACTGTATCTGCAATTTCTCATTTCTGACTTATCCCGTTTGTTTCATTGTCAACAAAAAGATTCAATTTCCGCAGCTCAAAAGGTCCTTGTCCTTTCATTACCACTGCTTTCCATGTTAACGCAGGGAAGTTTTATGCACGTAATACATAACAGGACTTTTGCTCGATCTGTTAAGAGCTATTCATTATAAGCCATAGAATCATGAGACATGTTTTTGTCATGGCAGAGTATAATGGTGGTGAGTTGTCAGGGTCTAATCTCTCATGAGGGGCCCCAGTGACCCTATCAGTGTAGCGCACTGACCCGCACAGGACTGGAAAGGGCTCGCTCTCAGCAATCTGTCAGACTAACTGGGGGGATCAATGGTGCACTGTCAGGACAGGCTAACTAATCCTCCACAGTCTTACTCACACTGGGCTGAGTCTGGAGCGGCGCTCCACTTTTTAAAAGGATCTCTGTCATATAGGCTGTAGATTTTTCCATTGTGATGAAGCCCAATACTGTACCGTCACCGTTTATTCATCTTATATGTGAGGATATTCATATTAGCATGAACTCAAATGAACAATTTATGTCAAAATAAAATAACTGTGTAAACAGCAATTATTAGTTACAGATTTCATTGGCAAGGAAAAACTTCAGATCCATAAGAAGAAGCCTTGAGAGGGAGGAAGACTCAAAATGGGAACCCATCCTCTTGTCGGAACCATGTAGCACAGCAAATAACAGAAGAACATGACTGTACCTCAACGGAAAGAGAGTGAAATAATGAAGAACTACAGCAAATGTGACAGCAAGCCATAAATTATAAGAATGCAAGTGAGTGTCGGACACATGCTCAGTGTTAATGCGAAAGCCCATGCAGGTTAAACAGTCATATGCACAGCTATGCCATATTTAGCTAGGCCATGTGTTGTGAATGAATCAGTGTGAGGAGAGTAGGACAGCATTGCAGCAGGCTGCAGGCTAGTGGAGAGCCAGCTTGGGCAGCACCAGGACAGAACAGTAGGAACAGGGCATCTGAGTAAATGGGAAGGAAGTAAAAAAAAAATCGTCACAGAAGGAAAAACAGGAGTTAGTTGGACGTCAGACAATGAAAACTACATGGTAAAATATAATACATGTTTTTTTTTTCTTCCCCTCCATAAACACGATTGCTGCTCTTCTACTTACACTTGAAATCTGTGGTCACACCAGGCAACTGTAGGCGAATTTTCACAAGGGAAATGATATTTATTTCAATGGGATTCGCTTCTATGACCAGTAACACATCTGCTCTGACTGCACTGACCTCTGAAGAGGGGGATTCTAAAGTCACCCATGTGTAAGCACAACCATTTCTTCCCAATTGGCTCTTAAATAATAAAAGAGAGAGACTGCATATAGTCAGTCCAGAAACGAGCAGGTATTATTTGGATGATGGGTCATTCTTAACACGGTTAAGTGTTGCAGTGACACTGACATGGTAGTGATATGTGGCACTGCTGTATCTGATCTAAGTACCCACTTGACATTCAGTCCAGAAAGTTCAGTCTTTTGTTTATCATGGTCTGAGAGTCTTTTAGGTGCCTTTTGGCAAACTCCAGACAGGCTGTCATGTGCCTTTTACTGAGGAGTGGCTTCCATCTGGCCACTCTATCATTCCGGCCTGTTTGGTGGAGTGCGGCAGACATGGTTGTCCTTCTGTAAGGTTCTCCTGTCTCCACAGAGCAATGATGGAGCTCTGTGTGACAGGTGTGTGACGTTCTAAATCATGTCCAATCAATTAATTTTACCACAGGTGTCCAATCAAGCTGGAGAAACATCTGAAGGATGATCAATAGAAACAAGATGCACCTGAGCTGGATTTTGAGTGTCATAGCAAAGGCAGTGAATACTTGTGTACCCTATTACACGTATTATATGTGTTTTATTTTTAATAAATTAGCAAAAATCTCAAATAAACTTTCCTCACTTTGTCATCTTGGGGTGTTGTGTGCAAACGTTTGAGGGGAAAATATGAATTGATTCCATTTGGGAATAAGGCTGTAGAATATGTGCAAAAAGTGAAGCGCTGTTAATAGATTCCGGAAGCACTGTACACATCATGTTCCCCCACCATGAGATGTTCCCGGAGTCCCCTCCTTGTTGTCCGTGCTGAACTTTCATACAAGTCTGGTCATGGCACGGGAGGAAACCTTAAAAGGCTGTCCAGGTCGTGGAAAGGGTAACAGCAGTTCCATAAGCCTTCCACTTCCACGTGATGCTCTCAGCAGTGGAGACAGGTAGGCCCAGCTCCTCGGAAATGGTCCTGTACCCTTTCCCAGCCTTTCGATCCTACACGATTTGTCTCTGATGGCCTTGGAACACTTCTTTGGAACAAGTCTTTCCCTTGTTGATCGTGTATGAGTGCTGTTCCCTTGTTTGGGGAGGGGTTTTTATAATCAGAAGAGGTGAGAAAAAACTTATTTCCAAATGTGAAGCTCCTTGTTTTTAATACAAATAGAATTCAAAAACGAATAAACAGAGAAATAACGTTCTTTTTCGCCAGGCCCATCTACAGTCTGAACCTGACTAATGCCGAGTTAACTCTAAATGTGAAAACCTGCATAATCAGCAGGGGGTTTATTCCATGTTTTGAACCCTGTAGCTGCTCTGTACATGGTGTAAATAATTCTAGATGGATAGACCAATAGAAATGCTCTAAGATTACTTTTAATTACTCTTAATTGCCTTCACTTCCTTTCAAAATTAATAACACTTTTGCCGTCCCCTTGGTGCCATGTTTGAGATACTTGTTTTTCTTTTGCTAACAGCACCAAAACAGTGGATCACTGTTGCCTTTAAGGCCATTTGGCTGCTAAGTAGTCCAGGGTCTCTGGTGAAAATCAGTGGCATAATGAGTTCTTCTAAATACCAGTAAATTGAGCCTAAGATCTGTCTGCTTCTGCCAGATGGTTGGACCGTGGCCCTGCCTATCAGCAATGATGACCCCAAGCACACATCAATATCAACACACAGTTGTGGGAACACAAAATCAGAGTTCTGCAGTGGCCTTCTCAATCTCCAGATTTTAACCCAATCAAAACGCTGAGTGTGAAGAGGCCAGTAAGACTATCAAGGAACTGGAAACGGTCAGTGTGGAAGTTTAAGATTCTGCTAGAAGGTTTCTTTGAGCTTGTTATTAAGTATTATAAAAAAAAATATATAGGAATATACGCAGCATATCAATGTGGAAATACTAAATACAGACATACTGATACTAAAACAGAATCACTGTGTTTATGTTCCCTGAATGCAGAAAACAGTGAAACATAGCCTAACCTTTCACGAAGAAGGTTGAATATCAGAGTCTGATTTACTCTTTTCCCCCCATTCTGCCCTGTTTTTATTTGTATAGCAGGCTAGGATTGTCAATCAGCTCAGTATCAGTCAATTCTGGCACTATTTTCTACTGATTATTATACTTCTTTAAATGATTCAGTATAAATTATTGTTACTGATTATTCAGTAACAACTTCACATTATGTGGTAACTTCGATACATTATATTCGGATCTATTAAAGTGTGATCTTCACAATACGTTTGTGGAAGTATATCATGACATGAACAACGGAGATTTCTGAGGAGCACAGAAGAAACTGTTGCTCATCAGACTTGATAAAAGCATCTCTGTAGAGTTTGGACTCCGCAGTCAGACACACTGTGTACAAATGGAAGAAATGGAAGACCACTATTACCCTCCCCAGCAGTGGCTAACCAACAAAGATCAAAGCACGTAATAATCTGCAAGATCACAAAGGACTCCAGGGTAACTTCTAAGCAACTGAAGGCCTTTCTCACACTGGATAATGTTGGCAGGGTTGCAAGGAAAAAGCCACTGCTCTCCAAAAAGAACATTGCTGCCCATCTGCAGTTTGCTAAAAATCACACGGACAAGCCAGATGGCTGTTGGAGCAATGTTTTGTGGATGAATGAAATCAAAATAGATCCTTTTGGTTTAAAAGGGGAGCATTACATTTTTAGAAAGGAAAACACTGCATTCCAGCAAAAAAAAAACAAAAAAAAAAACAAAAACAAAACTATCCCATCTGTGAAACACAGTGGTGGTAGTATCATGATTTGGGCCATCTGGACCAGAAGAGCTTGCCATCATTGATGGAACAATGAATTTTGAACTTGTGAATTCTTTTGTGAGCTGAATATCAAGTGAACATGGGCCATACAGCAAGACAATGACCCTAAGCACTCAAGTTATTGTAGCAAAAATGGTTAAAAGCTAGTCTTGCCCTTTAGCCAATGTATTGCACTGAGGTACATTATTCAGTCATTTCAATGTTATTCTTTTACTGATACATTATTATTTTGTAACTAAAATCTTATGTTACTGATTCATTAGTAAGTACTGTATATAATTCAGTATTTAATAACTACTATACATTATATTCAGTAAATGCTATAAATGCTATTTTTATTAGTTTTATGGTTATTACTGCACATCATTTAGTAACTACTGTAGACTGATTCGAACACTTACAAAGAACTGATAATTGGAAGTACCCTGCACAAACTTGGCCTGTCCAGTGATGGACCTCATTGTGCTACTAATGATATTCAATTATGCCAGTGTTAGCCTTATTAAGGCTTATGCAGACTCCTCTGCGTCTGAAAGTGTGTGACGTGCATGCTAAGCTGTTTGCCTGAGTGAATTCTGTAACACATTAGTTCTCAAAGAACTGATGAATAAGCTTATATGCGTTAAGCCCACCTTCCTGCTGATCTGACGCCACTATTTCCCTCTGAATCTAACCTCGGGATGCTGCACTGCACCCGTGATGATCTGTCTATTTTTCAGGAGGTAAAGCGTTGGCTGTCTGTTTTCACTCAGACCCTCTTTTGCGCCCCCTCTGAGTTCACACAGTGATTACTGAGTGAGCTGAAGCTCCTGAGGTTCAGGAGTTAAAACAC
This sequence comes from Acestrorhynchus altus, assembly GCA_034509495.1. Taxonomy (NCBI): domain Eukaryota; kingdom Metazoa; phylum Chordata; class Actinopteri; order Characiformes; family Acestrorhynchidae; genus Acestrorhynchus; species Acestrorhynchus altus. Next base: position 10,110,445 of record CM067519.1, on the reverse strand, counting down.
ACAGCTGGTGTTTATTCCATTATCTCATCATGAGAGGTGCCGTGTTTAGACTCGAGCTGAACACGTGTGTGTTTGTCTTTGATTTCCTGAGGGTCTTAAAGCTGTTTCTTGTTTTGTCATGAAGCTGAATCTGCTGCTGAAGCTCCAATGGACCTTTCTTCATCTCCAGCCCTGACCTATCTCTCTCTCTCTCTCTCTCTCTCTCTCTCTCTCTCTCTCTCCCCTATTTCACTTCCCTCTCTTCCAGCTTTCCTCTCTTTGCCTTTTTTTCTCTCACTTTCTCTTTCTTTCAGGTGTCTCTGATCGGCTTGCTCATCTTTCCACCCCTTTCTTTCTTGCTTTCTAGTGGTCTCTCTTTCTGTCTGCTGTCTTCTCTCCTTCTGTCTTCCCCCATACTGGTCTCTCCCCCCTGCCTTTTTTCCTTTTCCTTTTTTCTTTTTGTTTCTCTTCTGTTCTGCCACTCACACACACACACACACACACACACACACACACACACACACACAAACACACGCGCATGTGTGTGGTGGATGTCTCCATGGTCTCATAAGTCACATGTGGGAGGCAGTAGTATGGAGATAAGAGGGCACTGATGCATCGTGGGAATATGTGTTCTTTTCAGGCTTCATGGAGTATGCGACTGGTTTAATAACATGGAGAAGAGGCTGATTGTGCGTGAAACACATGAGCACAGTTTGATAACACAGCGTTAAAGCTGGGGGAATGTGAAGCTGAGGGGGTTTAGGGAGAGGATAAACGAGCTCTGCTCGGCTCGTCAGCATAGTTGATTTATAGTCTGTTGGAGGAAAATTTTCCTAATTTCATCTTTTTTTGTATTTATTTCTTTCATTTGCTGATAAGAATCCATTAAGAGCAGCTGAGGCGTGAGGTCTGATAACAGTGTCTACACCTTACATAACAGGAATATTCACATAAGAAACAATGGAAGTGCTGAACTGCTGTTCACAGTGTCTGTCTTCAACCAGATTAGAAACGAATCAACACAGCCTGTCCCCACTTTCTCACTCATGTACTTTCTCTCTGTCTGTCTTATTCACTCTCTCTCACTTTACCTCTCGCTCCCTTCCTCTCCCTTGCTTTCTTATTCATTCTCTCTTTGTCTTTCTTCCTTCCTCTCTCTCTGTCCCTTACTCTCACGTTCTGTCTGTTGCTTTTCCTCACTCTGTCACTTACTCTCTCTCTTTACTGTCTCCACTCTCTCACAGTTACAGTCTATCTCTCTCTCTCTCTCTCTCTCTCTCACACACACACACTACACTCTTACATCTCTCTATTTCTCTCTCTCTCTCACACACACTCACACAAACACACACACACTCTATACTCTTACACCTCTCTCTTTCTTTCTCTCTCACTCTCTCTCTCTCTCTCTCTCTCTCTCTCACACACACACACACACACACACTACACTCTTACATCTCTCTATCTCTCTCTTTCTCTCTCACACACACACACACACACACTCTACACTCTTACATCTCTCTATCTCTCTCTTTCTCTCTCTCACACACACACACACACACACACTCTACACTCTTACACCTCTCTCTCTCTCTCTCTCTCTCTCTCTCTCTTTCTCTCTCTCACTCACACACACACTCTACACTCTTACACCTCTCTCTTTCTCTCTCTCTCTCTCTCTCTCTCTCTCTCGCTCTCTCACCTCTCACTGTCTTACTTATCTCTCTGTCTCTGTCTTGCTCTATCTTACACACATATTCAATTGGCATTCAATTGGCTTGCTATTGGCATGACAAATAGACTTACATTTGTATTGCTAAAGCTTGGGGGTCGAGTTTTTAAACAATGAACAGTGAATAAACAAATATTTTACAGTTTTTCTCAGTTGCTAAGACACATTTCCTGAAACCATCTGAACTGTAAACACAAAACCCAGTTTTCAAACTACATTCATAAACAGTCTGATTCTTCCTGCAAAAACCAAACTATTACCTCGAAACAGGTCAAACAGTGATGTCAGATCAGACCCCGAGTCAATGAAAAACACCACTGCACAGTCATTACACACAACATATGAAAAGGAAAACACAATGGCTTATGTACGGGCTTATATTGATTTCTTCACATCATTAGTCACGTGTGGGATGAAGTTTGAGATGCTGTGTTTAAGTTGAGACACCTGTGCTTTAATCGAGTTGCACTTTTGCTCCATGTGTTTAACATTACACAACCCAAGTGCATCACAGTGCACAATGTGTTTTAGTGGAGGAAAATATATTTGCAAATTGTGTCTGACTGGGTGAAAAGGGCGTGTGTGTGTGTGTGTGTGTGTGTGTGTGTGTGTGTGTGTGTGTGTGTGTGTGTGTGTGTGTGTGTGCGATATGGTCACTCACTGTCTCTCTGAAGGTGGCAGGCGAGGGTGCGCTGAGCCACAGGTGTAAAATAAATAGGGTAATTCCTCTGGGTCAGAGAGGCTGAGGAGTGGAGGATATTTTTTGGTGAATTTGATCCTGAGCTTGTTTTTTTCTAACTGTAGCTCAGGACCAGCTGAGTGAGAGGACTGTTGTGGTACTGCAGAGCTTTATAATGGTTTGAGTGGGGGGTGCTATGTTCTGCTGCTTCCAGAATGTGATTGCCCTTTTTGGTATCTTAATAATGAATGGACATTGAGCACTCTGCAAGTGTTTCTGTGTACTTTTAAAATCTCAATCTTTTTAAAGTCTCAATTGGATGTTTGTCGCATTTTTTGTCAAATTGTTGATTGGTTAGTGGACTCCACTGGCACAAAGGGCAATAGGTTAAATTACAGATTCAATTTTTTTAGCCAAATTCTAATTGGAAACATTTTATGTGTTTTGGCAAAGAAAGCTCTGCATGCATTCGCTGATTCACTGCTTCCCGAAAATTCCAAGAGGAACTGATTTTGATGCCCAAATAATTATAATTGGAGGATATATAATTATCAATATATAATTGGTGGCTTACTTCATTTGTACCTAATTGAAATGTGTGTTTTGTTCCCTGAAATCTGGATCTTCTCTGAAATAACTTTTTCCAGGTTCAGTGCCAGCAGTACTGCTTGATCAGGTCCAGATTCTGCTGCAGACCCTGTTCTGTGGGGAACAGTTGGACCAGGTTGTCTCACACAGAGAGAGAGAGAATATGTTTGTTTATTGCCACTTGTAATACTACAACTTCACCGTTTCCGGTGTACATGGATTTAATGAGAGCATATGTGGGTGAATGTACGGTGAATATGATTGGTGGTGTGGTCATTTGGTAAAAATCCAATTTCACTTCAAATCAAGACTCTTAAGGAAGTTTAAGATTTTGGAATTAAAATACTGAGAAAAGCCTGTAATTAAAAAGAAAACTTTTTAAAGTGTCTTTTTTCTAAACCTCTCTCTCTCTCTCTCTCTCTCTTTTTCAATCCCTTATGTCTTTGAGTTTTAATCCATTCCTTTACTCTGTCTTTCTTTCTTTCTTACTCCCTCACTCTGGTCATTTCTCTCTCTCTCGCTCTTTCTCAATTGTTTTGACCATAGTGATCTTTCATGACTGAAATCTTCACATCCACTTTAGGTCTCTGTTCAGTCAAACAGACAAAAAACAGACAGACAGAGAGACAGAAGGCAGTGAAGGGGTAATCAGCTTTGCTAGGCTATAATTGAAACAGAGCAGAGTCAGAAATAAAAACTGTGCTTAATTAAAATGCATCTCAAGTGCGACTCCTGTAATGAAGAGATCCAGACACAGTGTTATTTATTTTGGCATCATTGTGTGTCTTCTCTGATGATAAAGGAGAAGATGGAGAAAGACAGAGAGAAAGAGAGAGAGAGAGAGAGAGAGAGAGAGAGAGAGAAAGAGAGAGAGAGAGACTCACTCGATCAGTCCCTGTGAACTGTGTAACCATGGTGACTTGCTGCTGAAGCAGGGTTGGCCGATTGGGGCGGCACAGCTTGAGAGTCGACAGCGAGACCTGAGCTATATTTCTCACCAAACAATGTTCAATACCTCCCTCTCGAAGTGGACTCGGCGAGGAGAAATGAAGAACTGGCTGTGATTTCATTCTCATACCTATTCATTATTCATTCACTTAATATATTCATACATTAATCCAAACCTATTTCCAAGACAGGAGGTTCCTGTTCAATATTTGACCCCAAAACACCAGAATCACTAGCCTGCACTGTATTATAACGAAGACCTCGCCCACCTTCAAGTGCGGGTCACTTTCACTTTCTTCTCGGTCTTGTTCAAATGTCAGCCTTTCTGTCCTCTCTGAAGTCAGTTTTAGATCCGCATGCAGGGCCCAAAACCTCCCAGTGAATTTTCAGCACCAGCACACAGCAAAACGAGTTTATACAAGGGAACAAAAAAATGTCAGTTCCCAGGACAGTTTTAGCCAGGCTTTGATGGTTCTTTATATAGGGACTTGTTTTATCTTTGTTTCTTCTGGAAATAATGGTGTCATAGTAGAAACTGCTGCCCCCAATATAGACCCAGAACATTTTGTCCAGTAAGCAGTAAGAGTTTTGAATTTATTTCTGGCCTGAGTTTGAAAAAAGTCTGTCCAAACCTGACAAACCCCCGGAAACACCCCAGACCTATTTTCACACCTGCTACTAGTGAGAGTCTAACCAACAAACAATGACAGTAATCATCAGATCATCAGTGGACAGAATTTGAACAGTAGTAATTATCAGCTAAAAAAATAGATTTTAAATTCCATTTTGACATGAATGGCATATGGTTATAGGGTGATTCCTAGGAACTCTTTTTGAGGGACAGAATAGATGCACAACAAACATCTTTAATAAAATTAAGGATTTTCTGAAATCATGGGTCAAAATTAAGTATACAGGTTCATAAAATGTATGTACAACCCACCTCGTATTTGGAAAGTATTTCTTTGCATCCTGACTAGATACTTTAGATCACCCACCACATGCTTTTGGCAGAGGTCTGGATGCATCTTTACCCACCCTTCATGGGCAAATTGGTTCAATTAAATTAGTTGCAACTTTAAAGCACAATGTACTTTTTTGATAGGGTTGATATTTACACGTATCAGTCAGTATCAAAAGTAGATGGCTTCATTCAAAGATTTCACCCAAGAGAGGTTGGGAAATGTTTGAGATAAAAAAGGATTTGTGATATTGAAACTCACACAAATAGTATATAGGGTCGGGAAAAGAAATAAATAAATGCATACATACATAATAAAATAATTAAAGAAAGATAGGATATGGCCATGTATTGAAACTAGGGAGGAAGAACAGACGGGTCCCTTTAAATTGGATTTAAATTGGAAAAAATATTATTAAACATATTTCTAATACAGCTGTTCACATGAATGTTAGACCAGACATTGATATTAACATGATAAACCCCTTTCCTCCCAGTCCATTAAAATAAATAAATAAATAAATAAATAAAAATAATAATAATAATAATAATAATAATAATAATAATAATAATAATGGCATCTAATCTCTCACAGTCATTAGGGTGGGATTTTGGCTTGTTCTTCTACACAGATGGTTCTTAAATCTGGATTTGGCGGGGCCCACAGGTCAGTTTTGAAGTTTCTTCCCAGACTTGTATTGGGTTTAAGTCTGGGGATTGGATCAATACACCTCTAACCCACACCTGGCAATACTTTTCAACAGGGGCTAGACAAGCTCTGTGTGCACTGCCAAATCTTTGTCAACCACGGCAGCAGCTTAAATTAGCTTAATGCGTTAATTAGAAGAGGTTTCCACAAATGATTCCACCAGTATCCTGAGAAGAGAAGTAGATCCATGATGTATGAACTTCAAACATGATGCCTAATATAATATGTTTGTTTGTTTGTTTGTTTATCGTTTACACGCACTGTACACCTCCAGTAATCTACTGGCCCTTTCTTTACTAATGGAGACTTCTGGAGTGATCACCAATGATACAGTGGGCCATCTATTGTTCTCATTGATGACTCTTACTGTTGCTTCCAGGTCTTCCTGGAGTCTTCCTGGAGTGGTCCTTGACTCTTGAGCTACAATTCTGAATAACGTCTGAATATCCAGTAGGAAAACATGTCAGGAACTATTGTGTTTGGCCAGTTGATGGTCTGTTGACTTGTAAATAATGGTTAAAACATTGTTCCTATGACATTTCATTTATTCCTTGTAAACATCTGCAATAGAAACATATATTATAAAGCTACAAACCTATATATATATATATATTAATCTTAAGAACCTTTTTACATCCATTTTTCATCTGGGTTTGGCCTTAAGGACCTTCACTGAAAAAAAGTGCAGTCAGCATCTTTTATAGCATCTCTTGCGATACCTGTTTCCCTTGAACATGCCCACTCGAAATATTCCATCGTGACATTTCCACACTCATCATTAGGAACATTATGAGCGGCCATAATTGTTTCCGTCAGTCGTTTACCATCCAAAGCTATCATCATTTGAATACCTATTATGAGGGTAGCCCATGCAAAGATGATTGCAAATCCGCAATTAGATGTGTTCACAAACATTAATAATGGTCAGCGACTGATTATCAACTCATTAGCACAGCGCAATCTCATTATATGTGTAATACCACCTCTTAGTGTGTTTATTATTTTACCGGGGAGTCCTGAAGGCCACTGGGGAGAAATAAAGGCCTAAATGCAGGCGGGGTGTGTGAATTTAATAGGGTGGGAAAAATCCAGAACGACAGTGTGCACTTCTCACTGCTTGGCCAAGCTTCACTTCACATTAGCACAAGACTGAAAGACCCATTTCAATGCATAGAAGCGTTGACCCACTTTAACATATTTCATGGGTGCGTTAGATGGAAGGAAAATGGTTTGATCCCATTTCCTTTTCCTCATAACTCTCCCTTTAGTAGACTCTGAAGAGCCTTTTTATGGCCATTTTGGCCATAATAAAATCCCTTGAGTGTTTGTTTGAGGTGGACTTCCATCTCTTATTTCTTCTGTCAATGTCACTGCAGAGCGAATGGGTCCAGCTGCATAAATTCCAAAGCAGGGGCAAGCAAGGCATAGTTACACAACGTACCAATTCAGAGGAAGAGGAGAATGCACTTAATGATAAGAACTACATTTCCTCAGCTCTGTGCAACTGCCTCACAATACAGCATGCATCTTTACAGGCTAGACTGAAATATAATCTCTTGCGTTTCCTTCATGTGTCACGTTGGTCACTTCTTGAAATTTGGGCTGATTGGGACCTTGTTATTGTATAGATTCACCGACAGCAAATTTTGGCAATATGGTTAACAGCATTTTTCTGTTACTCACTTCCACAAGTTGCATGATTTTCAGGTTTTACTTCAATTTAAGTGGAAGATGAGTCCTCATCAGCCTTGTTACTGTTGAGCATGTAATTATCTGGCTAAAGTTTTTATCTTGCTAATGTTGGAATTTGTTATTTTCCTGAATTTATTCACCAACATAACAGCATTGTGCCTTTTTTCTGATATAAATCGAGTACCGAGTCCGTGAGTGAGTTATGAAAACCTGCTGAACAACACTGTAAGAAGTTGGTTAAATTTGAAATGTGCTTCATGTTTGGAGAAGCTGTTTCTGGAAGCTACTTGTTTGTGCTTGATATCAAACTTAATGAGGAATTAGCTTCATTGGCTAGGCTAGCTGCTTATGCTATTTTTTTAGACAGTTAAAAATGTGCATTTCATGTGGAAGGAGAGCTTTTCAGATATGCGGCTACAATCCACATAATTAAACAAATATTGAGGTACATGTGGACAGGGTCTGAACTGTGGCTGTAACCTAAGTGTGTTTATTTTAATTGTGTGTATGTTTGACAATGTCTGCCTTGTTGTTTGTTTGTTGTCTTTAAGTGTATTTGGCATTTATTTGAGAAATTCTTCAGCTTACACACATTCAAAACATGAATCAGTGATACCTGCATCCACTGTTCTGCATTTATTTGTTTTGGGTAGTGGCTTTGGAAGGAGGGCTGAGGTCAAACGGTGGTGAATTTTTGGTTGTTATTTTTCAATAAATAACTTAGATGAACTTTCTGCTTGAGCTTTAAACTGAACACACAAATCCTCCTACAATCTTACCTTCACTTGTTTGCTCCTAATTGAGGATATAGTGGTCTGGAATAATTATGTTAATCTTTGTGTTTTTAAGTTTGTTCCAATTTAAATGCAGATCCACACACCAATATAAAATTATCAGACATAATTATTGTCTATTTTTATTTATGAAGTGTATGGTTGGCAGGTTAGCTAGTTACAGAGCCCTCCACAATTATTTGCACCCTTGGTTATGATGTGTTAAAATGGTAGAAAATGTAACCTTTAACTCATAAAAAATATTAAAAAAATAATAATTTTATTTAAATAATTATTTTTCATAAAATCACCTGTTCCACAATTACTGGCACCCCTAACGATTCCTAAAAAATAAATGTATTTGAAGCATTTCTGTCATTTCTACTGTAATTTATAAATGTAATCAGAGTATCTAAGAACCTTTAATTAGAAATTCATCACTTCCTGTTTCTCTGGGGTATAAAAGGGACGTGACACAGAGGCCTTTTCTCATATCCGCTCTTCAATAATGCAGATGTGCATTGTCCATAATAAGGCAATGGCTATAAGGAAATAGCCACTCGTCTATACCTGCCCACAGTCAGAAGAATCCTCAAGAAATTTAAAAAAACTGGAACAGTGTTTACTTTTCCAAGCCTGGACGAGGACAGAAGCTTATCTTTCCACCAGGCACAGTGAGAAGGATGGAAAGAGAAGTAGAAAGTTCTTCAGAGTTCACTGTTAGAGAATTGCATCAAAGAATAGCATCTTGGGGTCACGAAGTCTCCATAACAACCATCAGGCACTATCTACATGCCAACAAGCTGTTTGGGAGGCACAGAAAAAGCCTTTTCTCACTTACAAGCATAAACGTAAACATCTGGAGTTCACTAAGCGGTACTGGGACTTCAACTGGGACCGTGTGCATTGGTCAGATGAGACCAAGATAGAGCTTTTTGGCAACAAAAACTCTAAGTGGGTTTGGCTTAACACAAAAGATGAGTATGTGCAAAAGCACCTCATGTCCTCTGTGAAGTCTGGGGGAGGATCAGTGATGCTGTGGACCTTTTTCTCCTCCAAAGGCTCCAAAGGTTTCCTCCTCTTCCCAGGGAACCTTGTTAGGGTGCATGGTGTCATGAACTTTGAAATACCAGGACATTTTCAATCAAAATCTGGTGGCTGGGTTGTCAAGAAGATAATGACCCTAAACATGTGGCCAAATCTAAACAAAATTCATGCTCCTCCCATGGTTATCTTAGTCTCCAGACCTCAACCCAATTGAAAACCTGTGGAGTGAGCTGAAGAGGAGAGAGCATAGGAGAGCACTCTGGATGATTCAGAGAGATTGTGCAAAAAGCCCACTCTTGGTATTCCCCCATCTTGTGAAATATTTTAGGAGAAGATTAAGCACTGCCTTGTTGGCAGAAGGGGGTTGTACAAAGTTTTAATGTCAGTGCCAGTAATTGTGGCACACCTGAAATCATGTAAAAGAATTATTTCTTAATGTGGGTTTTGTTCCCCACTGAATAAAGGCATTTGAATTAAAGGTTATAAAGATTTTTTTGCATTTTTGGCCTGTATTTTTATTATTATTTAAATAAAATATATTACATGCCTAAGAACACTGCTTAACAAGGGGTGCCAAGAATTGTGGAAGGTGCTGTAACTGCACTAAAGCTCTGAGTTGACTTTCCTTGCCCATTAAAACAAAACGCTGGCAGAATATTCTGCATGTAGAACCAGCTATAAAGAGAAAAGATAGAAAGAGAAAGATATTTTTACACATTTTACCCTGTAAATTGTGTAAAAATTGGACATTTAATTTCTCTGTATTTGCTGTTCCTTAAGTCATGTGTCTCTTTACCGTTTGTGTTATTTTTTTGGTGGCATAGTGGCTTGTTGGTTAGTATGGTTTGCATGTTTGCCTCCCTGCATTGGGGTCTAGGGTTCAAGGCTCTATCTGGGTGGAGTTTCCATGTATGTCTGTATGCTCAGATATGGATTGGCACTTTTTCCTGGGTGTGCTCAGCTTTTCTAAAGATGGTTGCACATTTTCCTCAAGCCCCCTCAGATACAATAAAGATGTCATAGTGTTTTCTATGATGGAGAGCTCTCCAGGCCCTGCTGCAACAATCCAGCCCCAAACAGTGACACTTTCACCACCATGCTTCACAGTTGGTATGAAGTGTGCCAAACATGTCTTCTGTTACTCTGCCCAAATATTGAAATATAATTTCAAATTTGGAGTCATCTGTCCTAAACATATATTTCCACAAATCCTGCTCTTTTTCTAGGTGTTCTTTGGCAAACCTTAGTCTTGCCTTGATACTTTGTCTGACAGCAAGGGTTTCCTCCCTGCACACCTCCCATGAAGATCAAACTTGTTTGCTCTCTTTCTGATGGTAGATGCTGCAGTTTTACATCTACATGTTTTACATGGAATGATTGGTTTCTAATAGTTCTGAGACCTCAGAGAGCTCTTTGGATCTCACCATTGTGATCCCACTCACCTCAACAATCAAGAGCAAACCAAACTAAGGTCTGAGGTTTAAATAAGACAGGCCCCTTCCAATTCCTCTTTAATGATGGTTGAATCATTTGCAGCTGGTCTGGGGTACCTGATTCTAACTTTAGCCATTTTAAGTAGTAACAAATGTAAATTACATTTCTATTAATTACATTTTACAAAATGATGTTTAAAACCATTTCTTCAGTTGTATGTGTTTTATCACCTCCATCTCTTAATATAGTTCAAACGAAGATCAAATGTCCATATATTTAAAGATGTTAAAAAAGAGAAAGGTGTTCATGGGGTGTCCTGTTTATTCACATGACTGTAAGTGTAATTTCATTCGTTCATTCATTTTTCCTGTGTAATAAAAATGCTGGTATAACATTTGTATCTATATGTAATATAATCTACAGTATATGGGCAGAAGTATTAGAACACATGCTCACCCAGGGAAAGCTTTCTACTAGATTTTGGAGCATTGCTGTGAGGATTTGATTGCAATCAGATGCCAAGATGCTGGCTGATCACCACCCTCATTCCCAACTACCCACCTCATCCAAAAAGTACTGAATGGAACATTATTCCAGACAACACAGTTGTCCACTGCCCACTGCTTAATGCTGGAGGGCTTTATTCCCCTCTAGCCTACTCCTTGTTTATCTGCCCTGGGGAGTTGTGAGTTCTATTGTCAGTCTTTTTGTACAAGACAAGCCGAGTGTGTGCATTTGCACATCTGTGCCAGCAAAAGATTCACCCTGAAGTAACTGAATGCCTTCATTAGCAGGGGTGTCCACGGATATTTGGACACATAGTGTATTTGCTTCTCTCGGCTGTTTCATCTGTGTGATGCACTCTTGTTGTCTTCTCTATTTCAGGCAGTTATTTATGTGTGCTGTTCTCTCTAAGCGTCCCTTACGTTCTAATAATCCACCTCTCTGCTCCTGCGGCCTGCCTCATAATGGCTGTGGCATTATTAGCCGCCACTGGGCGTAATTGCCAAGGGCCTCATGTTTTCTTTCTGTCTCCCCCATAATAAACATTATAAAGCATGTCTATGGGGATAAAGCTGGGCTTCCCAGACCATAGCCATTGTTGTTCGATTCAAAATGATTATTCCTTTTTAATGGGTGAATATAAAAAGCCAATTTAATATATAAATGAAATTCACCAGTTTGTGAAATATCCTGTCATAACAGGTGTTGGTTGATGCTGCACTGTGAGTGCGACTGGGGGATGCTTTTGTGTATCTTACCTTTGTCTTTCTTTTTCCCAGAAGTGAGTGATAAACAGCCAAATCCTGTCTGTAACACAATACTCAATACAAGTTGTTGTAGACCTTCTGAGGTTGTCCTGGAAACCGAGTCTTTCACGCCATGGTCGGCAAGAACAATAGTGGATGTCAAGTCATCAAGTGAAAATCTTTTTTCTTAAATGTATACTGCTGTGATTTTGATAGCCCTTGTTGAGAAATATGTTTCTGTTCAGCTGATCAGCAGGAGAGTGTATGTTTACATGAATAAAAAAAAAAAAGATATGTTTATATCTCTTCTATGTGTTTGTCTGAACATGGATGGCAGTGCATGGGTTATAGTGTGCAAAGCAATTCATCAATCCATGTGTTTGGAAAGCAGGAGTTTATATTTCTGCCCTCCAGTACACTGAATTTGAAATGAGGTTAAAGTGAAGGAGCTTGATGCACCAGCAGGTGTTCAGTGTTAAATATGGATATGGATATGGCCAGAGTCTTCTGTCCATACACTGTGTTCTTTTTGTCCATATACAGGGGTTTAGACAATGAAACTGAAACACCTGGTTTTAGACCACAATAATTGATTAATATGGTGTACAAGGGCCTCCTTTTGCTGCCAATACAGCGTCAATTCGTCTTGGGAATGACATTTTTTGGATACAACCCGGGTTAGCACCCAAACATCCCTTTCAGACAGCTTCTTCTTGCGTCCGCAGTTAATCCTGTTGGATGTGGTTGGTCCTTCTTGGTGGTGCTGACATTACCCTGGATACCATGGCTCTTGATACATCACAAAGACTTGCGACAGCAAGACGTGCACCAACAATTTGTCCTCTTTTGAACTCTGGTATGTCACCCATAATGTTGTGTCTATTACAATATTTTGAGCAAAACTGTGCTTTTGAACCTGATAATTGAACCTTCACACTCTGCTCTTACTGGTGCAATTAATGAAGGTTGCCCAACAGGCTGCACCTCCCACTAAAATGACAGGTGTTTCAGTTTCATTGTCGAACCCCTGTATTTTCACATTCTCTAAACAATTACATTACATTATAATTCAAATTGAACAAAGTAGTAACACTGAAAGCCATTGATGGCAGTGTAGTGAAACATACTGTTTCCTCTTTTGTCATTTTTGGAGTTAACACAACCTCCACAATGAGAAAAAGAAATCCGTTTTACTCAGTTCACTGCAAATTAAGAAGCTAGGAATTATTGTTTGGCATTTACGTCTCTTTTTTTACCATTATTTGTTGTTGTCTATGCAGTGTAATACAAATGATGGCATAACTTTTATATCTATATGTAATATAATTATCATCTGCTCACCCAGGGATGGCTTTCTACTAGATATTGGAATATTGCTGTCAGGATTTGATTACACTCAATGACAAAAGTGTCAGTGATGTCATGATGCTGGGTGATCACCACATTACCTCATCCTCAACTCCTCTGCATTCTTTTTGTCCATATTTATGCATGTTCTCTGAAAATTAACAAGTACAGTTTGTTCAAATTAGTACCACTGGAAGCATAGGGACAGTGTAGCCAACAGATCAGACGAAACATACAGATTCCTCTTTCATCAATATTTTATCATAAAGAGTGGATAAAACAAGTATGCAAGAGTCCTATGACAGTCTTGACTGTGAAGTCGGCCATAGCTAAGTTAATTTTCTTTCTTTTGCCTGTTCGTGGACACCCCTTCTAATCAATACATTCAGCTACACTGATATGCAAATGCACACACAGTTTATCTACTTCCTAAAGAGAGGTATTGTCAATAAAATAGACTCTCTTTAGCAGATAAACATGAACCTATTGGCATCATGCTTAGTGCCAGGCATGGGCTAGAGGAGTATAAACCATCCAGCACTGTAGCATTGAGCTGTGGAGCAGTAGAACTATGTTCTCTGGAATGACGCTGGCCCATCCAGTACTTTCGGGATGAGTTGAGCAGTTGGGAATGAGGTCTGTGGTGAGTCTCCAATACCCTGACCTCACGACCTAATCAAATTCTCACAGCAGTGTTTCAATATCTAGTAGAGTGATTTTGAAAGAGTGAGCAGGTGTCCCGATACCCTATACTGAGGCTTTCTCTAGGACCTCAAAGAGAGTGTCTACTCTCAGCTTGATGTAAAATATTTGCATGTTTTCAGTGTCACCTGTGACGGTCTTAAATTTACACCAGACAGTTGTGACTGACTGGCTTATGACCAGGCCTAAGCCCTGCTCTTGCAACCAACCCCAGATTGTCAGCTTTAAATGAATTCTCCTAACCTCTGTTTGCTTCTTCTAAGGTATACAGTCACGTAAGTAACCATATGCAATAATTTCGAAAGGCTTGATTTTCTCTTGAAAGCCAGTGGGCTCATTCTAAAACACCTGCCCATTGGGTTCCATCATAGCTATGTTTTGTGTCAAATTTTATATCCTTTTCTGTTTCTTCAAAATTATTGTTTGTGGTAACGATATGCTGCAGATGCAGCAGACAGGGTTTTTTTAAATTGACAGTGTTTACACCTTCTCTGGATGGATCAAATAGGAAATCGAGCTCTTTTATGCACAGTGTGCATAAAGCAAATGCTAGGTTTGTGGTCCTAAACCAGAGGAGTTGTATGGAAAAGCTCAGTCCCACCATGAAAGAACGCTGTCTTTTTGGCACTAGTGGAAGAAAGAGTCCATCTCGTTCTGCTTCTTACTGTGTACACTGAAAGGTCACATACAGAAGACTCTGAAAAGATGATGATGAAATATGGATATTTGTTGAAATTGGCAGGGAATAAAAGTTGTGATCAATGACAGGAATTCTTTCTGTCCATCCCAAATATGTGTTAGAAGTTATGGTGTCTAAAGATGTTGCCAGAAACCAAGGCCAAGCTTCAGGAATTTTGATACAGCACATCTCTTAACAAGGCATAGCGAGTTTTTCGAGGTGGATACGCAACCCGCTCGCAATAAAAGCATCCCTTTCAGAGGCCTATTTATTTAACTGAATGGTTAAAGGCTCAGCTTATGGTAATTAATGTAATGTGATTATGCTTTCGCAATTACGCTAGTCCACTCTATTCACCTGAACCCGAAGGTAAACGTTCGAGCAAAACCACTGTAACACCTACACATATGGTGGATGATAGCAATAAAATTGTGGCTCTTCAGCTAATCGCGCAATCATATTCCTCTCTCCTCTATTTTAGACTGGCCCAAAATTACAGAAATGAGTAATTTGGTTAGATAAGCATAATTACCCTGCTATATCACCCCCATCCCCTCTCCCCAGGGCCGTGGTATTAAGACAGTAGAAATAATAACCTATATCCACTGCTCAACCTTTTGCAATGAGACAGGAAGTGGGGAAGGGAGAGAAAGAAAGACAGAACAAGACAGACAGAGAGAGAGAGAGAGAGAGAGAGAGAGAGAGGGAACAGAGAGCTAATGAGAGTTTTAATGTTGAACTGTTGCTGTGTGTTGTGACATTTGGTCTGCCAGGGAATAGGTTATCTGTTACTGAAGGTTAAACTGCAGCTCCTTGGAGGAATAGCCAAATCTTCAGCGATGCACTTTAAAACTGTTTGGAATTCCCATTAATATGATTCCGGTTGTTTTATAGAAAGAAAATTTAAGCATCAAAGGGTTAAAGTACCCCGTTTCCAAATAGACTTTAGAAGATAATGCTGCTGTTTATTTATTTCTTTATTTCAGCCGAAGCTCCTCTCAGTGTAGCATTATTTTTTACGGAATATTAATAAACATGGAGAATGTGTCCATCTGAAAGTGACAGGATAATGATTTAGTTCACAAAATAGCTACACTTTACTTGCTTTCTCCTAGACAGTTCAGACACAGTGGATTGGAGGGTGAAATGAGACCCAAATGTGCCTGGTGATGATTCCAACATTAGCTCTACTTTAGGGAACATTGAAGGTGCTGTAAATGGTTCCTTGAGCAATGCCACAGAGCAGGGTTTCTCAACCTGTGGACCAGCAGTACCCATAAAGCACTCTCTAGTGGTCCACAGGCCCATCCTCAGAGGGAGGCAATAGTCCATAGTGGGCCATTTTTCCTACATGAAAATGTAAAAACATCATTTCTGTTCAAGCTAAAACCCTTACATAAGCATTAAAAAGAAATACACAAATAATAATAATAATAATAATAATAATAATAATAATAATAATAATAATAATAATATATTGTAGAATATATGTTCCTCAGAAAACACAACAAATCATCTGTATCTATATGTATATGGACTGTCAACATGGTGACTGACATACAGACAGAATTAAAAACGTCATTTTGGAACTAGATGTGTCACCTGATGTTAGAAACACATCTTTACTGCTTGTTTGTGTGGTACTTTTGGTATAAGCTTTTTATAAGCTATTGCTCAGGATCTGATTTTGACATGTTCTGTGAACTTAAGAGAAAAAGGCAAAACAAATGTAAAAATTGAGGTTCCTTTACTTGTGGGCCTTCATGATTTCTAGTTATATTTCTAGGCCATGAGGAGGAAAAGGTTGAGAACCCTTGCATTAGAGGAACAAATCACTTTTAGTTCCATTAAGAACCATGTTTGTAGTACATGAGAGGTGTGAGTGTGAAGAACAATTGTATTTGTAATGAAACATTACATAGAATAGAATAGAATGGAATAGAATAGAATGGAATAGAATAGAATGGAATAGAATAGAATAGAATAGAATAGAATAGAATAGAATAGAATAGAATAGAATAGAATAAAACTTTATTAATCCCTTGGGAGGGTTCCTTCAGGGAAATTAAGGTTCCAGTAGCAGCATCAGTACAGTAAGCAGAAGATAGGCAGAAAAAATAATTTAGTGGAGGTAAGCAGCACTATATAAATATATAGAATATATAATATACAGACTATATTACAGTATACAATATAGATAGTAGTGCATGAGAAAAGAAGAGTCCTGTAGGAGGGTGTATTGCACATTATTGCACTTGAAAAACCTGTTTATTGCACAGAGAGTCCAGTGTGTTGTGGTGGTTGCAGGTTGCTGTTAGCTGTTGACTGTTGGTTCAGTTCCTACTCATTCCCATCCTTAATCCTCCTGTTACCCCTCCTCCCCCCCAGAGAGGAGTTGTACAGTCTGATGGCATGCGGGACAAAAGAGTTTTTAAGTCTATTGGTCCTGCACTTGGGAAGGAGCAGTCTCTCACTAAACAGGCTCCTCTGGTGGCTGATGACAGTGTGTAGAGGATGACTGGCATTGTCCATAATGTCCAGTAGTGTTTTCAGAGTCCTCTTCTCTGCCACCGACACCAAAGAGTCCAGCTTTGTGCCAATCACAGAGCCGGCCCACCTGATCAGTTTGTCCAGCCTGTGTGTGTCCTTCTTGGATATGCTGCCCCCCCAGCACACCACAGTGTAGAACAGGAACATCAACTGAAGGTTCTTTTGACCTTTAAAAGGTTCCTTACACCTTAATAACAAGGTTGTTTATGGAACCAAAGGAGGTTCCTATAAAATTAGGAAACCACGTAAACACCTTTGTTTGAAGGCTGGGAGGAAAGTTGGTGCACTCTTTTCCCTAATATCTGGTATTTCCTCCTTTGGCTGACATAATGTCAAACAGCCCCAAACCATGACATTTTCACCTCAAGCTCAAATGCTGTTTCATTTGCACCCAACATGTGTTCACTGTGCCCAAATAATTCACTTTGGATTCATCCATCAAAAGCACATTGTTCCAAAGTCCTGGCCTTTGTCTAGGTGTTCTTTGGCAAACCTCAGTCGTGCCCTGAATTTTATTTTTTTTGTTTTGTTTTGTTTTGTTTTGTTCTGTTTTGGGTTTTCTGATGGTAGCTGCAGGTACTGTGGGGAGAACTATCTGTGGGTCCTGTGAATATATTTTAGGATTGTTGGAGAATTCTTACATCTTGTAGTTTGCTCTTTGGCTGAACTTGCTTAGACAGCCTGACCTGGCCGTGTTAGATCATCTTCTGGCTGATTTCTAATTGCTTTGAGCTCATTTTAATCCTATGCCACACTCATATGCATCTACAATTTTGTTTCTTAGGGTATAAGAATCAAGAGCAAACCAAAATAATGTCTAAGGTTTAAATAAGACTGGCTCCTCCAACATCCTCTTTAATGATGGTCTAATCATTTGCAGCTGATGTGCTGCACCTCATTCAAATTTTAGGCATTTTAAGGTGTTATAAATGTGGGTGTCCTAACTTTTCCATCACCAGAAAATTGCTTTTCCATCCCTCAATATTGTGAAATGAAAATCAAAGGTGTTCTAACTTTTTAACAAGACTGAATATTGTCACGTGGAAGTGGAAGTCCACAAGTGGAAGTCATGGACAATGTCCTGGACAACTTCTAGAAATTGTTGTCATATAAAGAGTGGAGTCTGGATGATGATGCACAGCAGTTTTGCGGTCAGTGGATACAGCATAACCCGACAGTACTTCTACAAAGAATCCAAACAAACTTTGTGATATTTTGAACAGGGAGAATGAGAAATAATGTATTTAGAAAATAACAATGATAAAGAGCCCATAATTAACCCCTGTGGGACACCTCTAATGATATGGCCTGACAAACATAAAACACTTTGTTCCATGCTCCCTTGTTCTTTTGATTAGTTTTGTAAATGTGTTGTTTCTTTGCAAAATCTGCATAATATCCAGCTTTACGTTCTTGTATGTGTGGAAACAACGTCTCGTATCGTTGTGTTTTAGGTCATCGATTCATAAGTGAGGGGGAGTATTTTGAGATGACCACAATTACCAAAGAACAGTCAGGATCATATGAGTGTATCTCTTCAAACGACATCTCGCCCCCGGACGTGAGGACGGTACAGGTCACAGTAAACTGTAAGTTGAACATTCCTTCTGTTTGAAATGAAACCAATGCCTATGGGTTTAATAGCACTGACACCATCATTTATGATCATCATTAGTGTAGTACATTCGCTCCACAGATCCTCCGGTCATTTCGAGGGCTCGCAACACAGGAATCCCTGTTGGTCACAGAGGGGTACTGCAGTGTGAGGCATCAGCAGTTCCTCTGGCTGACTTTCAGTGGTATAAAGAAGATCGGCGGTACGTTTTCTGGTTCCTGTATGTTGTGAATCAATGTTTGACTTTAGTCAGTGAAAACACCGCTAAGGCCAGACTCTCAAGTATGACAGACTGTGCCCACAAGTCAATATGTGTCTGTAAAATATAGACATACTGTATAATTTGTCAAAGAGAGAAAATATATAGAATCAAAATGACACACTTGTCACTTACTGACCAAACAGCAGGCCATTGGCCAGACAGGGAAAGAATGCAGTAAGTCGCATTAGCCTGTATTAAGAAAGTTAATGTAATTACAAGGGTAAACCAGTCATGCAGAGCATTGGGTTTCTGTAGTAAAGCACTGTAACACCTGCTGCAGTGTTGTAATCTCTAATGAAATTTAAAAATACCACCTTCTTTCAACCCCCGGATCAGACCAGGACACTGAACTGTATTACTCTTTCATTGCAATGCAAAGTTATCTTGACCTTTAAATTTAAATTGCTAATGTTAACCTGGCCTTGTTTTTAACAGCCTCTTCAATGGACTCAATGGAGTGAAAATAGAAAACAAAGGTAAACAGTCCATGCTCATATTTTTCAATGTGTCAGAAGAGGACTATGGGAACTACACCTGTGTTGCAATGAACATGTTGGGAATCACAAATGCAAGCATAATCCTGTATGGTAAGAACATCCATTTTATAAAATATGAATCCAGTTTAGTGTATGCATCATTTGAAGTGTGGTAGTTGTCTGTGTCTGCTGATGCCAATCTTATTAATGTGCATATCAAGTGACTCTCTCCAACCAGTCTCATGAAGAATTCATAGGAATTATAACAAGCGATGATGAGTTCATGAATGCAAGTCTGAAAAACAAAACTATGACTGCCAAGCATGGAATGATTCTGTTTGTTACTTTTCAGACCGATGGTTCTGTGAAATGTGCAGTTTGTTTGTTTTTTCTTGTCTTGTTGTTAGTAATTTGCACTATAATACTTTCTACAGGTGTAGATTCACCCAATGGAAATAAGTCCACAGATCTTATCTGGGCAGTCATGAATTGAGAACTACATTGAAAGATGTTTCGTTTTTTGTATGCACTGTTGGATATTTGTCCAGACACTGTTGTCCTTTTATTCACATAAACTTTATGTCCTCGTGATCTGTGAAAAATTGCATAATAACATTACATTTCCTTCCAGGTGGATAACATCATATTACTGCATTATTGTCATATGATTTTGTACAATGGCAGATTTTTGTTTACGAAAGATACTGGGAAAAACATTTTGTATATAATAATCTATAGACAAGTTGAGACATCTGTTCATTCATTGTTTCTTCCAAGATGAAGGACATAAAGAGCTTGTGTTGGTCAGAGTAGTTGTCTCTACTGTCTACAGAAGGCTTTCTACCAGATTTTGAAGTATTGCTGTGAGGATTTGATTGCATTCAGAAACTAGATCGTTACAATGATAGATGATCACCACCACAACCCATCTCCAACTCGAACTTCAAAGATGACAGTTTCCCTACTCTCCAGCTCAATGCTGAGGGAATTCATGTTCATTAGGTATGGTGCCAAAGGTTTCAGAGAGACCTAGACTGATAGCGGTGTGTGCATTTGCACATTTGTGCCAGCAATGGCTGCAACCTAAAGTGCACTAGAGTACATTCTATTAGAAGGGGTGTCCACAAACATTTCTGGACGTGCTGAAATCTGACCAGAAAGACGCAGAATTATGCAAAATGCAATGCAAAATTAATCACACCCCTCTGCTTGCATTAATAACACCATGCAATCACACAGTAAGTAAAACAATTGACTCCTGTTTTTATGCTGCTTTCAAGGTTAACCTGAAAATAAATGGTTAGTTTGTTCTCAACATTGAGTTATATAAGGTCAGTGCGAGCACTGAGTTCTCTCTCTCCTTTCTTCACAGGTGCAGGAGCAATGCATGATGTGAACAGCGCTGCACTTTGTCCATCCGTCTCCCTCCACCTGCTGCTCATTCTCGCTCTCTTTTACTTGAGCAAGTTTTGATGCTAGAGACCATCAACTGCATCAGCTTCACTCGGCATTACACACAGACAGACTCAAAGGCCCATAAATACAGCAGATCATTTCAGTTATGATGATTCTAATTATTATTACTATTATTGTTATTAATATATTGTCTTTGTTTTGATTTTTTACTTTGCCTTACAGTTAATTTGGGTGGGGATAGGAATGGGGTCGGGTGTAAACTGGGCTAATATGAGTCTGTCCTAAGAAAATATGAGACTGCATAAGGGTTCTTTGGTTAAATGGTTAGAGGTAATAGTAGAACCACAGTGTGTGTCTCTCCAACCTTTTGTATGTAAAAGAACAGCAAAAAGTCATGTGATCGTGAAAGAAAAAAAAATCTGGCTGGTTTTGCTCAGTATTCAAGTGTGTGAATTGAGAATTTCTGTGTCACGTCAGAGTTCCTTGTAAAATAACATGAGATTAATTTTGTTCTTTTTTAAATAATCAACAAAAGTGCAAAAAAAAAAAAAAAAAATGATGTGATATATGATTTACTGTACCTGTACAGATGTATACAGTGGAATACTTACAGTTCATTCAAATATAAGTAAGGTCAAGCTATGCGTAATATAGTTCACTTCCTGAAAACAGTCTGGTGCGTACTGTAGTGTCCATTCCTCATTAAATACTGTTGTTGCCATTAATGTCATTCAGATTCCTAAAGAATCACTGCTACATCACTTACACACTGCAAAGTAGGTTAGACACCTTACCTTCTCTTTTAAAGATATGTACTGTAACGCTTTCTTTTACAGTCCTGTGAGTTTCAGGTGTTGATCAGGTAAATGTGTGAGGTACAAGCTCCAAAGGTACACTCTCAGGAAAAGAGGTACCAAACTGTCACTGGGATGGTACTTTGAAGGGCAATGTCTTTTAAAAAAAACAACTGTACCATATTCCTTCACTTACTTATTATTTTAATTGGGTTGATTCTATCCCCTCAGTCTGTATCCAGATCTAAATTTTAAACTTCTGTTTACAAACAGGTGTGTTATGTACCCTGGGAGAGAGAATGGAGTAAACCTTTACCCCTTTAGACCATGAAAACCCACATTTCGTCACTCTTTTAACTACATTACTGCCAAATAAATTTCAATTTCATAGGCTCTAAAATAGAACCCTGTGGGACTCCAAATGATATGCTAAATACTGTATGGTTGCCAATTGTATAGTTGCTGCATTTAGAATAATAGCTGAATAATAAATCAAGGGGTTAAGGTACATTTTTATTTATTTAATTTATTTTAATTTTAACCCCGGAACCAGGGGAATGAAGACAAGCACATGCTTCCTCTGATTCATGTGAAGTCTTTTCAAACTACCACCGTTACATCAATGCTGGGCAGCCAATGCACTCTCAGGAAAGCACTGGGTCCCCAGCTCTGATACAGTGGTAAACAGATGCCTGTGCTGAGCAGCATCTCTTTAGTTGAGCTGTGGGGAGAGAGTGTGGCCAATTTGCTCTTTCAAACTCTGGCTGCTGATGGCAAGCAACATTACCCAAGATTTGAACCTGTGCATTAGACTGCTGAGCCACTCAGAGTAAATATTATTGGATTTTTTTTTTTTACCCCAATTACCCAAACCCTTTATCACTCTACCAGTATCACACATGATGCTCTCAACACTAGAAGGGTGAGGATGAGCACATGCTTCCTTCGACAGATGTGATGTCAGCTACCATCTTTTTATTGAACTGCCACCATCTGCATCCTCACTGGACAGCCCACGCGCTCGTAGTAAAGCGGCGGGTGCCCAGCTCTGATGCAGTGGCTAACAGATGCCTATGCTGACCAGCATCATGTTGTGTGTGATGTGGGAAGATGCCAATGGCGAGCTGCATCAAACTCATTATCAGGACAGTACCTTTTTTTTTTTTTTTGACAATGAATAGACGGGTTTCCTGTTTACAAACATTAGAGGATGTGTGCAGTCAGGGGGCAAAAGTGCTATGGTTACATAGCTGGTCATGAGAATATAACCTTAGTCAACTGATGTAATTAACATAAATTTCACACTGTTTGTAAATGTGACTCAAAAATAAAATAACATTTCTGAGTGGGATCTGTTTGTATTTCATTGACTATGATTATATGCATTATCGTTAGCTATCCGTGTGACTACTAATGTTGTCTAGTCATCAGGTCTTTATAAACACCCTGCTTAGTTTGTTGTTCACTAAAGGTTTAGCACAATAAATCCAGTGCATTTCTTCCATTTTACCTAGTTTTGAGGTTGGTATCCCCTCCTTGTTTGACAATATCTTAGTAGTACCATCATTAGCTGCCACGTCTGAATTTGACAGCTACTGTAAACATGCAGTCCAAACTGACAGTGAGGACATGGCTGGCATAGATTAACTTGGTAGCCTCATTAGCTCAGATTATGCCAGTTACCTCAATACATTAGTTCTCAGTTCTGTTTCCATAATCTTCTGTGGCTTTTGGCAAAGGAGTATTATACATTAAAATGTTCAATTCAATTAGTACAGTTTCCTTGACATTCCTTGAATTGCTGCTGTTTTCTGTTGCTTTCTGCCTCCTGGTTGCACACGCATCTCTGTTAGGATGTTGCACAGAAACCCATCAAGATAGAATTACAGTTACACTGCCTAATAACTGGATAAGTGGTATACGTTTCAAAGTCCTGAGTCATTTTGGGGGGGACATTGTATAGTTGGATAAATATGTGGAGTTACAGCATGGTACTAAAGTACATTGTAGTACACGTGAGGGTAAGGACCCATTGCAACTATTATTGATTCAGGTTTGTTTAGGTAATAAACAGTGCTCTATAAGCACTCTATATGGCTCTTCTGTCTGGTTTCTTCAAAATATATTATGTTGTTTATCTGTGTCTAATTTGGTTTATCTGTATTAGCACTTGGTACCCTATTCTTAGTTGAAGTCTGTATCTCACACTTACCCCATTAATACCTACACTCATTAAAAAAGGTGCTGTAAGGGTTCTTTGAGCAGTAGAACAAGTGTTCTTTAACGTGCTTCTGTTACAAAACCATCTTTGCTTCCACAAAGGACTGTGTAATGGAGATGTGTGAGTGTGAAGAACCCTTAAAGATTAGGTTCTTCTTCACAATTTAAAGGTTCTGCATGCACAACCATCTCTCTTAGAAACATGGTACTTGATTGAAAACAAATCTACTGCATTTGAAGCATCTTCATCTTCAAAGAGTGGAGAACTTGTTAGGCTCTTTAGTGTAATTCTGTTTAGTAAACTGACTTGGAACCCACTGTCCTATATCACCCAAACTATTATCCTAATGTTTTGCACTAGCAGTTTGTACCACACATTTATCTGGCTCATACCTAGAATATAAAGTACTGTAACAGAAAGAGTTACCATTTATTTTAGACTTTCTTTACAGTAAATATAGACACACATGTATGTTTAGAAAATAGGTGACAAAGTTAGTGGATTTGCAGAATGTGATGCAACATTTGTGTGCACATTCAGAGTAAAGTGTATCCATAAGCTTTATTTGGAAGGAGGCCTAAATTGGACCACCTATCGCAAAATAATTGAATCAAGCTGTCTGACATACGACCCAAGGCTTTATTGATTTCCCCATCTCCTGAATACACATTCGCCTCCTCCTTTTGTTCTCTTTAGTTTCCTTTCCTTGTCTATACACTTGGTTGAGGTATTTTGCCAGTGTTCTTTCTCAGGTTTTAAGGGATGACTTTAATTTGTGTGTGGCGGTGAATGTCAGTGCTTACGGCAAGAAGGATATTAAACATAAGGCCAAGACTATGGTTTGCTGAATGCTATGTACCAATAACTGTTTTCTAAATTAGTTGAATTTTATTACACGTCATATACACATATTCATATAATGTAATGTAATCCACATTACATAATATATACAACATGCAGAACCCTGCCTACAGTACAAGATACAGATCCGTGTTGTTGTTGTTGTTGTTGTTGTTTTTTTTTTTTTTTTATCAGTTTCTTTGCTCAGAGCACATTTTCCCTGAAAGATTTCCTACACTGATGTCTCCTCATGTTGATATGTAACCTTGATAAGCTCGCCATTTTCTCTGTCACACCTCTGCACCTGTTACTCTGTCTCTAAAAGCTGACCTGGAACGCAGTCAACACCTTAATGAGGAGATTTGGATGCTTCCCAAAGAGAGACAGTTATCAGCCCACACACACACACACACACACACACACACACAAACACACACACACAAACATACACACGCACACACACACACACAAACACACACACACACACACACACACACAGATATATATATATATATATATATATATATATATATATATATATATAGAATGTAGGAATGGGAATGTGCACATAGGAATTTGACCATCTCATTAAGCCCTAGCAGCATCAAACAAGGAGGATGGTGAAGGGGACCAAGTGCTACAACATTCATACAAACACTCTCCTTCCACCAGTAGCATAAATACGTGAATTTCATTAACCAAGCGTACCCCAAACACAGTCAATCAGCCAGTAATTCTTTAATATTAAAGTTTTTTTTATTACTGTCTTATACAGTATGATCTCCAATATTAGCTATCGTGAATTAGCTACCAGGGCCTGAATTGGCAACAGACAACGTGGGGTTGGGTGAGCTTCCCTTTGATCGCTATATATCCTATATATCGCTATATGTGCGATCGCTATATATACTTCTCAGCTCCCCACCAGGATTTTTCCCAGTTCTCCCAGTCCATTCCTTTTATTGATAAATAGATAGATAGCTTATAGGTCCTTAACACCTCTACATCAGCCTCAGTGGAGACTCCATCATCTCTTTAGTATTGGCTGTGTTCAACTGTAGATGATTCAGTTTGCAACATGCAACAGAGTCATCCACCAGTCTTCTGTACTCCTCCTCCTGTCCACTCCTGACACACCTAACAATCATCCATGAATTTCTCTACATGACCACTCTCAGAGTTAGTCAGAAAGTCAGATGTGTAGAGTGTGTGAGCACTGTTCCCTGTGGTGCTCCAGTACTTCTGTTCACAGTCTCAGAAGTGCAGTTCCTCAGGTTCACATACTGTGGTCTGCCAGAGGTGGTCAGGGATTCAGGTCACCAGGTGTGGGATCACCTGCATCCTGGCCAACTTGTCTTTGAGTAGAAGAGGCTGTATAGTGTTGAAGGCACTGAAGATATCTAAGAACATTATTCTCACAGTGCGGTAGAGGACGGCATCTTCTACACCTACCTCCTCCTGTAGGGAATCCAGTGCTTGTTTAACTTCGGGTCTGAGTAAATGGAGGAACAGGTATTCCATGGTCTTCGAGATGTGAGAAGTTAAAGTGATCAGCCTGAAGGCATTAGGCAAGATGGGGCACTCTTTCTTGCAAACTCACATTGAAAATGTGCTTCAGAGGTTCCCCCAACTCAGACATTTATGTCTTCAGCAGTTTTGGGCGCATTTAATCTGGGCCAGCTGCTTTCCTTGCCTTGAGTCTACTCGGCTCACCTCTGACCTGGTCTGCAGTGAAGTAAAGTGGGGGCAGCAGGAGTACAGCTGTGCTGAGCAGATCCAGTGTGTGATGGGTGTAGTGGAGGTGCTGCATTGTCTATGTTGATGGTCTGGAGAAGGGGAATGTGAGCGGCGATGGGGATAGGGGCTGGACGGCTGCAGGAGCTGTTCTCGCTGTTACCAAGCAGGGAGATAAAGGAGTGATGAGCAGACAGGAGCAGTTGAGTTTGAGACAGGGAAAACAAAGTTGTAGAAGAAATGAAACACATTTACACTCTCTCTCTCTCTCTCTCTCTCTCTCTCTCTCTCTCTCTCTCTCTCATCCTCTACAGCACTGCTGTTCTTCTGCTTGAAGCCTGTAATTGTCCTCATACTGTTCCAGACCTCCCTCATGTTATTCTCCTGCAGCTTCTGCTCGTTCTTCCTCCTGAAGGCCTTTTTTAGGCTGGACTTGTGTTCCCTCAATATAATCTTCAGCTCCTCTTGGTTGTTCACTTTAAAAGCTCTCTTCTTCTTTTTCAGGAGGTTCTGGATATCACCGGTTATTTAGGGCTTGTTATTGGCAAAGCAGTGTACAGTTGTCACAGGAACAAGTGTTTCCTTGCAGAAGTTCAGGTTGTCCGTTGAGCAATATCCTTTCCATGAGAATCCTGTAATACACTCCATTGAGTGGATGTGAAGCAGCCTCTGAGAATCTCTTCTGCTTCACAAGAAGAACACTTTCGGAAAGAAACATGCTGTCACAGGCTGCCTTTGAAGACAAGGTTTGTACTGAGGCTTGAGGAAGACGAGGTGAAGGTCACTGACATTGGCATGGGGAGGTCTATGGTTCCGATTTTCCTTGTAGGACAGTCTACATACTGATGAAATGCAGACAGCATAGAAATCCTGTGTGATGATTGAATTCACACGATATAAAAAAAAAGAATGTCTCTGGGTGTTGTGTTTGAATCCTTGCAGTGGTTATATGATGTCACATGGTCTCTGTGGCAGCCCATGGGGGGGATGTAAACACAGAGAGCTATGGCATGGGGAAACTCTCTAGGCATGTACTAGGGTTGTAGACTGACCGCCAGCAAGTTCAATGTCCTGATAGCAGATTGTCTCCTTCCCTGTCAAATGGGTTAGATCATCTGATGATAAAGAGTTAGTTTTGCTGCTCTGCTTTGCATCACTGACGGCTCTCACAGTACTGAATCCAGTTTATGTTATGTTATGTTTATGTTAGCATACGGAATGTTGCCGGTTAGCCTCTTCTCTGAAAGGCACAGAAGCTGCATTACTGGTAGATCCTCTGGTTTTTCACTAACACCATGAATCTTGATAGCCAGCGAGTTCATGTTCACCATCACTACTGAAAGAATAGATGGCTTGTATCTTTGCATTTCTCCATCTGCTTAGAAATGCTTCTGGCATCTCTGCTACTCGCTTGCAAAAAAAAGAAGAAGGAACCATATCCAAAGGATACAGAAAAACACATTACAATTTAGACAAACTCAAAAAATAATTAAAAGAAGAAGAAAAGCACAGTTTATAGAGATCACTACTCTGAGCTAATGTACTGTTAGCTGTAAAATGCACTTTTCTAAAATGTGTATAGTACTCATCAGGAGAGCTAGCCAGGCTAAACTACAGTGTGCAATATTTATTCATCAAAAGAGACATACAGTGTCACTGAGGCAAAAGATCAAAACCTATTTGAGTAAATATAGCACTGTCTTACGGAGAGTGATTACAGTGGTGCCTGTACATGATGCATGTATATGATGCATCCACACAAAATACTAATATTAAAATATTTGGAAGTGGCATGTGTATATGTATTCACCCCCTTTGTTGCGAAGCGCCTAAATAGTTCTAGTGCAACCAATTACCTTCAGAAGTCACATTATTAGTGAAATGAAGTCTACGTTTGTGCAGTCTAATTGTCACATGATCTGCAAGAGGCACCACTAACCAAACAACACCATGAAGACCAAGGAGATCTCCAAACAAGTCAGGGATATTTATAAAAAAAAAATAACAGTAATAAAGTAATAAACAATAATAAAGTAATAAACAATAATAAAAGTGCTCTCTGATTACCCTCCAGAGCACCATCAAACTCATTATCATCAAATGAAAAGAAAAAAATGAATCTGGCAAGAGAGGGCTGCTCACCAAAACTCTGAGACCGGGCAAGAAGAGCATTAATCCGAGAGGCAGCACAGAGACCAAATGTAACCTTGAAGCAACTGCAGAGGTTCCCAATCTGAGACTGGATTATCTGTCCATACATCCATAGACCTGAGCTAAAAATATGCCTACACTTACAGACGAAACAATAAGGCTTGTTTTGAGTTTGCCTAAAGACGGTGCTCTAGTCAGATTAGACCAAAATTTTACTTTTCAGCTACCACAGAAAATGCTATGTCTAGAACAAAACCAAATCTCATTACTCCAAGAACACCATCCCCAATGAAACATGGTGATGGCAGCATTATGCTGTGGGGATGTTTTTCAGCAGCAGGGACTGGGAAACTGGTCCAAGGTGAGGGGAAGATGGGTGGTGCTAAATACAAGGATATCCTTGAGCAAAACCTGTTTCAGTCTGTCAGTCATTTGAGCTTGGGTTGAAAGTTCACCTTCCAACAGGACTCTATGCTGCGTAATTAACACTTGAAGGGTTTAAGGGGAAATCAATGTATTGGAATGGCCTAGTCAAAGCCCAGACCTTAATCTGATTGTGAATCTATGGTCAGATTTGAAGACTGCTGCTCACCAGTGGAAACCATTTAACTGAAGGAGCTTTTTCCTTGAGGGATGGGCAAAAATCCCTGTGGCAAGATATGGAAAGCTCATAGAGGCCCAAAGTGAATTGCATCTATAATTGCCACAGGGGGCTCTACAAAGTACTGACTTTAGGGGGTGAAGAGATATGCACACTGAAGTTTTCTGTTATTTTGTGCCATTTGTTGTTTGCTTCACAAAGAAAATCCAATGTTCAAAGTTGCAGACATGTTCTGTAAATGAAATTATGCAAACCATCAAATAAAAAGAATTAGAGATAACAAAAGAAATGCGAGATAACAGAACAAGAGAAATGCCAAGGGGGTGAATACTTTCGCAAAGCACTGTGCATGGTTTTCATTTTTTGTAGTGTGCACTAATAATCCCCCCAGCAAACTTCCCTCTGCTGCTTGGTACATTAACTTTGTAGCTCCACTGCAACACTACAGAAGCAAAGATCCAAAAACGTCTTGGCTGATTGGCTGCATTTGGGGTTTTGGGAAAATTGAGCACAAACTTTAATGTTTCTCATATGGTTTCATTTGGACTTCAAATTAGCAGCACAGGTCTGAGAGCTGAGAGATGCTTCAAAGCTGTGGATTCAGTTGGGTAATGTCTTTAGTGTTGTGCATGTGCTACAAGAACTGTTTTGAATGCACTAGATGGTGGTGATCTGAGTGGTGGCCACAGTGTAAATGTAATGTGTAGACCTGCATTTTATTGTTCTGGTGTTACCTTGTGGAGGTCAAGAGATCTTTAATTTGTTTTGGGTTTGTTTTTTTTCCAGCATGCATGAATGCAATAGGACAACGTGTAAGTTGCAATCAAAACAAAAGGCTTCAGTGCAGACCATTTTAGAGGTTTATTACAATATTACTGATACCACAGGGATCCTATTAGCATCAGAAATGTTAAAGAATGGATAAGAGTAGACATTTTCAGTGAGGAGATTCATATTGATGCACTGTCATCTGAACAAGAGAAAAAAAAATCTTACTAATATGCAATTTGAAATCATTTGATTATTTTTTCTGCACTAGAAAGTTTATTTTAGTGGATAAATGGGATGAGATGTAGAGATGAATACTGAATTACTTTGCTAGCATTGTGCCTTTCATGCATGTCTAAATATGGAAATTAAAAATGGAAACAGTTGTAATAATTAGTGTCAATTAACAGTAAAACACTGGAAGTGAGTCATGCAAGTCTGTCCTCCACATGTGTACATGTCTGTATGTGTACATGTTCAGTTTCAACAGAATGACTGTCCTGACTTCAAACAGTTCGACATATGCAAGGCATGTTGTTCTAGATCACTCTAAATAAGTGTATTCATTTGCATATGCTGGAAACCACTGGTTGAAAATGAATCGAAGCCACTTTTCTGTTAAAAGCTGAAGACGTTCTGTTCAATTTTGTAAAGATAATAAAGTGACTTATGGTAAACATATAGATTGTACTATGAGGTATTACTGTGTACACTTTTGGTAACTAATGTCGAGTCAATTGACTTTTTTTCAGATTTTTTATTTTGTAGTGCTGTTCCTAATGAAGTGGAAATGCTATTGACACCAACTGATGTCACTGATCAGCTGGATTTAATATGACTGATTTTAAACTCTATGGTTTTCACCAGCATCATAACGCATATTGTAGCCACACCCACTGCGCATTATAAGATACAGCCCCAACCAGGATGCTTTGGAAATCTGTTTGTCGTTTTGGGGGCTTTTCACACCGTTATAGACCCAATATTATTTGTGTTGTAGAAAACAGTGTCTTTTGTTGCTCTGGACAGATTGTACATCTGTCAGCCCACAAGTACATACAGTTCTATGCAAATGTTTGGACACCAATAATTCATTATTTGAATTAGTTGATTTTTAAAGTGAAAAGAAGTACAATGGCTACACTGCAACCCCACAGCATGATAGATCCACCACCATGCTTAACAGCTTTTCTCAAATATGGCTCCTGTTTTCTCCATACATTTTATTGGCAGTTGCATCCCTAGACAATAGAACTCCTGATTTATTTAGAAGTCTTGCATACTTCAGTTGGTGATATTTTTGGTGTAATCAAGTAATAGTTCCTTCATATAACCCTTTTTAATGCAAACCATGTTAGTACATCCCAGTATATGTGATGTTTTGTTTTGTTTTGTTTTGTTTTGTTGTCTGACTTTGAGATCTTGCCTTCACTTCCACAATTCCCCTTAACTGCTACATAACACAGATGAAATTTCAAGTTGGATGCATCTTTTAAATCTTACCTATTAATGCAGGTATATATTGTAACAGGAATAATAATTGTTTTTAAAAGTGTCAACTTCTTTTCAATTCAAAAGTCAAATAAAAAATGACAAACATTTGCATAAAACTATACTAGTGCATCTGAGGGAAATAGTTCATCAACAAAAAGTTCATTTTTGTTCAAAAATTTATTCAAAAAGACAAACTGTTCTTAACGTTGAATAGAAGTTAAAGTAGAACAAGACCAACAAGACCAAATCATTATTGGTAAAATTATGTTTTTTGTTGGACAGCAGCAATATATTAAATTCATTACTTGTATTTCAAGCCTTCAATGTTAATACTGTTTGAAGAGTAATTTACTATTAACTTAAAGATACTGGATTTCAGATGATGTTCTCGAGTTAATAATAACCAACAATTAAAGAACAGTAGAAAAGGTGTAACTTTGTATATGTAACGAATATAAAATAACAGCTCTGAATGAAATTATAATAACAAATAAACTACTTTATGATATTCAAATTCACTGAGATGCACTAGCAAACATAACAAAGACAGAAGTTTACTTTTAGTTCAGCTATGAATCATCCTGATTGTACCTTTAAACGTCAGATTTCTGCTGTACGCAGTATGGACATCTGAATATTAACCTCAGTTCATTTGCACATTCAGATAATATCTTTCGTTATCTTTCTGTATTCAATAAGCATTTGCCAATATTTGCTGATTGTGGAAAAATATGAGTGTGAATGAATACAAAGTTAAAGTTGTTTGGTCTGTTTTAAATGATCTGTTAAGAAATGGTTCTGACCAATATGAATAACAAATGAATAAAAACATCTGCAGTGTATCTGAACCACAGTATTTCTTGCTGAGTTGTATTTCACTGTCTTTTTCCAGACGCACTGTACATTAGAGGGTTTTTTTAGTTTGTATTTTTTTGTATTTTATTTTTGGCTTGTCTCTAACTTGTTGAAAATGTAGAAAATTGAAAGCGAGAGTCTCCCCACACTTCAGCGAACTCCATGTGCATGCACAGACGTAGTTGTATTATTATTATTATTATTATTATTATTATTATTATTATTATTATTATTATTATTATTATTATACTTTGTTTTATTTTCTATTGGAGAATGAGTAAACAGGAATATTGTATCTGTTCTGTGTAATAAAGTTCAGAATATTTTCTTCTACTTTTGCTTTATTACATTCCAGAGCCCATCGTGAGGTTTGCTTCATAAAGGTTGAGAATCAGTATCATGCTAGTGAACACTCCCTTTACTGCTTTTTTGCAGCAACCCAAAAAGCACCGAGCCGAGTGCAGAAGTGCACAGTATCCAGTTCCACCGTGTAGTTGGTGAGAAAAGTGAACAGTGTTCTTTATGACAGCTCATGCGTCTCATGTTCTTTGCGCCGTTCTTTAGAGATCTAGCTGGCACTCCAAAGCCCCCCCAACCAAGAAATGTCATGTCATGTTAATTTGGTCTGTCAATACGCTTATTTAGTCCTTTTTGGCTAGAGGAGGGATGACAGCTCAGTGCGAGTTCCAGAAGGGAGATCCTGGGAAGTCAGATAAAGAACTCCACCAGGATTACACAAGCACAAGCAATTGTAAGCATTTGTTTGTTGTTGTTGCTGTTTTTTTTTTATTTGTCTGTTTGTTTTCTTGGTGCATGTATTTTCATTTCGGAGCAAATTTCCAAGACAAAAGGCGATAGCTCCCTCGCTTCCTTCTTTTGTACTCATGATAAGCAGTAATAGGCCTCTGACAAAGGCGCGAGGTGGAGTCTGGAGATGCACGGCTGTCACATTATTTATTAGATTTATGTATATTCCTGCTTAAGATGAATATTCACCCACATTAATGGCTGCTTTTCAAATGCTAATTTCCTCATGAGCAATTTCTACTTCTTGCCAACTTTTTTTCCTCAGACACTTGTCCCGGATCCATTTAAAGGTGTCATTTGCTATCAAGAAGTGCCAACAGTACAGCACAGCTCAGACACTGGATTTCTTTCATGCTTCCAATATGCAAACCCTTAAATAAATAAATAAATAAATAAAAAAAAACACACAGATATCAATCTGACACTGACTGACACTCTGTCTCAACATTTCCTTTCATCCTCTCTGCCCTCTGCGGGCCACACTTTTGGAGATGTTTTGATGTCTGCCTTTCAGCCCGAACGGGAGGTGCCATCCTGATTGTAATTCACACACTGCCTCTAAAACACCACAGCTCTAGCGGCTCTAGACGTCCGTCAGTGTCGAACAATCAGCCGAGGCAGACAGACAGAGGGCTGTGTTTAAACCCATTTTGTCAGAGTGGAACAGCTAGAGGGGTCTTTAATTAGGAGGACAGTTGCCTCCTTCATTTCCTTGCTCACAGATGGCACTGGGTTTGTTTGCAGTAGGAAATCACAGCTTGCTTTTGAGCCTCACTACTTAACTCGCGCACTTCTTATTCCCGCAAGCCATGTCTGTCAGTGCTGCTCATGCGTATCCCTTCAGTGGAACAGCAAAGTGGAGTGCGCTCTGACTTTTCCCTGTTATAGACACTAATTAGTGTTGCGAGTGTCTCTTTTGTGTAATTGCAGATGTGAGGCCGATGACTCCATTTAGAGTCCACATATAAGAACAATTAAAGGATACACCTGTAATCTTATGTGAGTGTTTGACAATCCTAGCACAGGGGCAACAAAGTTCCCCAATTCCAGCCACTTGGGAATAATGCCTAGTTCCCCTCATTTCCTTTGCCAATCCACTTGAGCAATTGTGAATTCCTTGGAATCTCCAACAGTTAATTAAAGAAGGAAGAACTGAACTGAAGGAGGAACTGAACAAGACCCAGAAGTGGTTGGATATTTGGAAGGGCCAATGATAGGGGACATGACACTTACCATGTGTTTTAGGCCACAGGTCCTCTTTCTAAAAACAAACAAACATACAAACAAACAAACAATGACAACTACAATAAAAAAAAAAAAAAAACATAAAATGCAAAGAAAGATTTTATCCTGTGTTTGTTGGAGTAACTGTCTCCTGTCCAGGGACGGGGTGTCCACGAGAATTATTGGTCCTCATCGTTCGGGCATTCTCTGGAATGATGAAATGAGTTGGGAAGTTGGGGATGAGTTGATGTGATCATCTGACATTCTGACCTCACTGACAGTTTTGTGTGTAATCTTTTGCACAAATTGTGCAATTTTCCAATATATTGTAGAAAGGCTTCACTAAAAAATATAGACAGTTACCAACAACAGTAGGATCAACTCTTAACATCCTGGATTTTAGAAGAAAGAATGGATGAGCAGGTGTTCCATTTTTTTGTCCATTTATTGTATCTTAGCAACACTAAGATTTTTTCTTTTAATCTTTACAAAACATCTTAATGATTTGGTCTTCTTCTGATTTTTTATGGTCATTTAAAGATTTTCATCTTTCTTAAATGTTTGCTGGGTTCTTTACAGACCTCAACTGACCTGTCCATGCTTTGTCTATAAACATGCTCTTTATAAGTTGGATGTTTTACAGAATGTCAGAAATCTCTCTAACTAATGAGAAACTGCAGCATTCTAGCATTTCTAATATTTCTAAACTAAATTTATATAGTGAGTTATTCATTTGCCATGACAGAATAAATGATATTGCTTGTGTGAAAGGTCACACAGGATTAATTTGGCATAGCATTTCCCCCATTATTTACACTCAATATCAAAATAATAGCCACACCCTGAAGGAATCAACTGTCAGGAATGCCTGACATTGTCCAGCATATTAATGATTTAAGTTTCAGCCATGCATGTGACAAAAGCAAGGACAGGCCTTATTCCTGTGACTATCCTACTGACTATAGAAGGTCATCCTGTTGTGTGTCCTTTCCATTCTGACTCATGCTGTTGTTTTGGTTACATACTTTGCATGCATGAGATGAGTTTGCGAAGGGTCACATCGTAGGTCTATGGAAAGCAGGATGGTTTTGTCAACATATTGTGGATCATACTAGTCGTGTGGATATTACCACAGCACTCAGCTGGCAGCAGTGGATAGAAGAAGGAACACACCAGTGTCATGAAGGATCTGGGTGGCCTGCATACACCACGGGGAGAGAGAACCGATGGATTGTCCCACAGGCACAGAATTACCCAACAACCACCAGTGCAGACATTCAGCTCCACTGGCAGATGGCTGCATAATGCAGGGCTACTTGCAATCAGACTGTTATGACAACTGCTCTTGAGACCACACCAGTGTCACCAACGACTGCAATGGTGTCATGACACTATCATGGAGCCACTCAGAATAGCAGTGGGTCAGCGTCAGTTTTGTCTTGTTGGAAACGACCATCACATTTGTGTGGACTGTGGTCAGCATCACACCAGACCTATTCCTGATTGAACATGTGTGGGATGTGGTGCTGTATACATTCCAGCCCTACTGCAAAGATTATTGTGAGATTATTCCAGCTGCATGGGATGGATAAAAGCAGGAGCACATTAGGAAACTCTACAACGCCATGTCGAGATGTCTGGCATGGTGCCATACTGAGAGGCACTACTTATTGTTCCTGATAACCTTTATCTTCATTCCCAAAATTGCAATTTCATAAAGGTCTAATTTGTTTTTGCTTGTGAATGAACTTACGTAGATAACATCCCCATGTGGGGCTTGAATGGATACCCTTACTGGGAACCAAAGTTTTATCCATGTGTTCCACATATGAATGCCCACCAGTGTCTCTGAACCACACACTGCTGTGCAGGAAATGTACGTCTATTACATTTATATATATTTTTTTGCTACATTCTCAAGCAACCTTGTTTGTACTTTAATCAGAAATTGGATTGCAATTCATCTGCCTTTGATTTCCAAACTGCTTAGCTTCCCTCAACTATAGCAGCCCTAAATGGTGTAGCAGAACCTACAGCCATTAGTTTAAGGTCAATGTTCTGTAAAGTTTTCCCATCTTGGAACAGCGGCTACAAAAGAACACATTTGTGTAATCTGTACAGGAACAGGTCAACTACAACCACCCACATGAAATGTTCTCCAGGAAGCCATAGTGGTACCTCTGAGGCAGTGGATCTCAGAACTTTGTTTTGATGTTGTAGTGTTATTGTACTCTGAAATGCCCAGTTCACTGTAGGGAAGTCTTGTTATTCGCATCAGGTGTGTTTTCGGAGCGGACTCAACTCTGAAGTGTGCATCAAGCCTGTCTGGCACATTAAAGGTGAACGTCATTGTTTAATTTATTATTTATCTGCTCATCGTCTTTAGCTGTCGGGTATTATTTGCAGTCTGTCTCTGATTGCAAGCTTGTTTTCTTGTGCGACTTAAAATCCAGCGCGACGCTCCAAGAATTTGAATTAGGCTGCCAAAAACGTTCTGTTTAGATACAACATTTTTATTATTGTAAGTCTTAAATATGAACACACAATCTCCATAAAGAAAAAGAAAAAAAAAAACCAAAACAAAACATATGAAGCAACATTTCCTTTACATTACAGGGAGTTTATCATCAAATATAGATTTATTGGGTCCTCTCCTGGGAACTGTTGAAGAGAGGAGTGAAGCATTTGCTCTTTTTTTTTTTTTTTCAAAGGTGACAGTTGGTTTGGATGCTGTTGTTCAAAAAGGTATTTTGTACCAACTCACCCCATTATAAAGGTGTGGATTCTGGCCATGCACAAACAAGCACTACTCCTCTGCAGAAGATAACGCGGTGCAGTCAGAGGTTCTCTTCCATCAAACGGCTTTCAAAGTTCATATAAACCCAGTTGACACAGCTCACGTTCCAAACACGTACCACAAACAGCCCTAAAGAGTGGGTGCAATTCGAGTTTACAGATGGAAATGGATGGAGAGGTGATGGGGGGGGGAGGGTCAGGCTCTCATGTCATGTTGCTCTAGATATTGCACCTACCCTTTATATGGCTGTGAGCTCAATGCCCGAAAGAAAAGACAGAGAAAGAATATTCTGAAAAAAAAAAAAAACTGCGATGCTTTACATCTTCATAAGTAACCACATACAAAACTCTCTGCCTGAAGGCAGCACGGACGCCATAACCCATCTAATTTAATTACAACCTTGTGCTTGAAATCCACCACTGTGGATGGATGTGGATAATGTGTTTTCTTAAAAAGACTTCTCTTTCAAGCTGTGTACACAGCTCTGTCTCCATTCTCCGGACGTATTCCTATCCGATTTTCAGGAATTGTGGACGTGTACATCCTGACACATACAGGATTACGGTGTTTATGATTCATGACAATATGGATTTTGTTTAATAAGTGGTTGTCTTTGAGGTACCTGGATTGAAGCAATTGCCTTCATCCAAACCAAAACAACAACAACAACAAGAAAGAAGAAAATAATAATAATAATAAAATAATGATCAAATGCTTGAGTAGTCCACACTTTCGACCTGTAATGATAGCTCGTCAAACCAAATGCCAAGATATCGAGAGTGGTGATGCATAGAGACAGTGATGGGCGAGTACGCCTAATCTTGCCCAGTGAAACATGCGTGAAGCACACACTATTTAATGTCAGATTTTTACAATGGACAGATTAATGACACTGGTTTAGAAGTTATTTTCTTAACGCAAAAACTCATAAATAAATTACAGAACTCCAAACCAGAGGAGCAACTTAAAATAGAAAAAGTCTGTTGCATTGTATTAAACTGGTTCACAATTTTAGTAAAAACAGGTGCATATTTTTTCCCTTTTGTACATATTATATGCATATAGATAAGAGAAGAAAACTCAGTATTCTTAATGAGTTATGTTGGGGAAAGGGAGTTTAGAGCCACTGAAAAGTCATAGAGAGCAAAGTAACTAAAATAAATATATATTATATATATGGATGCATTGCTGAAGATACTGCCATGGTAATAAAACCAACACATTTAACAGTAAAGTTACAGTATCTCAAACAACCTCAGGTTCATGATACAAGAGTTGAAAATCAAAAAGTGTTAGCTGATAATTCTTTGGGCTTTCTCAGTCAGTGGAATGGCAATGTGCTCCTGGAATGAATCTTACCCCAAAGCCCTAAGACGTCAGCCCTAGTCCATTTAAACAAGATTGTGGACTCTGGATAGAGGATACTGGATTGTAGATTGGATTTTGGATGCATCATTGCTTTATCATATTAAGAAAACAGTAAGACTGGATTGGTTTACTTCATGTTACATTAAATCATCAAAAAAAGACACAATTAACAAAATTAATATCTGCTGACTAAATTAAACATTAAAGGTGAGTTTCTTAATGGACCTGCAGTACATCCCCACTTTGCCTTTATGCTAAATATGAAAACAAAGGTTACATATAGTAACATTTATCCAAAGTAACAAAAATCTGCTTTTCTCCCCATATATATTCCTTTCTAAAATAAATCGTATCACAAGCATAAATTACAATGACTTATTATGAGGAACAGGAGACTTGGCGAGTGCCACTTCCCCCAGGCTTCCTGGAAAACTGTGTTACAGCATGATAACACAAGGAATTGTACAATGAGTCCTACTTCATGAGGTAATTCACTGCCATGACAATCCAAAAGAGAGGCAAACGCCCTATTTGTCAAATATCTTTCACTTAAAATTATTTCCCCAAATATTATATTAAGATTTTAGGACTTACAATCCTTTAGATAAAGCTACAGTTACAGAAATAATTTAATTGACATTAATTCTATCTAGGAAATCAGACAAGCCTCACCTCAACTGGCTTGTGCTCTCTAGGACTATGTTGACGTTTCAGTGGGGCAAAAACAACAACAAATCAAATAAAAAAAAAATAAAATAAAACAATGTCAGAGATTCTCATTCAATGCAAAGAACAAAACAAAAAAAGAAGGGAAAATCCTGAAATGATTACTTGATAAAAAAAGGAGTAGTGGGGAATCCCATGCACTCTCTGTGCTCCCATTGGCGGCTGCAGGCGTTGTTGATATGAGTAGTGAGAGAGATGAGGCTGTTTCTTCCCGAAACCTCTTCACCATCAAAACTTGAGCAGCAGCTGCAGTGCGAGGATGAGGAGCAGGCAGATGGGCGTATATGTTCCTGATGTGCCGCTGTTGCCATCTTGCACTGCACCGGGTCCTAAACAATACCCACAGTGTAGATTATAAATGTGTAGACTGAGAAATTTATATTTATATATATATATATATATATGCATGCCGAGTTCGCAATTCATCACAACTACCCACCCACACACTCACCTACTTTTTACCCTCACTCACTGCCAAATGTATGGAGCTACCGTGTGAGCAAACACTGGGGGTTTACAATTACTGGCTGTAGCCCATTTGTTGCTGCACAAATAGACAAAAGAGAACACCACAGGACCACTACTGACCGTACAGGGTTTCATCTCATTCTCATTCAAAATGGAATGCTAGTGCGTGTCACACTGGTACAAGTGTACGAGGCTGGGGTTTTTAAACACTGAATACCACAGCTGGGTTGAGAAGCATTTTGCCAACTAAAATATCCATCTGGCAGGAATGCTCTGGTCAAAACCTGACCACTGACCTGTCATAGGGATACAATTCCACATGGAATATGAGCTATATACTAAGACCGCGGTTAAAGAGACAGTGAGTGAAGGTACAAGGTAGGTGTACCTAACAAAAAGGAAAACTGCCAACTTGCTATTAAATGCCCCATTCTTTCTCAATAAACCATGACTGGGTCTAAATAAAAAAAAGAAAAATTAATGAATTAATGAATTAAAAAGACAACCTCTACTTTCAGAGGAATGTGTCGATTGTGTCTGCATTCTTTAAAATAAATGTACAACAAGTTCTTTTGAGTGATGCCATAGAACACAGGTTCTCAAACTTTTTAGAACATGTACCACTCATGAGCATACTAAAATGTTTAAGTACTACCAACAAGTAATTTCACAGGAAACCATGTTCCACACACACACACACACACACACACACACACACACACACACACACACTTATACAGAGGCCTCCACACACTGTGAAGCTTGCCTGTTTTTGTAATCTGTAAACTAGCATGGTGGGAAGACTGATTACTGTTTCTGGTCAATGCAGCAGATGTCTTGGAAAACATAAGACAGACCAGAACATTAGAAATACAGTGTAGTGAAGTATGGCGTCTACATGGCACCCCCTGAACTAATCCTAACCCCCTGTTATTAATCCAAATGCACTATTCTGGTAATGAGTTGTGATATGTTGGGAAGTTCCACCCAATTCTATTGAAAGGCTTTTGAAACTGATGTT
This sequence comes from Acestrorhynchus altus, assembly GCA_034509495.1. NCBI lineage: Eukaryota > Metazoa > Chordata > Actinopteri > Characiformes > Acestrorhynchidae > Acestrorhynchus > Acestrorhynchus altus. The sequence goes on along the minus strand of CM067519.1, from coordinate 10,069,734 downwards.
AATAATAATAATAATAATAATAATAATAATAATAATAATAATAATAATAATAATAATAATAATAATAAAGCAGTTGTAGCAAAAACTGAAGTGTGGGCTTTTACAAGTTAAGCACTAAATACAAACAAATGAATATTATGAAATTTATGAAAAATATGAAATTATAATATAACGAAATTACAAATGAAAATGTATAGTTTTCAATTCTTAATATTAAGTGCATGCAGTAGACGTTCTGAGGTCATCTGGTTGGTCACCTTGGTATGTTTTACATACTTCTGATGGTACACATACTACAGTTTAAGAAGCACTGCCATAAAAATACCAATCAATAAAGAACAGTCCTTATAACGTGTGTTATAATAAGTGTGATTGTGAAGAGTGTTAATGGTTCTTTCTACATCACTCAAAGAATCATTTGTAGCACCTTTATTTTTAAGGGTGTAGATTTATATACTGTATATATATCTAGTATGTAAGTGGTTTATTATTTCTACAAGTTAGTAAGTTTGTTGTTGTACTCTGTACTGGTTGGTCAGTGTCTAACAGTTAATAAACATTAGCTGTGTGTATTAGGAGCGCTAGTTCTGTTTATTACAAACCTTCCCACAAGTGATTGTATTCAGTGCCTGTTTGCTCTAAAACAGATGAAGTCACTTCTACAAGAGAAGTAGTCTCCACTAAAAGAGAGATTATATGAAACAAGACACTTAACAGAGACAACAGAGGCTATAAAAACCCAACAACATTGAGAGGCATCTCCTAAGCAAACAGCACAGTGTAAATTGAGTGAGCACACAAACTGCTCCCCTGTTCGCCACCTGCCAGTGCTATTAAGCACCCAATTCAGCCTAGATTAGCTGTTGTTCTTGCCGCTCTATTTACCTATTAAGCCAACTTAGATGTCAGAGTATTTCTGGCAGGGTTGCAGCACTGTGGCGGAACCAGGTCAACGGGCTGCTTGGAGGGCAGAAACGGCCCTGCTCTGGTGATGAATGCCCATCCAGGGTCTTTAGTGCTCACTTTAGGATCGTCAAAGCATCTGGTATCCTCGTGCAAGACCTGCTCAGCTGTCCCCTCCCCTCCCCAAGCCTCCGCTATCATTACCGCACTGTAACTGCACACCCTTGACCTGTCCACTGTCGTAGGTCACCTGTAATTGCAGTTTGTGATAAACAAGCTAATCAGGCAAGGTGCTTGGTAACGAGATTGTTGACGGGGGCCAAGGGGGAGGCTTGCTGCCGGGTGGGAACAACTACTGTACAGGCTGTTCTGGCTTTATAATCACTGGGATTTTAAACTAAACAGTACTGCAGGCTTCAGAGAACAGGGGAAAGAGGGCCTGGGTGTCAGAATGGGCAGGATGGCCATTCATTTATTTGCCATTCAATCAGTCTTCAGTGAACCGCCATTCACAGCAGATAATAGAAAAATAACAGAATGATGGCTGAAAATGGATCACAGTAGGACAACTGTGTTGACAATGTCAATGAATGAAAAGCGTCTGTGTGGAGAATGAGATTTATTGATGGAAGTGGCTTAAAAGTTTGGAGAATTTGTAATATTAACTGAACAGCTCAGTTGCTCAGTTAATATAGTAAAGATGACGTATTCTGTAAATATTTTCAAATTAAAATCCCAATGTCACAAATTTGTCACAATAATTTCATAACTTGCATTTCTTCATTTAGTTCTAGAGTCAGAACTGGTTAAATGTAATATATGACATTTTATCAAATAAGGTAATTCAATTTGATTTCTTGACTTCATACTTCATAAAGAAATAAATGTGTATAACAAAACATGTGTAATTGCAATATTATTCTGGGAGAAATGGTAAAAAGTTCTTTAATATTTTGTACCCTTCCAAATATCCAGCACTAAGACTGTAAGTTCACAAAGTGAGCCTAAAATAATCATCAGTTTATATAACTGTTACTATATTCAATTTATAATTTAACATAAATGAAAACTGGGTTGCGAGGGGGGGGGGGCAGAGAACGGTAATGTAAACAGTTCTTATTTTGGTTGAGTGATTTCTCATCTGAAGAGTACTGTAGCAATAACAAGTGAAAATTAAGAGAGAGAGAGAGAATTTTGTTAGCTCTTCTTAGCTGTTACTTCAGAGGAGGGCTACAAACTGAATATGGGTGTGGAATCATCCTATTGTCACACAGCCAGAGAAGCAGTGCTATTGGTCACGGATGCAAATTGCATGTCTAAGTTAATATGATATGTCACAGTATTCACGAAGATTCAGTGCTTCTTTATTTGGGATCTGTTCAATTTAAAATGAAAACGGGATCCAAGAGCAGAGCTGAGAACAGCTTTTCAGTTCAAAATCTGAATCTGATGTAGATTATTAATGTATGACTTTGCTCAAGAACAAATTCACTGGAATCCTCAGGAAGATCAATGTGAATTAGAACCACATATAGAAAATAAAGGGCACAGTTTCTTTTAATTAATTCTGATATTTTTTGAAATAACAGTGAAATCTAGCGAAAACAAATATGCTACACATAAATAGAAAAGTGTTAAAAACATTGTTAGGACTTTCTTGAGAATTGTTATATTTCCAGAAATACATTTCAGAACATTTAATATGAACTTCTCAGTGTTTACCTTAAGTTTCTTACATTTGTTTCTTGGGAAAGCATTTGTGAATCTGGCCCTGGATTTTGATTAGACATCAAGGACTAAATACAGCATGCCATGTCAGATATGCTGTGATTATCTAGTCAGAATCGCTTCAGCATACAGTGATGGAAATCTCCCAAAGCACAAATAAGGCTGAGGCACACACCCATGAAAAGAAGTGCAAGGTAATCAACATTTTATCAGCACTGCATCAGGAACCAGAGATAGGTGACAAAAAGATGTGCTTTATCTAAATTTACAATGTCAATTAAGTGTTATTACATTGTGAGAAGTCTCTTTAATTGACCTTTATTATTGCAAATTTACTGTAATGTAGTCCAAACTTTTGTAGAATATATGTCCTCATAATCTGTTATAAAACTCTTTAGGACAAAACTTTATTTAGTTTAGCAGTTTTGTTTTAGTTATAGTTTAATTACAATAATGTCAGGAGACCCAAAAATGAATAAATGTGACAAACAATATAGAAGACCTACACTATTTGTTTTCTATTCCCCACAGTATACTTAAAAAAAGGCAGGGATCAGACCAGCGTCCAATTTTCATCTAAACAAATGTTATACTATGGCATTGTACAGAGTGTCTATTAAACTTTTCGCTTTGATGGCTCTCCCAGAATGCCTTCTAATTTCCCCTGGATTTGCTGGAGTTCAGTAGCCTTTCTTTAGGGACAGAGATCCAATTATACCGCCACAGCAGATTATGCTCAATCCTGCAGTCGGATAATTAGAATAATAACAGTTTCTCACAATCAAATTCAAAGTAATTAATGGCTCTCTTGAGAGCACACAGTCATCATTCCCACTCTCACTGTTTTCAATTTAGGTCAGACATTCTGTGATGTGTAAAAAAAAACATTATCATTACCGAAGTTTGACAAGGGCAAGAGCTGTGTGTGCAGAAGCTTAACAAGCGGTGACATTGGCAGCTCTTAACGGACATCGAGCATTTAGACTGGCAAGCACAATAAGCACTTCTAGACATTTGGAAGCAATGACACGGGGGACGACGCAGAACAAAATGCTTTATACAAGGCAGACATGTACTTACACACAGCAGATGCAGGCATGCATAGCCACAGTGAAGCCATGGCATGGTGCGTGTGGGTTAGACAAGAGAAAAGAGAGGAGAAAGAAAGGAAAAAGAAAAGATAAAATAAGCAACACTGAATGCAGAAGCACTCACCACAGTGATCCACTGGAGACAAACAAGAGGCAGAGCAAACTGAGCCGATCCCCCCACAGCAATCTGGACTGTCACTCAAAGTGCTGAATTTATTATTGACATTACGAATTGGATTTCTAAGCTAATAAACCCCTTAATAAGCCAATTTACAACCTGACAATCAGATTCCGTCAGGCGACACAACAATTATATTAGCCCTTTCATGTTGAGGAAATTTGGTGCAGCAATCTAGCTGATTGACTTGAGTGTCACCTCCATGACTTCTCCTCCGTCTCAGTGTGGTTGATATGAAAACAGCAGCATTCATTTATTTGTTGTGGAAGCATGCAGAGACAGGCTTGACCAAGACGAGAGGGCTAAAACCTCATGCTCATGCTCGGTACTAACCTTGCAATAGTGTTGAGCTAGTGGGTTCAATTACTTCTACATGAGCGAAAAAGAAACACAAATAAAAACAGTGACAGCAATACCAGAGGCAAGAGATGAGAACTTCAGCACTGAGTCCAAGAAAACTTCCACAAACTTCAGGTATGATATAGAATCAAGTGAACATTGTCATGCATTTTAACAAGAAAGTTAGAGTGAGTTTCCTGAAAGCAATCAATCCTGGCAAATTATAGACAAACAATAACACAAGAAAAGAGAAACGAGTGACTTCAGCAAGTGTTTCCCAAAGAACTCTGTAAACTAAAATATAATGACTGAATAAAGACATCTTTGTTGACTCCTCCACTGACTGTGTGTGTGTGTGTGTGTGTATATATATATATATATATATATATATATATATATATATATATATATATATATATATATATATATATAATGTAACTGAAATGCAAAATTAAGCTATTACAGATTAATGATGCTTCAAAATGTGCAGATATTGAACCTCTTCAATGGATGTGGAGCTATTTATACTATGTTTTCTGTTTTATACTTTAAATACTTTTTTGGCCTGGAATGCTCAAAAAAGTAGTATCATTATATATGTATACAGGGTTTAGCCCCTGTCTTTCAGGTAAATTTGTGACTATTGAGTAGGTGGAGTTACCTGTTTAGTTCACACACACCAGTTACAGAGATTTGGGGACGTATTTGTAATCGTCTTAGGAACCAGAAGACAAAGAACTTAATGTTTCAAAGCTTTTGGGAAACTCATCCTTATATACAGCTTTTCTTAACTGAGTGTGCATTAAAGCTAAAATGATATACAGAGCTCCACATGCATAACTAATCTCACCATATAGAACAATGCTTGTGTTTGCACTCCCGAGTTTGTTGACGGCAATGCAAGTGTAATTTCCATAGTCTGCCTCGGACACGTTGAAGAAAGTCAGCTTTGATAAGGCGCCAGAATCCTCAATCTCAATCCCATCAAAGCTGTTCAAGATCCTGCAAAACAAGTCAGCAAATTGAGAGACTTGAATCAGCTCGACACGTTTCTCGCTACATCAGAGCTTCTTTTGAAGGCCTGGTTACATTTATGACAGCATCGACATTTCCCGGACGTGGACGGCAGCCGGCCCGGACACATTAAAGAAGGCACCAGAGCTGGGAGGCATTATCATCAGCGACACCCGCTATTTAATCACGACACCGCTCTGGGACAACTTTCTCTTTACTGACATCAAAGGCAGTTTGAGTGAACATATTGAGATGCATTCCAGCCAAACGCGCTTTGGTTCGAACGCAAAGCGTTTCACTTTCTGTCAGACGTGGCAGGATATGGCATCAGGAATATGCAGCTGGCAAAACAGGGAGCTTTTAACCTTCTGCAATGTCTGTAGCTCTCAAAGGGATACAGATATCATGTAACGTGCTTTCATAAACAGTGTTTTACATTAAAATGCTCTGCTTTTAGGAGAGATTATAGAATGAGCTGTCAGAAATAAGACTTCAATTTACAGCATTTCTTTTTTTTTTTATACTCAGTTGCACCTGTACCAGAACAGAAATGACCAGGAGGAGATTCCTCTGGTTCCATTTGGTTTTATTTATTTATTTATTTCATAACATCTGGTAATCTTTTAATCCCTGTCATTCAAAATGGTTCCTGTATCCCAAGGTGCACCTCCATTACAAATATGCTGCATTGTGAGTTTTAGATTAGTTCCCTCTAAAACACATTATATGCATGTGTATTTAGATGTCCAAATGTTTGTAGACACACCTACTATAATGAATGCATTCAGCAACTTTATTGGTGACAGAAATGTGAAAATGTACACACAAAAAGATTTTCCAATAGAATAAGACGTTCTCAAACTATAAACAAGCCTAATGGCACCATGCCTAATGTCAGGTTTGGACTAGAGGGTATGAAGTACCTCAGCACGGAGATGTGGAACAGTGTAACTGTGTTCTGTGGAACGATGTTACTCTATCCAGTACTTTTTGGATGAGTTGGGGAGTTGAGGATGACCTCACTAATGATTTTGTCACTGAATGCAATCAAATCCTCACAGCAAAGCTCTGACAAAGTGTGCCAATACGTTTGCAGTATATGTTAACAAACAGCTCCTGTTACTTGAAATGTAGAAAATCAGCCAAAAATCTTTTTTCTTTCCACAAATGTTGCTTCAGTTTTGCACTGGAGCCAGAAATCTAATGTAGCTAACAAGCAACAGAAACTTCATACTCTTTCATTTCTCTATGGTTAAAACGAAAGTGAACAGCTACTCTCTACAATGGAAATTCTCTCAGGATCCTGCTCTCAGCATGATAAATGAAAGAATCTTCCAAATACACCTAATCTTATCCCACACCATGATCCGTGATCAACGATGTGTGACTCATGCATGGACACAGATGCACTGAGAGTTCAAAGCAGCAAGCACTTTCCTGATTTACCTTCTGTCGTCTCTGTACCACTCGAAGTTTGCTTCTGGTACAGCATCGGCCTCACACTCCAGGACCCCTCTCTGACCCAGAGTGACTCCGACATCTCTGCCCTCGAACACAGTAGGTGGATCTACACAACAGTACATTAAGTAGATAAGGCATTTACAAGAAATCACCTTTTCTTATCATAGACCAATTCTCCATTAACTATTTGCTCCTAGCTTATAGTGTTTTTTTGACCCTTCTACACACACACACACACACACACACACACACACACACACACACACACACACACACACACAGAAAAACAAAATTCCAAAATACCAGCTATGAACAATCATATGTTATTTTTTTCCCCCTCTTTACATGGGGAAAACGGAAAACCCTCAAAATTTTTAATGGAAGTCAATGTAAATGATTTATTTCATGTAATTTGGGAGTACTGGAGTACTGGTCTATTCTTCATGATTTCCTAACTTAAAGTGGCAAAAAAGGAAAACAATTTTTTTTTTGCATAACAACAACAATATAATTTTCCTGGTGGCAAAACACATATACATTTGTCCTCTAATGAGGAAGGAGGTGCTGGGCCCAAAAAAACAACAGTGATTTATTTATTTTTTTTTAGAAAATCTAATGAATATATAATAAATGCATGCAAAACATTTTTCAGTATTTACATTTTATAAAATGTTTTTGTTGTGCCTTGGTGAAAAGATAAAAACCTGATCTCTACCTGACAATATGGAAGGAAAACTGACACCCAGTAACACTTGTAAAGTGACATACAGTCAAATGGCAGCTAATTCCAGATTTAGGCTTACAGTGTAGTACACACTATGATTCTCTACATAAACTATAAAGTGATGATCACTAAACTTTATAAACAGAATAGTAAATCCAAATGATACAGTACTGTTCAGTAGGGGAAAAGGAAATCATACACATCACTGAATTGCAGGGACCATCTAAGACAGAATTCATTATAAAGCATTTTTTAATCAGATAACAAAAAGGATCCAGATATGGCAGTACACACTGTAACTTGTAACAGTTGAACTTGACAGACAAAATGGGACTCACAGCTGACGACCAGCTGCAGTGTCTTTGTGTCTGTAGCGATGTCATTAACTGCAGTGCATTCGTACTCTCCCGCTCTCTGTCTGCTGATGGAGGGGATCTCCAAAAACTCCTCATCAGAACCAAGACCATCCCCTGAAAACATAAATAAATAGAAAGTAGTGAGCAAAAATCTGTTTCAACAAAGTTTAATTACGTAGTCTGAATGAGCTGCATCCATCACCCTGATTTCTCCACCAACGTGTAGATTAGAAAAGCGAGGTCTTTATTTAGCATGCTCATTAGCATTTGAGTCTCAAATAAAACAGCATGGGACTTCATTTCACTTGGAGAACAGACTTATATAAGCAGCACACTGTCACTGTTCAAAGTCAACCTGCACTTACTAAAGCTAGCAGTGTGTGTGATACGTCTCCAAGATGACTGAGGAACATGCTGGCTGAACTTGATGGCAAAGCTTCAGGGTGTATTTATAGATAATGTATGACTCATTGTAGGTAAAGAACGCCTGACTGGAGATGAGGAGGTTCAAATCCAAATCTTCAACACAACATGCACTCTCTCTCCCACACACACACACACACACACACACACACACACACACACACACACACACACACACACACTTGGAGTCTCAAAAGAGAGCAAAGTGCCAGATTTCTGTGTTTGCCAAAGTTGAGACATTGAGGTAGATGTTAGTCGTGGGAATCCTTGTGAAGCCATCATCATCGCAAAGAAGCAGCACATGCTTGACTTCAACAAAAAAGCATTACAAATTCCCTGGCGCAGTGTGTGACAGTAATGCAGTGCAGTGTATTCGCAGTGGTGGGCTGTGAAAGACAGCGTCTCACACCGGGGAGAGGCTGCTAACGAGAAGCACCTCTGTTCACCTGATGTGGAGTGTCAGAAGAGCACCCTGGAGAAGTGATACGTTCCATCTCAAACGCTACTCACCCCACAGCAGGCAGAGGACAAACACTGGGGTTTACATTTTAAAACCTTTATTCTGCTGTGATAAATCGAGAGGGAACTTTATGTGAAGGCCATGTTTTTGCATACTGCATAGTGCAGCAATTTCACAGGTGACTAGGCTAAACCCTAAGAACCAGATAGTCTTTCAACCCCCCCCATAGAGGACAGGCCTTGAAGCATCGCTTCTTACATTTTGTTAAATTATTTCTCACTTGTAGGTCAAAGAAAGAAGTGTTTTCTCAGATGGATTCTGAACTTTCTGTAATAAACAAACTGTGTTTACAAGAGAAAATATTTTGGGGCAAATAAAATATGTAAGAATGATTTTTTTTAAGTTTCTTTCAATAGCAAATATAAATGTAATGGAAATGTTATAAAAATGACCATATAGCTGTATAAATATATTTATATTTATAAAGCAATGTACACTGCATTCCAAATTATTATGAAATTGTCACTGTAAATGGCAATCAGTATCATTTTCAAGTCAACCATTAAACCATTTAAAAAAAAAAAACCTCACAATTCACTGTTCCAAATTATTATGTACAATAAAGTTTCAAAACATTTACTGAAAATGGTCATTTGTTGAATTTTCAACATTAAGGGGTCACATTTAAAAATTCAAAAACATCTTAACAGGCCAAGTTACATGTTATCACAAGAACCCATCTTTGAAATCACCTTCACAATTCTTGCATCCATTGAAATTGTGAGTGTTTGGACAGTTTCTGCATGAATTTCTTTGCAGGATGTCGGAATAGCCTCCCAGGGCTGCTGTTTTGAAGTAAACTAGCACTGTTTCTGCTTGTGAGTATTGGTTAGGTGTGGCTGAATAGTTGGTTTATGCACACCAGCAACCCTCTTGAGGATCCTACACCTTGAGGTTTGCACAAGCAGCTTCAAATTTATGTTTGCGGCTTTGTAATGACATTTTAGCAGCTGCTCTCTTAATCCAAAAAATTTCTCAGTCAGAAGCCTTCCTCATTATACCTTTATCTGAACAAACCCATCTGTGCTCTGAATCAGCCTCAAATTTCTTCACAGTATGATGATCACGCTTAAGTATATATTAGGGTATATCTAATGTTTTTCATACCTTGTCCAGGGTATTGCACTATTTGATGCTTTTCAGCAGCAGAGAGATCATTTTTCTTTCCCATATTGCTTAAAACCTGTGGCCTGTTTAATAATGTGGAACATCCTTTTTAAGTAGTTTTCCTTTCATTGGGCTCACCAGGCAAACTAATTATCACAGGTGTCTGAGATTGATTTCAGTGATCCAAAGAGCCCCGAGACACAATAGCATCCATGAGTTTAATTGAAAAACAAAAAGGAAATCTTTATGAAACTTATATCCAATTTGCATAATAATTTGGAACACAGTGTATAAACAACTGCTTAAGATGCCTTTTAACCAAATGTATATCATTACTGTCACATAAAACTTTTGTATCTCCATTTACATTGTTTGCATTTGTTCTATACACCTCATTAAATTGTAAATATAAGTTTCTTTATTAAAAAAAAGACATTACAGACACATAATGGGTACAATCAGTTTGAATATATACCCTCCCATACCATCCCATACCATTATACCTTGTTTGTTACCTTAGCTTAAACAAACCAATAAACAATATAACTTATTACATAATGATATAATGCATCAAACAGTACAATTATACAAATGTTAAAAGCAATGACATGGCTGAAGGTGTTTTGGATAGGAATAATCATCACATTTGAACATAATTATGGTTACATATGTGACATTCTGAAGCAAAAATATCTGGAATATGGGGAGAATTGTCTTATTCCATAGGAAGAACTTCAATTATTTCAAATGTAGTAAGATTTTTAATTGACTGTCTGAATATCCAAATATTGCAATCAACTATCAGGCCCCACGTCTTTGAGAATTACTGAGTACTGAACATAGACCAATAACCTATTCATTTAGGGCAAATCTGTTTGTATCGCAAGAGGATCAACTAACTATAATATCAAAAAGATAAACGCCTGCTTTATCAAAGTTGTTTTTTTAATTCCTTACTGTCCAGTGAAGGTCGGTCATATTCAAAGGTGTCCACTGAAACTCTTAAAGAGTTAAAGGCAAGCGGATCATGGACATCCGCTATGCTGTCAAACACAAGGTGAATATGGCTCAATGGCAGCAGGTGCATCAGAGAGGCTGTTCAATCACACAGGAGTGATTGTCACAAGAGTGTTTACTCCAATCCTGGTCTAAGCACTTCATGGTTGCCACAGAGGATCACATCAAAGAGCACGACTTACAGGTGTGACAATTCAAGATTCTGGATTTCACAAACATCAGGATGTAGTCTTATAACAATGCTTCATACACTCTGGACTGTTTGACAATGCTGTGCTGGTTAGAAATTGTTGGCTCAGGTGCCTGGGACGACAGTACTGTTAAAATGAAAGAGGCAAAGAGGAAAGTCCAGAATAAACAGTCTTGGAAAAACTGACCACAAGCTGGAGAAGTGGATTTCAAAGTGGTGCATGTAGAAGCAAAAGCAACCTAGAAAAGATAATACTAGCTGACTGGCTTTACCATTTCTCCTCCTCTCTAACATCCACTCCTTTGAAAACAACCTGCACTAGACCTCAGGCTGTAGAGTTTTTGTTATGGAGACATGGCTTAACTTCAGCATTGCAGTTAAGGTCAGCTATGTGGGCTAACTGTACAAGATTGTAACACTACCTTGTGAGACCTGTGGTGGTGATCTGTGTGTTTACACTACCAGTGAATGGTGCACATGGACTGAAAATAACCTCACTGAATTGAATGTGAATTCAACCAAACCTATACAGTATTTAAAATATTAATTTCTGTACATTATTTTTAGGAACTGTACAGTATTGGTTAAATTCACATGCTTTCATTGCAACCTGCAGAGTTGTGCAGCTGTGTTTTTTCTACCACCCCCTTGCTGGCATTTGCTCTACCAGAGGTAAGCCATGGCAATAAGCAGGAACAATTTCACATTTATACAAAGAAACAAAAGTATACCAGCTTGCAGATTCTATAATTACTGTTACTATTGTTCCGTTACAGTAATAGAATCTAACCTGGTTATTTTGACTTTTTTTTTTTTTTTTTTACTAACAATACTAAGATAACAGTCGACTGGTGCCTCGCAGGTACATGTAGTCTAAACAATTTTATTTACTGCTATATATTTTATCTTTTGCAGATAAAACTTACAGCTCCTGTAAACACATATTACACTATTGGATATGTTGCTGCATGTGTGAAGGTATGCTGCAAGCCATTTTCTTTTTCTTGGAATGTTTTATCAAGGTTCTGAGCTAACTTCAAAAGAAACAAAGGGCTCCCTCTCTTTATTGCTGCTGCTCTAGCTTTCGACTCAGTGAATATTGTTTTATGTGTTCAGCACTAAGTAATTTGTACTAAACATTATATATATATATATATATATATATATATATATATATATATATATATATATAATATGTTTTAGTACAGTCAGTTATGCTGCATTATATTGTTTGATTTGTAAAAATAAATAAATGATTAAATAAATTTGTGCTATGTAACTGCTGAAAACATATTTCAGTATTGAAAGTTACTGATTGTGTTGGTGTGTTGTGTATTTTGCCTCACTGTTAACTCCAAACAGAAAAAAAACACAGCTTTTTTCATTTATTTTAGGTTCTGTATCTGTGAAGTCACATACCATCTATATAGACACCTGAGAACAATTTCATATGCTCAAAAAAGCATTCTACCACACCATTGAAAGCTCGTTCAAGTGTGCAGAGTCTTATTGATCTGAGAACTATAGTGTGTATGTGACCAAATCAAATTAAAGTTCAATGTTTATGTAACTCGTGTTCATACGTGTTCATGTAACAGAAAGCCTCACTTTTTATTCCCAAGTCAAAAAGCTTCAGACTGTAGAGATGGTGATGTAGGCTGGATTGAATAAGTCATCTGTAAGCACTGAACACAGCACAAGGCCAAGAGGAACAAGTCAAACCTTTGCTCAGTTCAATAAGCTATTCTGTCTGAAAACTCTGCTACTCAAGCTCAGCATAGATCAGGTCAGTATAGCAGAGCAAAGTCGATGTAGAAAGCAGACCTTACATTCTAGGACCACGTCACCACCTCCCCCGGATGGAGATGAGTGAGAGTATACCTCTCTCTGTCTGCACAGTGAGACATCTCTAGTAGACAAACTGCTGAATGCGAGTGCAGTTGTTAATTTCTTAGGCTTTTAGTCCGTCTTCGAAGAATAATTAGTCCATTAATTATGAACATATTATGCAGGATTTATTTAGCTGATGTCTGTATTTTGACAGAGGAAGAGGATTTACTCTGCTGTGTATTCAGTCTGAGTAGAGCAAATCTTCTCTAGTCTTATTTTTATTCCTTTGGACACTTTTTTAGACATACTATACAATAGTCACACTAATCACAGTAAACATTTTCGATTGTGGTCTCATACTTCTAAGAATAAAGGGGTAAAAAAAAATAAAAGAACTGTGCTTCTAATCCAAGTACTATTTAGAAATCTTTTCTCAAAGAAATGACAGTCTGTGGAGATCTAACATCCAGCAAACTTTAGAAATGTGTTCAAATGTTTGTGGACACACCTTCTAGAGAGAATTAACCACTGATCAAACAATAATCAAATTCCCTGAACTGGCAGGACATGACTGAAGTGCCCTTGAGCAAGGCACTTAACTCCCAGATGGACCTGGCCACCATGGATAGGGCTGCCCACCACTCGGGGAATGTGTGCTCACTGCCCTCTAGTGTGTCAATTGACGATTGTGTGCAGTGGACAACCATAATCAACCTAATTATTGGTGACACACCAGAGTAGAAGCTCCCCAAATCTGTCTGTCCTGGTGTAAGGAAGATTTGGAATTTGGAAGTGCTGTCATCACCAGTTAGCCTAGTTCCAGCCACTTTGGACTGAAACTTTGGACTGAAAGTTTTCTTATGCAAAGCATCTGCAGTGTCCATGATACTACCGGTGAATGTAAAAGAAAAGTCAATATGAGTGTAGGGAGGCTACTGTGGTTAAACGCTGTTTTTTCCATTTCTTACATAAATTGTTAAGTTGCTCTCGTTCATGCCCTCCAGCTATGCTGCGGCACTGTGAGTAAAAAAGCTGAAAGTCTAAGAGTAAAAGTACGCCTTCAAATTTTGTGATGATTAGGCAAAACAGGATGTTCCTCTGTGACAGTCACAGTGAGCAGTATTTCAAGAGGCAGGGATGTCAAGAAAAGCCTTTTCCAATACAGCAGAGACCAGTAGGTTTCCCTCAGCCTCTAATGTAAACACACACACACACACACACACACACATACACACACACACACACACACACACACACACACACACACACACACACACACACACACACACACACACACACCTGCAAAGATGCTCTCGAGAGTAGACAGAGAGGGAAGAGGACACAGAATAAGTGCAGCTGCAGTTGAGTGTCACGTTTTAGGGGGAGGCTCCACTCTGATGGAGCAGGGGAGACAGGCATAGACAGATTCCTCTCTGAAGGGTAGTGAGAGTGGATTATTCAGAAATTTCAACACTGAACGCTCTAAAAAACAGACATTTCAAGCTTTTGCTTCTATAAAGAACCATATTCGGAACAGACACCTGTGAGAGCAAGAAATCACCTTTTAAGGGTCTAAGGAACTTTCATTTCATGCAAATGTTCTTTACCAATATAAAGGTACTTCACACTCATATCTCTATTACAAACATGGTCCTTTATGAAGTCAAAAGTGGTTTATCTATGTGATCATAGGCAAGCTGGTAGGTAGGTTTCACATCATGAGACACGCAAATGTGACATAATAGTTAGAGGAGTTCCAGAGGGTTGCATCGTAAAGATCTGGAAAGTGCAATGGTCTTATTGGTGTACCATACCAGTTGTGTGGATATTACCACAGCATGCTTTTGGCAGCAGTGGATAGAAGGCGGCATTCACCAACGACATAATGGATCTAGGAGACCTACACAAACTATGGTGTAAGAGAACTAATGGACTGTCCAACATGTACGGAGTGACCACAGCCATGGCCACCATGGATGCATGATGCAGGACAACATGCACAAAGACTGTTATGGCGTCTTCCAGAGCGTTCAGAAGCACACAGTCATCATGTCAACGTTGTCCAAGACTGCAATGGTGTTGTGCCCGACTGTCATGGAGTCATTGAGAATGGCAGCAGGTCATCTTCAGTGACCTGTCCCACTTATTTGCTGGAGAAGACCAACAAATCTGTGTTTGCACTGTTCCAACAACCACATTTCCAGATCTATCCCCAGTTGAAAATGTGTAGGATGATACTGGACACGCTATTAACACCCCACCCCACTGTAAAACCTGCGTGAACTGTGTGAGAATATCTCAAGCTGCATGGGATGGATTATCTCAAGACACCATTAGAAACCTCTACAACTCCATGCTGAGACGTCTGGCATGTTGCATTAGCAAAAGCAAGCGATTCTTACTGGGTAATTTATAAATATGTTTAAAAATAAGGAGCAGATTACTGTTTTAAATTCACTGTATGTCTAAGCATAATTACAGCTCTCTTACAAAGACTTACACTGCACATCCAGAGAAGGACGTATGGCCACTACAGATACGAGCAGAGATTCATGCAGGTGCTGCACACCCATGGCTGGCTGAAATTCTCAAGTACTCATGGCTACTGTAGACACTGTTTAGCCTATGTACTAAGCCATTATATGTATAAAGATGACTAATGATATTTCTCATCTGATCACATGGGTACAGCACAGAATTTTCATCAGATTTGTCTTTCCCTTTTTAGCCTTACCTTTGGGTCATCATCTTCATACAACAGGTCCTGGTCATATACCATTATTTATTTAAGATACATTTAACAACCCTAAAAATAAAGCAAATTTGTGCTCTGTAGATTTTAACCTTGAAAGGTAGTAGGTAGTTTAACCATGACTGGGAACTCTGGTCAAAATGACTATTACTGTGAAAAGTTAAGCAAGTTGAAGATGAAATGATCTCCAAAAGGCATAAAGTTAAATATGAAATGCATATTTAATAAATAATAGTGTATTATTTTAGTTTTATACAATTTTATAGTTAAAAACAGCTAAAAGAAGGTAGCCATTTCCTTAGTTTTAAACGTAATTAAGGCAGGCCAGTTATAAGAAACCATAGTGGCCGAGAAATATTTCAGAGACAGCTGCTCTTAGGATTGCTAGAAAGGCAAATCAGAACCCCCGCTTCACTGCAAATGAACTTCAGGAAGCTTTAGCAGACACTGGAACTGTGGTACTTTATTCTACTGTTCAGCAACACCCGCACAAATATGGCCAGGGTCGTGGAACACTGTATTAATTGACAAGCTCTTAGATTTAAAAGGGGTTGAGGATGGGTGATACAGCAAAGATACAACGTACTGTTATTCATTTTCATGATGCATTGTATGTCCAAATGTGGGCTACAAGTGGTAGAAAACCGCTAGCATTTGTAGCTTTCTAAAATCCTAAATACAATGAACATACATTTAACAGGAACAGTTATTTGGAAAGATTTTTCAGGTGCAACTTCATATTTGGAAAATCACTGAACTCAATGCCAGTTCATAAAACCAGTGAAATTTTTTTTGCTTTGTAACATGGTGTATTATCAGGCAACATTTCATTAGAAACAAACTTTGATCACGATGGTCAACAACAATGCTCAAATAGGCTGTAGCATTCAAGCGATAGCTGATTGGTATTAACAGGCCCTACACACGTTATGCTACATTCATCAGCATAGACAGTTGACACACAGCAGGTTGTATCCATGGATTCAAGCTGTTGGTGCCAAATTGTGACCCTACCATCTGTGTGCCTCAAGAGAAATCAAGATTTATCAGACCATGCTTTGTTTCTCCAGTCCTTAACAGTCCAGTTTTAAGGAGCCTGCGTCACTGCAGCCACAGCTTTCTGGTCTTGGCTGAAAGAAGTGGAACCTGAAGTTGATTAAAAAACCACATAAATCTGTAGTCGTACGTGTCTTTTTAACAGTTTATAACTGACTATGCGATTGGTTATGTGATAAAAGGCACCATGATTTGCTTTTCTGAGTATCAGGTTTATCATGCAGTTTATGTCGTAGCTATACACTGGTTGGCAATGTTTACTGTCTCTCTATAATTGGTTGAAATTTGTCTCTGTTATGATACATGCAATACTGTTCTGAAAATACTGATGATATCATATAATAAAGTAGACAGGAGATTCATTAGGGATTCAATACATCAAAAGACAGCCATTAAAGTATTAGATGTTTAGCTATTACGTTATGCCATTGTCTTATCACTGTGTATACATTTCAAACCACTCATTTTTTTACATTATACATACACTCCACTGTCAGAATATTAATTATGTGATGACCTAGCAAAGAAACTAAGACTTTAAATAGTGCAAAACAAGCTTTGATGTATTATTCATCTACAGAACAAGAAACATAGACAGGATGAGGCAAACATATGCCCTGTAGATATCTATTACTTTGAATATGATGCTGGCATTGTTCTGCTGAGACAGTTGTCAGCAAAGATAATTCCTTTTGACAGACTCACTTTGATTTGAGCCATCAAATATGCAACTCTTTTGTGAGAACTTAAAATGAGAAATGAAAACCACAGCTGTTTCTAATGCCGAAATCACAGTCGACTGCGGTTATATGGCACATTTTTGTGTTTGTTTGTTGTAGAGATCAGCCCAGGCCTACCAGCATGTGATAAAATATAAGACTGCAGTAAATGTACAGTGAAACTATAAGTTGTTGTTTTGGGTCACATTAAAATGAATCAATGACTGTGTGAAGTTGTGGAATATCAGGTTTAATATGAGCGTATTTGCATCTATATTAAAATCGCTGCAGTTGTTTTCCATATTCTGTCTTTGCTTTACAGGGAACGTTAACTCCATATTTTATTTCCAATAGAATTTTGAAAATGTCAGCAGCTCTTTTTTTCTCCTTTAAAGTTTTGGAGATGGTTTTGGACAAGGTTTAGTTCTGAAAACATACTAGTGCATCTCAAAATATTAGAATAGCATGAAAAAGTTTGTTCATAAATTAATTCAAAAGGGAAATTATTGTAAAGTGAAAGTTTGGGAAAAATTCTAATCAATGTGGCCTATAGATCATGAAAATCAGAAATACACTGAAATGAAAATCTTCATAAAAGCTTGTCAGCAGATGGAAACATGAAGTGCTCGCTGGTCAAATCTGTTGACTGTGGACTTGATATAACAGTGGAGCAACACCAGCAGATGAGATGGCACCATCTTCACTGAGTTTAGACTCAAGGACACATGATTTACAAAAGAAATGCAAAATTTATTTTCATCTGAAAAGAGTCCTTTGGATCACTTAGCAACATTCCAGGTACTTCTGACATATCTAAAAGAGGAGTGACTTGATATTAGGAAAGATGCCCCATGTTGCGTTATTTACATATTAATGTAAAAGAGATTTTAACAAATGTCTTGAGTCATTAAGAAGCTTTAGCATGACAGAATTCACCTGGCTGCTGAGCAATTATATCAGCAGTGATCCACTTTTGCTCTTAGCCATATGTAATACACATGCCATGGCACTACCTGCACCATGTTTCACAGATGAATCAGACAGCTTAAGACTATGAGCAGATGCTTCTTGTCCATATCATGGATAGTGTTCTTGCTTAACAGGTCTTCATGACAGAAAGTGATCTGCTACTGGTCTTGTATGGCCTGCTCGGATATTTGCAATTAACATGTAAAAAACATGATTTCTGACAGCTTTGGTTATTTCTTGATTTGATTTATTCAGATTTTTCAGTCTCACAATGGCCTGCTGTATTGGCCTTGACACATCTTTTGTGCTTTTTGCTGTCAGAAATGAACAACAGGCTCCAGATGCAAATGTCACATCTATATCAGCTCTAGACATTTGTTGGCACTCTTGCACATAAGCTAATAGTGCAACAACACACAGAGACAAAAAGCGACAGGCCAGTTGTTCAATTACATTAGATAATTCTGTTAGTGAAAGACAATGACAATGATTTTCTGTGCTACTGTGCCCTAGTTACATTTGTAGACAAATACATGCATATATGTACAAAGGACATGTTGACAAACTACCTGGAGCTGTGGATCTAACCAAATGCGTTGCAGCAATAAGTCATGTTGGGACATGACTGTCCGGCATACAGACAACGCCACAGTGCCATCAATCCCCTCTACCCTGTGGATATATATTTATTTCACACTTTATTATTTTTGTCAGTCGATCCATAAAGGAGTGGAAGAAACCCCCAAAAAAATATACAAAATGGAAAGTCAGCTTAGAGAGCCCAGTGCTGAAGAAAGAAGAAAGAGAACAACATAAGGGAAGAGTAAGAAGGAGAAAGAGAGCTCAATAGAGTAGAACTGTATGGGTAGATTATAGCATTCCTACTACAGGGATCATTTGGCCTCTGAAATGAGCTGCTAAACTCGCAAATACGGCAACTGCACTGAAGTCTCATTATAGCCAAACAGCTATAGACTAGATTAACACAATCAGGACTCCATAAAACCCTGCAGTGCTCTGCCTCAATCTAAATGAAGCTAAACTCTAATACTAACTAATGTAATAGTGCTTTAGCACCCAGGCCTTGCAGAAACAGCATCATTAAAAACAATGTTTATGAAAGTCAATTAAACACTGGCAAAGATAAATTAGTAAGGCTCAGTATTATTAGTATTGACCTTGTTCTATACCTACCAGCCGAAGCAACACTATAAAGCTAAACCAAATAACACGTTTAATCTGTCCCTTCCTACACACATCAAAAATGCCCTCATGCGTTCAGCTCGACATCTTGCCATTTGTTGTTTTTTTTATCGGAGAAATAAACAGAATCAGCTCTGCAGATTTAAACAAGAAACTCCCAGCTGGAAATTGTTATGAGGGTAAACAATCATGTTTACCTGCCAAAGAGTGTATTTTGATCATATGAAGCAACACCAGATGCAAAAAAACCACAACCCCTTAGCTTCAAGTGGTGCTACTGACTGCAGAATTAACATTCTATGACATGTTCTTACAATGCCACGAGAGGAGGTACTCTCTGAAGATATCAAGGTAACCCATAAACTGCACATGCCATCCAGAGCCTTCATGCCATCCAGATCTGCTCGTGATTTAACACAGAGAAATTCTTGCTGTTTTTGAGCAGGCTCACGTAGTACTTCTGTAATGCAAGTATACTGGATCATCTGATAAGCAGAAACCTTTGCCCAGAAGGCAGAAAGACCAATATTGCTTATTCTGCAAAGCTTTATCTCTCCTTTTGGACTAGTTATTGGACTGCAATATACCAGGGAAAGGGGAAACAGTTTGTAGAACAGGAGAGACTATTATCTTTTGGATCTCATGAGTCACTACATAAATCATTACCCTGGGAAGGCTCAGAAGGAACCTCCAAACAGCTTAAGCCTTTATTCTTCCACTTAGCAAGCAAAGAAACAACAAAAGACTCTGTAATATTACAAGCACTGGACTTCAGCACCAACTGTCGTATTTCACCAAGCTTTTGCACTGCTGACTTCCTTCCATGTACATTTTTGCAATTATCTTCCCTTGTACTCTCTGGGAGGGCAGTGTGAGGCCTGGTCATACCTGACAACCTTCTAGTTTTTCCTGTGATTCTCTTGTATTTTATTCTTTTCTCCTGTCTTGCTCCTGTTTAAAGTTTTTCCTGTAAACTTTAAAGTCATAAAAAAGAGACAATGTTGCCTTTTGTTTACTACATTGCCCTCTGGGAAAGCAAGTGGCAGTATGCAGAACATTAAACAATAAAACCTTTCAATCAGAAAGCACCTTCCAATAGAATAAGAATGTCTGTTTCACACAAAACGTGCATATGCAAGATAAGTGCAGAAAGAGCAGATTTGCTAAGGCATGTGTATTTGCAAGAACATATGGCAATTTGATACATATCACAATGCAGGGGTTCAATACATTGTGATGCTGTAAGTAAGGTGATCAATTGAGATGTTTAGCTAATAAAAAACAAACAAACACTATTGTCAAATTTAGTCTAAATAATGTTTATTTAAACCCATTTTCTACTCCTATTAAATATATAAGAAAATATGTTTATACGATATATATGATATGTTTATAAGACATGTCGCAGAATATACATTTACCAATGTTATATTCAATATATAAGTATATATTAATGCCATTCTTTAATGTTGTAAAAAGTGTGAAACGTCCTAGGGCATGTCAGATTGGAGAATGATTTCCAGAAAAGTTTGCTAACCGTAAAGATTGCCTCATGAATCTGGTGGTATTTATGATTTAATAATGCAACATTTCATGCCTTTGATTCATGTGTTCACTGGATCTGACTGACATCTTTGAAGCTGAAATTATACTTTAAACCAGCACTGCAGTTACATTCTGCAAGTTCTGCATTTAATTTAAATTTAACATAGAACAACTTACTTCAAGAGCTAAGCTGGAGAATAACTCCTGTCTCGTTACTGCAGCCATATTTGTGGAAATGTTAACAACAGCATATTTCCACATTGTTTTAGTGAATAATGAAGGAATGGAGTGTATGCTGAGCATTCAGTTTAAATTAGCTCAGAACTTTCATTAGCACAGAGCTTAAACTAACATTAGTTTGGAACTTTCACCAGAACAAAAATCTTAAACAGGCACCCAGAGCCTAAACAAGCTTTAATGGGCAAGGCTATGGCTGGTGTGACTGACAAATTTATTCTGATTAACACAGGTGTGGCTGTGTTTTACAGAAGTACCGTCAGCTGGGGCAGAAATGAGTCGGCTGGGCAAAAATATAGCCACAAGCAATTTAAATACAGCAGACAGATTGTACGGAAAACAAAACAAAACAAAACAAAAACATAGTTTGAAAATTTTATCCACAGAAAAGACCTTTTTTTCTGAGCCAGTTCACAGTTAATTCATCACAAAAAATATAGATAACAGAAGAGAAATCTGAAGAAGGGCAGACATCAATTTTAAATAAAGACATTGTAGCTTGTGTTCCAGTAACTGTGAAGCATAAAAAATAAGTGGTGAGTTCATCTTCTCATTTAAGTAACACATAAATAACCAGGTATGTAATTCTGAACACCTAACTGTACTCACTTACATTTTGCAGTAACAACTTAACCTAATCCTGATTTTTTAAAGCAAGTATGTGCCTTGAGGTTAATTTAGTATAAATTAGTTTGTACTCTGAATTATAAAGCTTAATTCTATTATGAATATGAATACGTATTTGTAATGGATGGAGTATCCTGTCCTTATGCTACATTTGGTTTGTCTGTTTTTGTGATTATTTCTATACTGTAAAAGGGGCTGTGGGGAAAACTATCAAATATAGAAGTATGTGGGCAGTGATAGAACATTGTCTCTGAAACAAAATCTCATCAGTGTCTTTTACCAATGACACTATAGCATTGTATACCCTTGCAAAGCTTCCTAGATTCAGATTTAGATAAAGGTTTAGCACTCAGTAAGATTATGATCGAAAATTCAGAGGCTGCGCGACAGCAGGCTACAGATGCAGCGTGGGAGTTCTAACTAGACATCTAAGATTATTGAGAAAAGTGTCCATCAGTGTAGACATGTGTTGTGTAAGCATTATGATTCACATCTTTAAGCTGTGGAGCCTACACAGCCAGGTATGAGTGACAGGAACACTGCAGATAAACACAGATACCTTATCAGCACAGCAGCAGCAAAAAAAATAAAATAGAATTATATTACTCTTATTACTTTATACAATATTATCATTTTAAAACAAGACAAAATCATTGAAAAATGTATAAAAAAGTAAAGATCATATTTTAAAGATGATCTTGACACCAATGTTCTGCTATGTTTCCAAGAGAGGCTGCAAACGTTGAGATTCAGCTGTGATCCTGCAGAGCATAGTGCGGAACATTTCATTTTGTCTGCATTTGCTTTGACTCATTTCTGATCAAAAAAACCCCCACTTTTCAAGAACATGTATGCAAGAGTAAAGAATATCTGCGCGCCACTGAAGTGTAAAACTGATCAACCAGTGGAACTGCATTATGCTAATATACGCTGTGTAGGCCCTGATGCTGTCAGACCAGTCAGAGAGTTGAACAGTTTCAACAAATCTTCACAGTATCAGTGAAAAATGAGCCGTTTCTGCACATCAGAAAGTCGTTCACATTGTGGATACACACTCAGCTGGGATTGATATAAAAGCGTGTCACAATATCAATATAATGATCTTGGTTTTGAACGTACTGTTGAGTGCTGGGCTGCACAAAATAAAGTCATGCCAACATAAAATGATAAAGTAAAAATATATGTTAGTAAATGTGCTGCAGCTGAAATAGTTTAATAATCTGTAAGATGTTATTTCATGCCCCACTCCATGAATTTGGTTACTCTATATTCCTATTACTAGGTTAGAACGTGAAGGCTTCTGACAATGGAGAACTGGGCCCTGCTGAGATTTGAACTTGATCTTCTAACACTTTGCAACCTTAAAAACCTTCTCACCCTCAATGAGCAGGCAGTCAGACTGTTGTGTCACTTCAGAGCTGTGAAATTACACAGCATAAAAACACAGTTCTGAATGAATTTACCTTTCCGTTCCTTATTGGGCACAAAAATGCACATGACCTCACTAGTTGCTATAGGGTGGAGCAATTGTCTAACTGTCATCTTGCCAGGAAGCAGGAAAGTTTAAATTTAATCAATACCACAGCTCTCCATAGTCAGAAATCTGAAAGTCTCCTCCCAGTCTGAAAGGGAGAGGTCTACACTACAGATGAGAATAAACAGTAATAAATGAAAATAACAACAAACAAATCTGTGGTACCTTAATCTTACCAGCTGGCCAACAATATAGTCTCATTGTTAAATGAAAAAAAAAAACGTACCCAGAAGAAATCAACTGACTGCAATGCACAACTGCTATGGTGTCCTGCCAGACTGTCATAGAGCCACTCAGAATGGCAATGGGTCAGCTTCAGTGATGAGGAGACAATCAACAAATTTGTGTGCAGAGGCACTGTGGTCACTGTGTGTTCCAAAGGATAATGCTCCTCTGCATACTGCTGCCATCTCAAGAGCTTGCGTTTGCATTGCTAGTGCAATGCAAAATGTATGGGATGCTATTGGATGTGCAATCACCACTCCACCTCAAAAATCTGCAAGAACTGCACGAGAAAATTCAAGCTGCATGGCATGTATTACTACAAGACAGCATTAGGAAACTCTACGAATCCATTCTGAGATGTCTGGCACGCTGCGTTACAACCAATGGAAACTACTTCTGTACGAGTCGCTCAATAAATATTTCCTACATGAGTATTTCATTTATTGATCCTGGTAACCTTTATCTTCCTTCTCAACCTTTATCTTCCTTTCCTTGTTCTGCAATCCAACACCTCTTTCTGAGGGTTTTGTTTGACAATGAGTGTTTATACTGAGACCATATATACACTCCCCTGCAGAAGTACTGGAACAGTGAGGCCCTTTAAGATCCCTTTAACAGCAACATTTCAGCTTTTATTTCCAGGTATGTACATCTGGATTTGATTCACAGTTCAGAAAACAGCACCTTTAATCTGAACCCACATTTCTTTGAGCAAAAATATTGGAACATGTGCTCAACAGGTGTGTCGTGCTGAATGTCTACATCTCAGTTTCAGGTTTAGGTTTTGCTTGCATTTGTAGTTAGAGGAATAATCAACTTAAAAAGCAGAGGGCTGTCTATGGGTCAAAAACAAGCAATTGTGAAGCTGTGAGAAGATGGAAAATCAATCTGAGCAACTGCACAAATATTTGCTATAGCCTGTACAACCATTTGGCACATCCTGAAGAAGAAAGTCATCACCTGTGTACTAAGTAACAGATGTGAAACAGGTCTACAGCAGTTGATGACAGAATCCTTGTAAAGGCTGTAAAAAGCCTCTAAAACCACTGATAATGACATCAGCAACAGGGCAAGAGTGTTTGCAGAAGTCTTCATGAACAAAAATAGAGATGCCTCACCACTAATTAGCAAGAAGAACAAGAAGGCCAGGCAGAAATTACCAATAAGTACAGAGACAAGCCTCAGACATTTCATGGGCTAATGAGACAAATATGAACCTTTTTCAATATGATGGAAAGGCTAAGGTTTCCCAAACATATAAGCCCATCTGTGAAACATTGTGGAGCTAATGTCATGGCTTGGGCTTGCATGGTTTCTTTTGAGATGGACTCTTTAATCTTCATTGATAACCATGATGATAGAAGAACACTGAACTCTGACGTCTACAGAAACATTTGTCAATTTAAAGAAAGATGCAGCCAAACTGATCAGGAGATCCATCATTATGCAGCAAGATAATGAAACACACTGCCGATCTACAGAGGAGTTCATCAGGGGCAAGAAGTGGAAGGGTGTAGACTGGCCTAATCAATCTCCAGATTTAAACCCTACAGATCTGCATTTTACCTGCTAAACAGGAGACTGAAGGGAGTCACCTCCCAAAGCAAACACCAACTGAAAGTGTTGCAAAAGAACAATGCAAAAGTTAAGTGACGTCAGTGGGTCACAGGGTTGATGCAGTTAGTGCAAGCAAACGATTTTCAAGGAAATATCAAGTTTTATTCATTTTAATGTATTTTAAGTTTATCTGTTCAATACTTTTGCACACAAGAAAAATGGGTGGGTTCAGATAAAAGGTGCAATCTAATGATCCAGATGAAAATACCTGGAAATCAAAGCTGAATTATTGATCATTTGTCTCACATTCACCTTTTAATGTCAAACCCAAATGTTTTCAGTCTATTAAGAGATTGTTCTAATGCTTTTGCAGGGGATTGTATAGAAATTTTACTGTACTGTACATAAAACTTCTGCATTGACAGTGAATTATGACATATTTTGCAGGATTTCAACCATGACCATCTGTAGCATGTAGTCCCCCTGTGACAGATGATCTTTATTAATAAAAGCTGTGTGAGGACCTGCCAGACACCTGTACTGTATTTTAATAGAACCCATCAAAGCTCTTTTTCACATCCTTTCCAAAAAATGGCAGTCACATCCATGTCATATTAACATTTCAATTACGAGATTCTTGTACTGACACAAAGGAAGAGAGATGGAGGCTGTGGCACAATAGAAGCACATGAATCGCTGCACATTAAAATGCATTTTCCCCTAGATAAAGTGAAGCTGCACAGGGGCAATAGAGGAACAGGCAGGCTCAAATGGAGCTGATTTCTCTATGGTACAAGCTGATAAGCAAAACCTACCACCCAGTTTGTCTACACACGCACACCCAAATTCATCTCACTGAACAAAGCCACCCAATTTGTTTCCATTTTTGAGTATGACATGTAATTTGGAATATTCATTAATTTCACAATGTACTACAGTACAACAGATATTCACAGAGACATGAAATGAAGATATGTAACTTGTACTTGATAGACAATCAAGCTGAAGCATTATAAGGTGTAATTATGAAGATGTCGTAGGTCATTTCAGAGATAAGGACAAATTTTTACAATTTATGGCGCAACATATTTTCAATATTCTCAGTTCACGCAGGGGTATGACCCAGTGTATTACCTGGGCCTCAGGTGGAACCCAACTATAATTTTCATTAAAATATCAGAGAATGTCATATCAGATATGAAAAGGAAACGTGCTATCTCTTACCAGATGGGGAGAGCATTTTCCAGCTGATTGCAGGTTCAGGTTTTCCAGTGGCCAGACACATCAGCGTAACGTTGGAGCCCTCATTTACCATCATATCCTTCGAGAAGTTGACAATTTTTGGAGGAACTGGAAGAGAGAAAGCATGAAAACAATCACTGTTTTTTAAGCAAGAAACACAAGAATGGAGGCACCATTACCAGGCAACACTTCAATTTTACATTCCTTTTCTTGCTAAATTGCCTGAGAAAACATGCCAATCTTTCTGTTTACATGAACCACGTTTCAGAAACTTTGAGATGCTCTGAAAATATCTCCCCAAAACTCCCCAAAACCTAATCTCCTCAACACATATTACATCACCTCAACTACACAAAACCCCTTAGCTGACCCAAATCTCCTCAACATCAATTTCTTCACCCATCTCAGCACCAGCTACTCCAACCATCTCATCAATGCCCCATTACTCCATCCCATCTCCTCACCACTCAGTAGATTACACCATCTCAACATCCCATTACTGCATATCCTCAGCATCAGTTACTCCATCCCAACTCCACTTTACTCTAGTTCCATCTATTCAACACTGAATTATTCCAATCTATATCCTCAACACACCATCCGTCTACCCCCATTTCTTCAACACCCATCTCTGTCTGTTCATCTGGGTAACACCACATATCATGGTATAATGCTAACACCACAATGTCTCTCATACAGAAATTTGATGCCTGCATTTGAGTAGCATGATTAGAAAATAAGTCTTTCTGAAAAACACATTTCATAGCCAAAACTTTGATGGCCTTGAAAAGACAGATACCCAAAAAAAGACAGACATATAGAATAAAACTATATCTGTTTCATTAAAGTCTCTAAGAACAGGCCACAAACATCAATAATAACTAATCATTTCATTCAAGTATATATAGCTGCTGTTAAAACAGAGAATGCTTTCAGTTGTCCATTATGCAGAGTCAGGAATTTGCCTCTTTCAGTAAGAAGGCCCTTCATTATCAACTCAGATAGAAGTGAAATGCCTGAAGGCACAGGAGTGAAAATCAAATGACTATAAGATGAATTACACACCAGAATGTCTGCAACCCAAACACGGTTCTAAACTTTGGCTGAAACCAAGGCCCTCCCTGCTTGGTTTGCCCAGAGCTTTCTTCAGAAATGCTTGGGTGAACAACCCGGACAAACTGGAAACCAAAACAAAATCTGGAGACATGGCAGCAAGTATGTGTTCCCTAATTCAGCCATTTCTGTCCTTGACCTAAAAATGAGGTGTACATAAAAAAAAAGTGCAGAGAGGACTGCGAGCGATGCTCTGAGATGATGCAAGACTCTTGGCCCACCACTTGTTTTTGCCTCAAGCTGCCAATTATGAATTGAGTATGAATACACTTTTCCTGTTTTCCGAGAAATGCTAATTTTCCCCACTTTACATCCCTCCCAGTTGAAGCCTAAAGATATAGAGTACGTTTCCACTAATGCTGTGACAGACTATGCCCTTGGTGGGTTTTTAGCATGTCAATAAAAATTAGGTATATGGAACAGTTAATGAAAACTTGGGGCTGAAATGGAAATACTGCAGCTTGAGGGCACCTGCATGCACATCATTGTGGATTCTCATGGTCAGTAGTGGAAAATGAGGCTGACTGACAGATCCGGTCTATACCGAAAGGAGGGAGATCACTGGCTGCAGCAGTGGCAGCGAGGTCCAATGAGAATAACATGAGACTGCTGCCTTTTGAGGTAGTTTACATAGCAACTGTGAAGTGAGCTTTCAAGGACCTTTGCTACTGAAAGTCCAAAACAAAATCTCAAATACAGAACGTTACTCCCCAAAAATTCCCCACTGCATAATGGGTTTTTATTCGGCATCAGTGAAATGCAAACGAGACACATTTCAGCTGCCTGATTTATTGATTGCCTTTGCACTTTGAACATGCTTTAAAAGAGACTGCTGTGTAAGGTACAATGCAGGCATTTGTGAAGGGTCTTACAGAGCACTATGAAGTGGACAGCTCAGCGAAAATACAGATGCTTCACATACTTTATTTAGACCCCCACCAGGGAATAATAATACAAAGCATGTGTCCATTCTCTTTCCAGCACACAGCACAGGAAATGATGGCCTAGTTCACATTTTGTGAAGTTAAGAGAGAGTGCTGTGATTGATTTAAGTGCAATTATTGTAAAGTGAAGGATTAGAGATCATACAGTAAACAATACACTGTCTGCTCACAGCACTAAATATTTCATTTTGATAAACGTGAGAAACTATTGCATTTCTCTGTTTCATTTTAGTTTGGAATGTCAGGCCAACTTGAAATTTTATCCCCTGTCAGTCATCAGATTCCATTTGTTATCAGATCAGAAAAAAATCTCATAATATTGCAATAATTTCCATGACAAATGCAATTAAATTATCAAAAAAAAAGTTACATTTTGCAAATATAAATAGAACTGGATAGAACATATGCAGAGCAATGGTAAATAATGACATAGGAATCACTGCATAAATCACGGCATGAAAAAAAATGGTTTGTACTGCATTTTGAAACCTTAATACAAAACTGTCATTTTGTATTAATTACATGTAAAGTGACCGACTTTGTTTTACTTTTGAGTATGGCTTACAAAACATGAAGATCTACAGTACACAAATCTCAAATTATTAGAAATTTAATTGACTTCATTTAATTTTATTTACAATCACATCAAAACCAGGCTTGAAATACATTACTTTAAATGTAATAACATGGCATTTTACCTTCTTGAATTATCAAAAAAGGCAGCCCTTTTTGGATATTTTACAGTATAAAAACATCACTTATTTGCATCATTTAAATCTGGTAGTTCTTCTTTATATTATTCCAAAATTTAATGACAGAATAAAAATAAACTAAAAATTAAGTTGTTGGGTTTTTTTTTTCCTCCTGTGAAGTTTTTGCATGATAGTAACAACCTGCATATTGCTGGTCAAAATGATGACTTTCAAGTACAAATCCACAGAAAGCACATTTTAATACACAATTACTGTTAATGTACAAAAAATACTGGAAAACAACAAAACATATAATGTATGTACACAGATTATGTCACATTCTCATATTTTATTATTTGTATTTTATATGTTAAACTCTGCAAAAAAATAGAAACTGTTCTTTAACATGTCTAGAAAATTGCCATATTAAAGGGAGCTTCCTATATACAATTTGTTAAAAAGTGTTCAGATTCAGCAACATGTTACTTGCCCATGAATATTATAAATTATTACTTATCATAAAAAAGGCAAATAGTTTATACTGTATAAGTGCTTGCTCTTTTCTTGTGACATGTATAAAAGCGCAATTTAAAAATTGATTTTTATATCATATAAGTTTGTTGTGGCCTCGGGCACATGAACATTGGTGTTCTTTAGGGTGAGGAGGCCACTGCTTCCTCACCTTATGCCTCCATCTTTATGAAACTATGGCACATATTATGCAGCCATTCATCAAGTGTTAAAGGGCAATCCACTTTAGTTTGGGGTCTTTAGAGAGAAGTCCACTTTTATACCCAATTGATGGTTGGCAACTGTACTGGACAGATGACTGAAGATCCTTTGGAGGCCATTAACCAATTCCCACATTAGAAATGAAAACGTGAAGTGTGAGAGTTGAGATGGGCTGACTTTTGTTGAATATTAATTCCTGGAATGCTTTAGGCTGTGAATATTTATTATCAGCATGCTTCCATTAGGGGTGAAAAAGTTAAAACACAAGACGCATTCTTGTGAGGTAAGAAGTTTCTTTTATCTATTAATATGAATTAAAGTGACTCCTTGAGTAAATGTAACCGGGTGAAGACCCTGTTGTGAGGAGATGAAAACGCAGATTATCAAAAATGTCACACTATTTGCTGCTATTGAATATAGATGTTATTATGACATAAGCATGATGGGGGTAATTTGCATTTCAAAGCTAAAAACTCTTAACAAAGGTTGCCATCTCTGTGAGAGGGTACCGCATAGAGTACTACTACTGTTTTATCCTGTTTCAGCACCTCCAGAGAGAGACAACTATAAATAATTCATCTAATGTCAGCTTAATTCCAGGTCCCCAAGTGACAGAGCGAGCGATTTGGGGTGAGAGAGCATTACAGGAGCACTTTGCTACTGTTTTGTTTGCTTACTCATTCAGCACTTGGGTAGCCATTGAATCTAAACTAAATCTAAACTTTCCTCTATTTCAATTCATAATCCCAAACTGAAAAATATATTCAGTGCGTATTGTGACAACAGGGTCTAGGATGGCTCTTTAAGTCCATAAAAATGAATAACACCTTTGAATTCGCAGTAATCTCTTGGAGGCTTTCCTTACTGCAGTTTGTATTTATTTTAGTTTCAAAGCATTTGAAGAATGCAAGGCTTTGCAGGCTTCAATAATGTATGAGGAATAGTAAAGTGTTAAGATCATACTGACTATTAGACTGTGTGCACAGTGTGAGGGGGGGGGGTGGGGGGGGACAACAAAAAAATAAATAAATAAAAATAAAAAAAATACAGTGTTGCAAATACAAAAGATTCTAGATTTCAAAGATTTTTTTGTTAAATTTAAAGTTAAATTCTGCACATAAATAGCAAATGCACTTAATAATTAATGTTACCTTGTTACCCAATGCTACCTTATTAATATTACTACACATCACTTAAAAGCCAAAGCTGATGGTTTACATTGTCTATTTTTCTTTTTTCCCTTCCAATGACACTTTATCAAGGCTTGTATATTTTCTTAATGAAAGGCTTGTGTGGCCTTTAGCAGCTGACAGATGACTGACATGTGGAATAGTACAGTGTTAAGGTTTACTTGACTATTAGACTGCGTGTAGTCTGCAATCTATTCTGCAACATCACACATCTTAACACACAATTGCCATGAATTTACTTAATGTACTGTTCAAAAAGGTAAAACTTAATAATACAGCTCAAATTCTGCCAATAGAAACTGTAGTCTAAAATAAGAATGCCAAATATAACCCTTAGGAGTGACAGTCACATCATGCCAGTGTAATCAAACCATGGCAAGGCACATTGAACACTGTCAACTTGCCTCAAAAGTACTGGCTTGTAATGGCATGCTAGTTCCTGTTTGATGCTGACAGACCAAGTAGAAATGGAGATGGTGTACCATAAATGTGATTGAAAAAATCGCGTCACACATGAAAGTGTCCCAAAGTAGCATATCCTCGCCATTTCTTGACGTATGAAGATTCAAAAAGTTTGTTCTATGGTTCTGAAAACACTAAGGAGGTGTGGGGTGGAGGAGCTTGCAAAACGATTACAAGAAAGATAAGTACAGACAGAGATATTATTCTTTTAGGAGCTTGGCTGAGTACTGGGTTTGAAAATTACATGTAAACTTAGAAAACATAGGACTCCGAAGTCCTAAGACGCAGCAGTGCTGCTGGAGTGTTTAAACATCGTCTCCACTCACTGCCCCCTTTATTACAAACTCCTACCTGGTTGCTCCACCTTGTAGATGTAAAGTCAGACACAGGAGCTAATCTGTTTCTGCAGAGTTCATGTTGGTCATGCTCAGTGCTCACAGGACGTTGTCCAGAGGACAGCGTTGGCAGGGTATTTCTGGTTGGTGGACTGTTCTCAATCCAGCAGTGAGACTGGACTCAGAAGGGGTTTAAACACACTGCTGTATCCGATCCACTCGTTCCAGCGCAACACACTGCAGTGCTTAGAATAACCCACCACCCACATACCCGCCTGTGGTGGTCCTGACCATCGGAGATCAGGGTGAAAAGAGGCTAACAA
Organism: Acestrorhynchus altus; assembly: GCA_034509495.1. Taxonomy (NCBI): domain Eukaryota; kingdom Metazoa; phylum Chordata; class Actinopteri; order Characiformes; family Acestrorhynchidae; genus Acestrorhynchus; species Acestrorhynchus altus. The sequence goes on along the minus strand of CM067519.1, from coordinate 10,037,396 downwards.
AGTATGCAAAGAAACAGATGGACTACAGTCTGTAATTACAGAACTACAAAGGGCCTCTGTATGGTGAGCGGAGCTGATAAAATCATCAGTGAATGTACAAACAAGGAGGTAGTCATAATGTTAGAATTAATTGGTGTATATCATTTATTAAGACATTTTCATTTACAAAATAAGCAACATGTTACGTGCCAATGGGTCATCACTGTAACTACACGTCATTAAATGTCACTTGTTATTTTTATTTCTTACTAGTGAAACTGCAATTTTATTTCGTCTCAATAAAAGTTTGATGTGGCCCTTGGCAGACAAATGACATTTGTAAAGTGTTTAGATTTCCTTGATTATTACCTGTTTGCCACATGCAGAATTGAATGCAAACTGTATTACTGTACATGCACCTAATTTTCACTTACAAAATCAGCAATGTGTTTACTTCCCATAGGGATCAATGCGCCTATGACACAAAAGAGCCCAGCATGTTGGTTTATACTGTCTTTTTCTCCTTTGTCTTAAAAGTGACATTGACATAATATCAATTTTAACAAGGGTTTCTTTCTTTTTATTTCTCTTTAATACGGTCATGTCACATACTGTGCTATAGAATGTGTATACTACACGTCCCTTATAGCTACAATACAAAGATGTACACGCAGCAGTGCTTTGGAAAACATTGTCAACAAAAGTGCTACTCTCGTCCGTATCAATCTGCAATAATGTAGAATCTACTTATAGGATCTTCAATATGACAGCTAATGACAGGTGGGCTGGGCAGAACTGCACCTTTGCCCCCGTCTACAGCAAGTTACAGCAAGGAGATTCGACCACTACCTTTATATGAGTTTTGTGGCAAAGCAATCTCCTCGTATCTTTGAGAGGCATTTTTCAGACACGGCCAGCCGGAATACAAGCCGAAACCATTTCTAAAGCCAATAAAGTGCTTATTGTGAGCGAGTCTGTCCTTTATTGCACAGTCTGTCACACAGTCAATAGAGAGATGTGGCTGTGTGTGTGTGTGTGTGTGTGTGTGTGTGTGAATGTGTTTACCTCCATGTGGTGTAAACCATGTTAAATTGGGTTTTAACAGAGTAGTACCACCCTTTCACCGCTGATGACGGATTTTACTTCTTCAAAGAGTGCACGATGATAGCCACTGAATTGAATTGCTACAGAATTGAAGCATTTCTCATACCATTTCAGTTCTGTTTTGTGTACATGAGCAATAACAAGAATTCCCCAGCTTGTGAGCATAGATTTTCCCTAATAAAAACACAGCTTTATGAATGATCCCTGGTTTTACTGTGTTATTAAGTTGGGGCCTTTGGTGCAGCACATGGTCACAGACAAAAAAAAGAAGAAGAGAAAAAAAAAACAATACACTGATCAGCCATAACATTTAAATCCCCTGCCTCATTTCAGTAGGCTTCAGCCCATTGGGCTATGGCCCACAAGGCCAGGACTCTGAAGGATTCCAGTATCCTCCAAGTCCTGTATGTTGTGAGGTGGAGACTCTGTGGATGACATCAATAAGCCTTGTGTGCTCATTGGGGTATTTCGGTAGGTGCTATCTGCTGCACACTATCTGCTGATGATTTAATGCAGTTGTCTAGACATCACAATTTAGATTCTTAAGCTTGTCCATTTGTCCTGCTTGCAACACATCAACTTCAAGACCACTTGAGAGCTGCCATGGTAACAATGTAACATGTCTGATCAGTGTATAACCTCAGTACATAACAGATGCATGAGAGTGGAAATATTACTGTGATATTTTGATTTAAAATCCTCCAGAGGGCTATTTCTGTCAGTCCACAGTTGGATAACATAGTGGATAACACTTATTTAATGTAAATCAATGTAAAAATTGTGGATGAGTGTCATAATATGTGAATAATAGAATTTTGCTTTGTGTAATTTGGTTAAATGAGAGATTAAATGTGAGATTACCGAACAATACATTTCTGATGTGTGTATGATTGCAGGTGAAGTGCAAAATGTGCTTTGATAAGGCCAAAATATTTCATATGGATTCATAATAACACAAACAAGTTTTATTTAAAACTTATTTTCAGTTCAGAACATGGAAGTGAACTTTAAACACTCATGTGTTTCCAAAGCAAACCCTGTGTAAGTGGAAGAGAGAACAGAGAGAAGTACAAGATCCCAAAGTACAAGTCCTTGCTTGGTATATTTATGCCCCAAAACTTACAGACACCCAGCTTACTAATGAAAGGCTGGGGAGACTAAATGCCATGGCGACCTGAGAAAAACTTGAAAAAAAAGAAGAAAAAAAAGAAACACAGGCCCAGAAAATTTAGCTTGCAAAGGTCAGGGAAGCACAAGCATGTGAAGTCTGTTGTGTGCTTTAAGGATACTAAATGCCATGGTATCTGTATTCACACATATGACAGAATTAGGAGAAAACAAGTAAATTATACAATCTATTCATTTTTTACTTTAACAAACAAGTCCATGAACGCAATCAAACACTGTCACTCACAAACACCCCAAAAGTCACTTGACTGACTGACCCTTAACTGACCTCCTACCTGTTTCTCAAACCCGATTTTTTGTCAAATCACTCTCACTGTCACAGCTCTCCAGGAGCAGGGTTGGTGACCTCTGACAGTGGTTCTAAATCCTGGGCCCATGGACCTTCATCCCTGCTCCAACACACCTGATTCATATGGTTGACCACTATTAACTGCTGCAGCTGCATAATAACTAGCTGATCATTTGAGCCAGGTATGCTAGAGAAGGGAAGGGCCTGAAACATACGGGACCAGTGACATACGGGACACTGCTTTAGCATGGCTGCCCTAACAAAAGTGATCTAAATGCATAATGTTGCTCTGAGTCAACAAATGAAAAACCCTGTTTCATGAAGTAACTGAAAACAAAATTTGTCTGTAAATGGCCAAATAAATTTCTTTTTTCTTTTTCAATTTATAGTCAATGAAAAAGTTAGGTTTATTCATTTTGTCTAATTGCTAGCAATTTGTCCAATGTGCCTTTGATTCCTGAAATAATTGCTCCACCCCTAACTGAAATGTCAAACCCACCTACGCCTTAGATTTTATTGAATGGAGCAATGTCTGGAGCGATGGACAGTGTAATAATCAAAAAAAGCAAAAAAGCCTTTTGTTGCCTGAGGGTAAGACAATGCCAGAGAGGCTTTAAAACTTCTAACAATAAAATGATTTGGGCATTTTTTAAAAAGATCTGTTCAAAAACTGTTGGAAATTCTGTAATAAATGGAAAATGTGATGTAAAAAAGCTCAACGGTACAGATGTAGAGTCTAGTTTAGATAAATTTTGCATTTACACATTTATTAATTTCTTTATTTTTGTAAGATGCCAGCATACCAAACTGCTGAGAAAATTGACTTCACACTTTTCCCCAACTTGATTGTAAAGTTGAGCTGATATGCTCTCTCTCTTTTATAATAATTGCATTGCCTTGAAGAGCTGACATTAAAAGAAAGAGGGAAAGAGAAAGAGACACATTTAAATGAAATCTTTAAAAAGGTAGCACACTTTTACTATCAAAGTTAGTCTGTTTTTCATTGCTGCTAACCTATATATAGCTAGGGGAATTGTGACATGACACAAATTGATCTACATCTGTGCTCTGTGAAATAAACTCATTGATATTAAACTGGAACACGTCTTAAAATATGATTCCTTCACATTAAAAAAGCCACCTACTACAACCCACTCCCAGCTTACACTTTCTTTCAGCTATAATTGCACTATATTCCAGTAGAGACACATTCTCACACTTTCTTATCTCACACCCCAATATTTCACCTTACACAACCCTTTGTAAATAATGGATATACAATGGATTCACCAGTGTTGTCCTTTAAGTATATCACTGTTTGTAGCAATTTAAGCAGAATGTTAATATGCTGTCCATAGTGCTCTAATACAGCACAGGGAACCAGTTTAGCAGTTTTAATCAAGCAGATGATGAAAATATATCATCTGACATGCCTTTATAATTTCTCCCAATATTATTATTATTATTCATAAAAACTATACAGTGTATAGAGTTTCAGAGAATGACACCAGCAACAGCCACTACAGGAATGGCACAAGTATAATATACAGTAGCATGTAAACATTTGGAAACCCCTGATGAACCCTTTAACATTTTAAGCAAGATGATTTCTTATATTACTTCCCATATTTTCTTTTTTTGAAACACCAGAGGAGCATGTGTGTGCATTCTGTTCTAAAAGTTAGAGCTTAGAAATACCCGCTTTGGTAAGTAGCACAGTTTGACACACAGTGCCATAGGGTGACAGAGAGTGATGCAATCCATGCAAAAAACAGCCAGGGGCAGAGGTCTCATGCAAGGGTAACACAAGCACACCTCAATCACTCATTGTCTAAAATCCTGCCACTGCCTTTCAGGATGTACATGACACCACTTTGTCTGAGTCTTCAGTGTGTCAGCCAACTTCAACAAAAGCTCCAAGTGTTATGATTCATCTATAACACGTTCAAAATTATTATGTAAATATATGTTCTCTGATTTTGGGGGCGGCACGGTGGCCCGGTTGCCTCACAGCAAGAAGGACCTGGGTTTGATCCCCGGGTGGGGTGACCTGGGAAGTTTCTGTGTGGAGTTTGCATGTTCTGTTTGTGTGGGTTTCCCCCACAGTCCAAAGACATGCATGGTAGGTGAATTGGCGACTCTAAAGTGGTCCATAGTGTGTGTGTGTGCGCCCTATGATGGACTCGCGTCCTGTCTAGGGTTGTTTCCTGCCCTTGCGCTCGGAGTTGCCGGCTGGGCACTGGCTCCCCCGTGACCCTATTCAGGAATAAGCGATATAGAAAATGGATGGATATTCTCTGATTTTCCTAAGAGGTCAATGTCAGTATCATTTTCAAGTCATCAACCATTCAGAATATAAATCAAATTTTATTGAACAAACAAAATGCACTGTTCCACATTGCTATGCACCATGGATTTTTAAAACATTTTATAGGTTGTAAAGAACTGAAAATGGTCTTTTGTTGAATTTGCACTTAATAAAATCAAAAGCTACTTCAATCAAAAACATCTTAACGCCTTAATATCAAAAACATGTTAACATAGGACCCCTTCTTTGAAATCAGCTTCACAATTCTTGCATCCATTGAACCACTGAGTTTCTGTTTGAATTTCTTTGGAGGATGTCAGAATAGCCTCCCAGAGCAGCTGTTTTGATGTAAACTGCCTCCTACCTTCATACATCTTTTGCTTGAGGACACTCCAAAGGTTCTCAATAGGGTTGAGGTCAGGGGAGGATGGTGGCCACACAATGAGTTTCTCTCCTTTTGTGCCCATAGCAATCAATGACACAGAGGTATTCTTTGCAGCATGAGATGGTGCAATGTCATGCATGAACACGATTTTGCTATGGAAGGCACGGTTCTTCTTTGTGTACCATGAAAGACAGTGGTCAGTCAGAAACTCTATATACTTTGCCGAGGTCAATTTCACACCTTCGGGGACCCGAAAAAAGCCTACCAGCTCTCTCCCCATGATTCAGGCCCAAAGCACGACTCCACCACCTCCTTGCTGAAGTCTTGTTGGGACATGGTGGCCATCCACCAACAATTCACTACTCCATCCATTGGAACCATCCAGGGTTGCACAGCACTCAACAGTAAACAGTATGTCTCGGCCCACTGCAAGCCTCTGGAGGATCCTACACCTTGAGGTTTGTGGGACTCCAGAAGCACTAGCAGCTTCAAATATCTGTTTACTGCTTTGTGATGACATTTTAGCAGCTGCTCTCTTATTCTGACGAATTTGTCTGTCAGAAACCTACCTCATTATGGCTTTATCTGAATGAACCTGTGTGAGCTCTGAATCAGCCACAAATTCCTTCAGAATATGCCAATCACCAAGGTATTTCACTATTTGATTCTTTTCAACAGCAGAGATATCCTTTTTCTTTCCCATATTGCTTTAAACCTGTGGCCTGTTTAATAATGTGGAACATCCTAAGTAATTTTCCTTTAATTGGACTCACCTGGCAAACAACTTATTACAGATTTCTAGGATTGATTTCAGTGATTTCAGGGCCAAAGTGCCCCGAGAAACACAATACCATCCATGAATTTAATTGAAAAACAAAAACGAAAATCTTCAAGACACTTAAACCCAATTTGCATAATAATATGGAGAACACTATAATTCACATAATAAAGAAAAGACTCTCCATTGCATGTGTGCTATGTTTAAATAAAAATTACTTTACATATAAACCCTGCAGTCTGTTTCCTTGTTCCCTATTAGTAATGTGTGAGAAAGAGCAGCTTTCATTGGTGCTTGAATGACTTTGCTACAGTGCGACCCTGGATCTGGCTTCAAAGTATGCAGTCATCAGGGACAATGGTGCAAGAGGTATGAACATCAAGTCATGTGGACAGTCAGCACTATGGCTTGCGAGTAAGTACATTATCACGACTTTCTCCGCCATCAGCATATCTGTTGCTGTCAGAAACCTTTGAGTCTGAACTGCTCTTTAGTGGATGTATTGCTTAAAATCCATGCCAATGTAAAGGACACATAGAAGGATTTCTGTAAAGATGGTAACACTGGGTGAAACAGCCTGCTGATTCTCATATGAAAATGAAATAGAAATGAGAGTCTTTTTTATGAGAGCTCTTCATTATGAGGGCCATGACAAAAAATTTAGTTTGTACCTCTTTAGTTTGAGGAACATTGATGATTTTGATTTGTCATTATCCATTATTGGTATTGGCTCTACAAGTCATTCTCTGTTTCCCTTCAACTTTTTTTTACAACTGGTGTGACGTTTGCTTTCAGAAATGTTTTGGTATTTCAACAAATCCATTCTTCTGCCAGTGAAATGTTTGCAGTGCCATTGGCTGCATCACAAATGCAGACCATGATCAAACCATACTCATGTTGAAGAGCAGAAGCGAAATGAAGTCTGTCAAATATTCCTGAAGGTCTTTTGCACTCAGAGGTTTTGATTTTCCTTTATAGCAATCCTAAGAGTAGTTCTCTCATTTTTCATTGGTCGTCCAGACCTCAACTTGACCTTCACTGTTCCTGACTTAGATGTTTTTGCCTTTTCAGAGATTTTTGCCTGATAAACATGCAAATCCATAAACTCCACAGCAATGCTATTACACATAATTAGGCCATGAGCAACAGATCAGACAGAATCATGCCACTGCAATAGGAAAGGAAGGTTTCTTTCTGACCATTTGGATGCAGCTGCTGAGCAAATGAAGTGAGAAAATGAAGTTTAAGAAGCAATCAGAATGAATCTGGTGGTCATGTCTAGAGTTAAATGGATTTAAAAAAACAAGTAAGCTTATGGTAAGTCATTCCTTACCACAGTTGTGTACTCTGCTTCCTGTATGTGTTTATATCTGTACCTGTATCTGGATGCATTACGTCCCATGCATTATATATACATGTACTTGCCTTTAGGGTTATGAGGCTCACAACACAGCAAGTGTGCATCCTCAAGTGAAGGCACTGGTGCCTGACATTGTAATTAATGAATCCGTTTCATTTATTTCAGTTTGCTTCAGTTTCCTTATTGTGAAGCGAATTCTTTCCCTCATAAACCTGTGGCACATGTTGGCAAAATGTTTCAGGTTTATGGATTCATTCACAAATCAGGAACTAACAGGAAGTAGATTTTTGGAAGGATCATAACCGTGAAGGAATCAGTAATTCCCAGGGATCTGAAATCAGTATTGTTATGTAATAAGTTCAGAGGAATGTAAGATCAGTTCTGCAGTATCAGAGAGAAATTCTTACATAATAAATTCAGAATAATCTGATATCAGTTTTGTCTCACAGTAAAAGTGTATGCGGAGCAAAAAGCCAGTTCCTAGTCCCAGTGAAACTAAAGTGACACAGAGCCTAACAGTTTTTATGAAGACATATTTCACCAGTGTAATAAACGCCCACTCCTAATCACTATAAGTACTTCCAGCTTGACGTGTGCTTAATATTGAATGTTCTCAGCAGTGATTTCAGCATGTATTTATGTACTGAAGGGTGGATGGGAATACAGCAGCCCCATTCAGATTCCTCATCGCCCTACAGCACCCCTCACAATCTAAAAACCTGGCACCACCCTGTCAGCAAGAAAAACAGGGCAGCAAGAAAAAAAAAGACATTAAACAATTCACTTCTGCTACCCTCCAGGACTTAGTTCTTGGCTGAACGTCTTGTAAGTGTGAGTAGTTAAGTCACTGATTAAATGAACAGATTTATTTATCCACAATTACCCAACACCTTAGTACACAGTGATAACTAATAACCTTGTTCCACACAACTGCACTTTTTTCCAATTAGGCTACAAGGACCCAGTCACTATGTGCTCTAGAGGCCATTAGTCTCGATTCTCGACTGTATCTTCTGGACTCCAGCAAGGGAAAACCAAACTAGAAACAGCAGCACAGACTGTTCTAACAACAAGAGTTTGTGCTCACAGCCAATCACAACTTTTCACAGTTCTGTGACAGCTTAAAGCTGCCACTGAAACATTTGTTTGCCACTAGAACCGCAGCATATAGTGAATTCTCCAACTCCAACCTACCTACAGTGCACTTCTATAGATTCAGAACATTGTGAAACATACCTACACTGCTCCTCTCGGAATCTAGAACGCTGTGAACCTTACCTATACTGTCAGAAAGTCATTATCTTATACGCTTGTTTCTGAATAGGGTCAAGGTTGATACAGAGCCCACCTGGAGTCATCGGGCGCAGGGCAGGATGCCCTTACTTATACTGTATTTCTATAAATCCAGAACACTGAGAAACTTTTGCAGGCTAGAGTAGCAACGAGAGCCCGGCCAGTAATTGGGCTATTTGCTGATAATATTGTGCAATGCTGACAACCTACGATTTTCATGGTATTAGCGACTGTGTTGATAATTAGTGACTTTTGTTAGGTCACGGCATGTAAATATTAGAAAAAACTAATGTATAATTAGTGAAAGAAATGAGATAAAACAGAATGAACTATAAACAACTCTGCCCAGAGAGCTACACTTTTAAAAATCATTATGCAGTTATTAAAGTGTTTTTTTGCATGAGTCAATGAGTAAAGCAGTAAAACATAAAACTAAAATCTCTGTCAAGAAGTTCTGTATTCACAGGTTTGTTTTTGCAACATCATGAGCCTCATACATCAGGTTTAATGTGCAATGTATGCAAATAATGTACAGTCTCCTGTGGATGTTTGGTTCCACACCTATTTAAACTATAAAATAATAGAACTATAAAAAGTAGTGATTGGCTGACTTAATGTGACTCATTCTAGGCTGGGTGGGTATTGGAAATGACTGAGTGTGGGTAAAGACTAAGGCCACTTTTCCATTTGGTTACTCATACTGCGCTGTACAGCACTGATGCTGGTGCGGCTCCATGAGACCGGGTACGGATTCCATCTGCTGGGTGGCTAAATCAAGACGAGGAAGTGCATGGCATCTCAAAATAAAGTGGCACTTGCTGCAATCAGATGTGTCCAGTCTCACATAAGTAAGGCCTAATTACTGGTAAAATTCTAATTTCTGTTGCCAAAGACCAAAAATCCTCTTTAATTTAAACAGTTTCATTCTTCACTTTTCCACTACAACCAGAAGACTAACATGTAAATATTAGAAAAACTAACGCTAACTGACTTAATGAAGCTGTTATTCAACTGTAAGAATAGTGTAACCTAATGCACAAATCACATGTGAAACCACACCAAGGAGGCCAATTTATAGATATAGTGTGCCAAACAATGTTGGAATCCACTTATGTCTGTTTGAAACTAACACAATGAGACTTGATGCGCCTGTCTGGTGACATCAGAATGCAGTTAATACTATGTTCATGAAAATATATAGCTGTGTCATAGCACAGTCCTGCACAGACCGAGATAAAGACCATAAATCTTACAGCATAAAGGTGACACAAATGTGGAGCCAGTCAGAGGATCCCTACATGATTAAGCTCTACCAGTGAAGAGTTCTCAAGTATGGTTAGGTAACTGTGCTGGGAATAAGTAAGCGTTCCTGGTGGAACCTTGTCTGTGTGAACAGTTATTCTCTGGACTGGTCGGACCTGCCCTGGAAAAAAGGCATAAAATCTAAAGTCTCATAGTTAAAGGTCAATTTAACCAAACCTTTGGATGGACACTGTAGGTAAAATTGGTCCTACCTGCTTTATGGTTTCAGCTTAATTAAACTTGTCCCAGCATTCTTTTTAAAAGCCGTTCTTAGAGAAAATACTCATGTGTTTAATACCCTTAGTACAATTGCTCTGTGCTTACTTGAGGGACGAGTTTGCAGGATTTATCTGCTCATATTTATCACCTGGGAATTAAACTAGCGGAGAAGAACACTCTGTTAGCCTGCCTGATATCCAGAAGTGAAGCAGCTAAGCATGACTCTTCAGGCTTAAACATTCACCAATAATTGATTTGTTTTCATAACTTGTTTGCTCATTACACTTGCTAATAATTAACATCACTTAAAAAAAAATCCGCAGGAAATGACACAGAAATGGCTTTATTTGAAGCATCTAGTTCCATTTTCATGCATTTCATTGCCTACCATTAACACATTTCCAGTTTCAGTGTTGCTGAGCTGCATAACCCAATTAAATACTTACATTACAAACACACACACACACACACACACACACACACACACACACACACACACACTAATATTTGATGCAGCTGCAGCAATATTGTTTTCATCCAGTGGAAATGTCAGATGATTTGACATGCAAATGATGACCTCTTTCACAAGTTGATTACCATACACAGGCTTTAATCAGGCCATGAGTATTTACTTCATCTGCATTCTGTCACAAAACATTCACTCTTTTCAGTTTCCGAAAGGAAAAGAGAGAGAAAAAAAAGACATCGCCAGAAACATCCTGCAACAACTGCAAAGCTCAATGAATAGAGCGGGGGTGGGGGTGGAGGTGTTGTGGCAGATGTCCCACGATTCCTAGTGAGGGAGGATAAAGGCTTCCCTTGCCACAGTTCGGACTCTAATCCTGCCCTCTAGGTGACTTACACTCACAAGTTAAAGGCAAAAACAGATGGGCTCCATAACAAGCCCTGAGGAAATGGTTCTGAATAACTGATCCGAGACGTTTAGGGAATGATATTTAAAAACAAACAGAGCATATGGTAGTTATTCATTCTGAGTGCATTACTCTGTTCAAGTGTGAGTTTGACAAACTGTTATTTTGGAAAGCAAAAAGCAGTTTTCGTGGCGTAGCCCATTTCCTTTTCAGGATTTCTGAACCTACTGGATTTGAACCCTGTTAACGTTTAATTGGTTAAATATAAATGAAAGTATGTGAAACGAAATGAAAGTATGTGAAATTCCCTAAATCCATTATGTACATTCAGATTAAAGTACATAATCATAGCTGACTATCAACTCAACATTATCTATACTAACAATGTAAAAATTTAGAATGGCAATTCACCCACCATTTGTGTAGGGAGGTGGGGGGAAATGGAGTACCTGGACACATGGAAAAAAACGCACCGAACTCTGTGCACAAGCCAGACCCTTGGAGCACTATGCCACTGTGCCACCTACACATTATACATTTATTTGTCAACGCTGCTACAGTTCTATGTGGAATAATTTTATATTATACATAACACTAATCACATTTGTATAAACTCAGCAGTGTAAATCAACCTGATCTTGATCCGGATCCGAATCTGAACCCAGAGCTGGATCTGGATCTGACTGACATAGCTGACAAAGGCATGTATGTGGGTGTCCGAATTCAAATGCTTTACAGAGGATCTTGAAGATGTTGTCCCGTCAGAAGGCCACTCTAGTTCAGAATCAAACATGGAGTGATATTGAGAGCCTTCCAGGACAAACTTGTGTTTGAAACCTCAAATGTCATCCCCGACACATATATAAACATGCAGAAATTTGAAGTCCTGTCAATCTTCGGATCCACATATATATGTGAGCAGCTGTTCTCCACCATGAACTACATTAAAAACAAACAATGCTTTTACCTCACAGAGACATTGAGACTTACAGTCCTGTACAGGTGAAAGTGACTTCATACAGCCCTGATCTGCAGACGCTCTGCGCAGAGCTTCAGGAGCAGAAGTCCCATTAACCAGCTCAAAGAAATATTTATTCAGATATTTTGCAAATATTTATTTTTCATTGTTTAGTGACATAGTGCTTTATTCCCAGTGTATTTTTTTTATTCAGGTCCACTCTCAGCTACAAACTCTGAAAGCCCAAAGATAAAGAAATAAGGATGACGGCTCACAGCATGTTTTTGCTTTTGTTTGCTACAAGAATAATTTAAGTTCAGCTTTTTAATTCATTTGCAAGAGACCTTCAACTAGGCGGGTTGCTTTTATTAAGAATACAAAATGTTCAAAAAGCGTTCATTAAATAAATAATATCTAATTTGATTGGATTTCAAACACACTATAGTTCTTTATACAAAGTGTAAAGGTAAGAAAAAGCAATATATACTGTGTTATCTTCATTTTAGATGTCAAAAATTATTGTATATATATATACAGTGTTTCATTTTCCGTGGAAACCGGGTCCAAACGGCTCTTTGGGTGTTAAAGGTTGCCGACCCCTGCACTAGAGGAACATCAGAACAGAAAAAAACAAAGAAAGTGAGGAAATATGATGAAAAGTACTTTGAATATTTTACGAGTTATTGATACCGTTTTTCCCAGGGGTAGGGGGGTCGCGAAATTTACTGAAGCCTAAAAGGGGGTCACACAGTGAAAAAGATTAAGAACCTCTGTGATAGAGGATAGAGCAGTGTTGCAATTTTAAAGATGGAATGTCCCATCCAACTGGCACTCATGCCTCACTCAATCTCCACACCATAATTCACAATTTCTTGCCATGAGCATGATAGTGCCTGTGCAACCCCATTACACCTCATAACTTATACAGGGATGGGAGTTCCTAAGCCACCCCCTCTTCATTATCAGTTTACAGACTGCTATCCTAGGACTTCAGGCCTGTCAGGTAGCATATATTCATATTGTGTGATGTGATATTGTTAGCTGGGTATTTTATCCTGACAGATTTGAATATCAGTATCAGTTTTGGAAAAGAGATCAATATCAGTATTGGAACATGATGGCATGTGTACTACAAACAAGACAGAGTTACCAGTGTCATAAGAGGGGCAGGCAAATTACATTTACAAAGGAAATATCAACAAATTAGTAAATGATGGCAGCCCTATTTCACTTGACCTCTTTTGTGTTTGCCTGGGCTAAAAGACAATTTTACACACTCGTGTCATCTCCCCCAGACAAAGTCTCTAGAGTCTGTTATACCAGATGAGAATTAGAGTTTCTGGGCCAGTGTTATGTCCCTTTTTAATTTGGGCTCCTTCCTACCTCATATCAACAGGAATTCACACAGTGTTCCAAGTGCTCCCCTGTCTCGTCTACTGTTGCTGTGTAAATCTGCGCTATAATGGCTTTTAATATGACAACAACAGTGAAAAGGTCAGAGAGGGAATAAAGCTAAAATGTGGTTACAGCTGACCTTCTTGAGTTCTTTCCTACAAACTAGAAGCAGCAAACTTTGTTTATAGCTTGGGGCCATTTCCAGTTAATACACATTTTGGTGTCTGTACTCCTGCCATATAGCATCCCATTAAACACCCATGGATTTCTCTGGCTCACATCTTTGAGGTAGAGCAGTCATGCTATAGTAGGTTAAGACCTGGGATTGAGTGGGAATGTCTGGTGCAGGGGTGGGACTCCAGAGGCCTTATAGGGCCACAATCTGCCCCTGGCAGACCATACTAAGTTAAATCACTAGAATGTTTTCCATCCCTCTCTTGGCCCCAACTCATCATTTACCCATACATTTATATTTAGATTTCAAATGGTGTGTTAGCTTCTCATACTGCAGTGACTAGAAACATATATTATCTGTCTTCTATGCCATTAATGCTGGAACATTAGGTAGCAGGCTGAACTCCCCAAATGCTTAAAACACTGAATACTGAATGACTCTAAGGGTTTGTTGTAAAAATACTCCAAAAGATAACTGATATTCCTCTTGTTTTTTTTTTTTTTTAGTTTATATCAGAAGTGGAGCTGCATCTCTTTGTGCACAGAAGAGATGTGTTGTAGGATATAATGCTAAGATGTTGCTATAGTAACAATATCTATCTACAGTGGGGAAAATAAGTATTTGATACACTGCCGATTTTGCAAGTTTTCCCACCTACAAAGAATGGGGAGCTCTGTAATTTTTTCATTGCAGGATAACACTTCAACTGTGAGAGACAAAATCTCAATCAAAATCCAGAAAATTACACTGTATGATTTTTAAATAATGAATTTGCATTGCAATTTTATTGCATGAAATAAGTATTTGATATATATATATATATATATATATATATATATATATATATATATATATATATATATATATATATATATATATATATCTGTCTCTTATACACATCTAAAATAAAACAAAAAACATTACTTAATATTTTTGTGTCCAATTAGAGAGGTCAGACATATTTGTTCTTGACCAAGTTTGCACACACTGCAGCAGGGATTTTGGCCCACTCCTCCAGGTTTCAAGGCTGTCACTGGGCAACAGCTAGGCCACTCCAGGACCTTGAAAGGCTTCTTATGGAGCCACTCCTTAGTTGCCCTGACTGTGTGTTTTGGGTCATTGTCATGCTGGAAGATCTTGCATAGAGCCCCAGGCACATTGACAGTCATCTTGTGTTTCTTCCATTTTCTAATAATTGCACCAACAGTTGTTGCCTTCTCACCAAGCTGCTTGACTATTGTCCTGTAGCCTGTCCCAGCCTTGTGCAGGTCTACAATTTTGTCGCTGGTATCTTTAGACAGCTCTTTGATCAAGGCCAAGGTAGAGAGTTTGGAGTATGATTGAGTGTTTGGAAAGATGTGTTTTATACAGTAAGTTCAACAGATGCCATCAACACAGGTAACCAGTGCAGAGTAAGAGACACTAACAGGTCTGTGAGAGCCAGAACTCCTGCTGGTTGGTAAGTGACCAAATACTTATTTCATGCCATAAAAAGAAAATTAATTACTTAAAAATCATAAAACGTGATTTTTTTTAGATTCTGTCATTAATAGACTAAGTGTACGTACAATAAAATATACAGATCTCTCCATTCTTTGTAGGTCAAAAAATCACCACAAAATTGGCAGTGTATTAAAATTGTCCATGCTGCATGCAATTCTGGAGTGAAGTATATGCATAATCACTCTTACAAATAAAGGTTTATTGAGCAATGTCACAGAGGAACCACTTTTATTTCCACAAAGAACTGCTTTTGTAAATAAAATGTGTGAGCTTCTGCATAAAGTTAAATTTTTTACACTGATCTCATTAACCAAATGTAGTTTGTTGAACTAAAAATGGATTTTATATGGGATGACCCAAAAAAAACATTTGTAGTCCCTTTATTTTAAATGTGTACAGGGTGGATTCAGCCCAAGTCACAGTCCAGTGGAATGCCAAGTAGGTCATAACTAGAGCTGTACATATTAATCTGAGATTCAGATTTATGAACATAATAAAAAATGTCCCTTTTTATCACATTTATGGCACTTTTAACCTGAGCCTGTTTCATCGGAACTTTTCCCCAACATTATTTATGAGTGAATGCAAGATCAGATCATTTATGCCAGTCGTTATCCTTCTGGCTCCCTACTACAAAGTCCAATTAATGTCCTGTGTGAACATATGTTGTTTTTTTTTTTCTTTAGAACAGAAAGTGGGTGAAGTTAGAGACATTATAAATGAGGAGACCAGTCACCAGATGAAATATGAATGGTAGTTCTCATCAGGGAAACATCGATGTAACATAAGGAACAGATATTGGTCTGAATAGTAACAAAATTAGCTAGATCGCATATTGGATAATTAGGTGGATACATGGGACCAATTCAATGTGCCGGCTATTATGCACCAGTAAAAATCATAACTCAGGATCAGAGTAGCCGAAATAAGTAAAATGTTTGTCAATCCTGATGCATGAAGTCTCCCACGTGGTGAGCTTATATGATTTATTACTTCAACAATGACATCATATCAGTATCAGTATGAGTTTATGTATCTGTATTGGTTTTGGAAATGAAAGACAGATCAGTGCATACCTAACTCTGGTAATATTTAGCATGGAGTCTGTTTACAGTGAAATTCCTGCCCCTTAACAAAAAGAGCCAATCACCTTGCTGGTTACTCAAAAAGGAGATCTGCATTTTGCCTAAACCATGCAAAACATTTCCTGAAATGTAAATACAGGTTCTGTGCAAGATTCTCTGGTTTCTGTTTGGGAAAGACACTGAAGACTAGATCAGTACTGAGCAATTTACTGCAAGATTCCTCCTACAAGGCCATGAAGGGAGTTAACAAAACAGGTTGTCTTACATAACCCGATAGAAAAGCTGAGACAGAGAGAACAGATTTGAACACTTCACCTTAACTAACATTTCATATGACATGAACGTTACTTGCTGAAAAACATGCTCTGCTAAAAATGAATGTTCATAAGAATGCACCACAATGCATCCAGCAATGAGGACAACATCATGTTTATTTTATATAGAGAAAACACACAAACACTCCAGGTTCCTATCGTTTGCTCTATGTGAACATACACATAACTATCCACTGTTTTGTCAACAAGATGTCAGAAAAGATAAGCATTAAAAGCTACATGTCTGTTAAAGTACTGCAAAGTTCAACTCAGCCCAGCAAACAAGTGATTCAGCCCCATCCATATAAAACAGTGTAAGTGCAGGGCAACTGGCTGGGGGTGTCACAGAAGCCAGCAGCCTCGAGGCAATTCAAGTTTTCTCTCGTAAATGCAGATGACAGCAAGGAAAGGGCTGCATGAAGATCAGGATGCATTGGATCTAGTTCTCCTTGACCTTCTTCCACATCAACAAGTGCCTGCTGGAGAATATGGCTCCATAACCCATGGGGTGCGCGAGACCTTTTGGAGCTTGCTTGTTTGGACTGCTGCGAATTAGTTTTGGCATAAATATGGCACGCCTCTGCAGACATGATCCTAGCCCTGTTCCCTCCCACGTTTACACAACCCACTGGAGTATGCAGTAGACACATGCCAGCTTGGATTTTCAGCTTTAATTAGAAAATGTCTTCTAAAACCCCATCATTTCCCATTTATGTCACCTGTTCAGTTCAGATCTGCCACATTTGTGACGATTTTGCAGGCTTTTGCAATCCTTGTGCTTCAGAAAGAGGTAGAGAGAGACAGCAGTGTGTGTGTGTGTGTGTGTGTGTGTGTGTGTGTGTGTGTGTGTGTGTGTGTGTGTGTGAGAGAGAGAGAGAGAGAGAGAGAGAGATGCTAAAAGAGACAGAGACTGCTATGCATTAACAAACATAGACATATGTTCGGATTAAATGTCTCTGTCAGTTCAAAGACGAAAGCCAGGTACATTCTGAAATCATGATGGTTCATCACCAAAAAAAATAAAAAAGAAAACCTTCTGCACATTTTTTCTCTTTTTCTCCACTGTGGTCTCCCCTGCCAGGCCTCTTCCATATGTTTTCTGGAGCAACTCAGCACTGCGGAGGCTGAATTTGATCGTTCAGCAATGCTTTCCAACACCTCAAGCTTTCATTACACCGTAAAAACTAATACATGTAAATACATAATTGACACTGTAAATTCAGATCAACTAGACCAATGTAAAAAGCACAAGATCCTAGAGGAACTTTTGCATGTTTTTCAATTTGACACTGTGGAGGATGTTTCTTCAAGGAACCGTCCATAAACGGACAAGGGTTTCTTGAAGGTTCCTTAAATCACTCTAAGGGGTTTCTCCAGTTTCTCACTGAAGAACCTCGAAAATTTCCTCAAGAAACTATTTACAGTTCAAGTACACAAAAGAGAAAACAGTAGTAAAATAAGAGAATGGTTCATCTGCTTTGTCCTCATCAGGGTCTTTGTGGTTCTGGAGCAGAAAGCAAGCATACCCCTGGACAGGGTGCCAGGAGTGGACATTGAACCTACATCGTAGGAGTGGACATTGAACCTACAAACCCAGGCCCTTCACTGTGCAAGAGGAGAAAGCCCTGTTTGAAGTGGAAGCCTACTCAAGCCCAATAACCGGACAAAGCTGAAAAATCACATTGTTTCGAAACTTGGTCTTGTGTGACTGGAAATAACTGCCTGCAGTGTTGAAAAAATGACCACTGAGTGAACCGATCTTCTGATAAGGACTTTGGTCATGCCATGGCTCCTGCACACACTACACGAGTGCTGCCCTTGCCAAAACCATGAAGACCATTTTCTGTAGTGAAAACATTTCTGACATGGTAAATCTCCGATTGAAGTCACAACCCCAGGGCACGGAAGCTGTCAGGCACAAAACCTGCTGTGCCAGCCTACGAAACAACAAAAACATCCACCCATCCATCTTCTTATCTACTTTTTCTGGTCAGGGCTGCAGTGGGTCTGAAGCCTACCCAGAATCACTGGGTGAAAGGCAGGAATAACTCCCGGGCAGGGGCCTTCTTATATGATTCTTTCTGGTCAGAGTTTCAGAGGATCCAGAGCAAACACAGAATCACTGGGTTTAAATCAGGAATAACCTTTGGACAGGGTGCCTTCTTAAATGCTTGTTCCAGGTCAGGGTCGCAGTGGGACCAGGGCCAACACAGAATAATTGGGTGCAAGGCAGGAATAACTCCTGGACAGGGTACCTTCTTATATAATTCTTCCTAGTCAGGGTTGCAGTGGGTCCAGAGCCACCACCGAATTACTGGGTGCAAGGTAGGAATAACCCCTGGACAGGATGCCTTCTTATAAACTTCTTCCTGGTTAGGGTTGCAGTGGAGCCAGAGCCAACACAGAATCAGTGGGTGAAAGGCAGGAATAACTCCTGGACAGACAGTCTTCTAATATATACTTCTTCCTGGTCAGGGTCACAGTGGGTCTAGAGCCAACACAGAAGAATACCCTCTGGCCAGACAACGTGAGGAGCAAACCCAAAACTTCAGGCCCCTTGAACTGTGAGGCACACTGCTTGCTGTGCCACTGTGCTGCCACATTAAACAACGAAAATAATGAAGCAAAAAATTATAAACCATATAAATCGACTATAATTTACATTTCTGTTTCTATTTAATCATGCAATCGGTAACTGAACAGAATCAACATTTACTTCTAATGTCTAAACACTTGTGATAACTCAATACCACTGAGAGTTAATATCACACCACTATCAGTGGTCATAACAAATATACAGCCAATAGTAGTTTGGCTATACGAGCTGGTCACTGCTATTTGTCAGTGTGACTGTAATAACTCAAAGTGTCTGAAGCGCTGATCTTGCAGACAGCACCTTTAACAGCCTGGAGGTGAGCAGGATGGGGACAGTTTAATGCTCAAGCACTGAGGTGTTCCAATCTTGGACTTGGTAGAGACAGAGGATCGGTCACAGAGTCAGCAGCCCGGGGAAACAAAGAGGAGGAGGATGAAGCAGGAATACTAGAGCTGACAGCTTCAGTCTCACGCTGCCTAAAGCCTTAATGAACTAAGCTCCATCTGAGTGCCTCCGTGCTTGGCACGGTAGCCATGTGGGGTGAAATGCTCACTGTAAATATTTGCCTCGGGAGGATGAAACATAAACATAAACAATCTACATAAACAATGGAAAAGCACAGACAGAGCCTGAATGTGCTTTCAGAAGTTGTATACTTGGCTTTGGCTCTTTCGCTTATAGCTGGCATTCACAGACACACACTCTCAGTGTTTGCATAATTCTTGCTCATACGGGCCATTACTAACTCATTTGTCACCATAAATGTGAAGTACACGTTTGGGCCTCTTTGCATATGGAGAGCAAATTGGATTGCTATTGAAATGTGGTGTTTACTTTGTCAACACCTGGAAGGTCTCACATACCTGCCTGTCTCTCTGTCTCTTGGCCTCTTTCTCTCTCCCCAGCTACTATTGTGGGCTTCCTCTGTCTGTCAATCAGAAGCTAAATGATTCCATTCAGCACAGTGTCTGTGTGTGTGTGTGTGTGTGTGTGTGTGTGTGTGTGTGTGTGTGTGTGTGTGTGTGTGTGTGTGTGTAGTTTTAGGAGGATGTGTGCCGCGGTGACTGTTTGGCTGTGGCACGTTTGTGTCCAGGCATTCTGCAACAGCTGACCTCTCTGCTGCATCCCCCCAGCTCTCTCAATCAAGCCACTATTCTGGCACCACGTTGCCAAGGTAACAGGGCAGATCACTTCGGGTGCACTAAATGCTTGGGCTTGGACTGATTGTGCCATAGAAACACAACGTCAGAGCTTATGTGCAACACGGTGAACATGCTTACTGTTCAGGACATTGAATGCGTTTAATTTTAGGGTTTAAAAGTGGTTTGGCCATTTTTAGCAGTATTGGCCTACACCACTACCTGCACACTGCGTGAGAGTAAAGAGTTATTATGGTCGTTTTACTGGTATATGCCTCACATATGTTGTCACAATGGAAATCAATTAAGTCACATCCGACTCTGCTGAATGGATTTCCACCGTGATGCGAATTCTAAGCTCTATAGAAAAATCTCAAGACAGAAAACATTTGAGGTGTTCCAGAGAAAAAAAAAAAGAAAGAAAATTGTGAATTTCCCCCTTAAGAGGTGAAAAAGACTCCCCACAAAGATCTTTCATCTGGTCATATGCTCAGCGCTTCCACCTTTGATCTGTCTTTGGTCTAATTGATGAAGTCTTAGGGGGGGTCTGCCTCACTTATGCAAGAGAGAGCTAATCTAGCCTTCACAGTGCAGGCTCTCCATATGGATCAAAGAGCTTCAATATTATATGTCACAGAGGATAATTGCAACAGCTGACCAATAGAAGCAAGGGCCCGTATGCAAATGCATTTTAGGGTAGTGATAATCAATTGACTAGACTGTGCCTAAGCATGTCTGTTTACTGTTTCCTAGAATACAATAAACAGATGATATACTGACCAGTGACCAATCCATATATCCATATAGATTTTTCCCTTGTTTATACCAGGTCATTTCAAATGACTAGTACCTGATTTTAACCACATGCATTTACATTCTGGTTCCTGAGACTGGAATCCCATTCTCGTGTCATGCATAAACAGGTTTATATAGAATAAACACCTGCCAATATGTTACTGTTCAGTTCACATAGTGGCCTCTAAACACCTCAAAAATGCCATAAAAATACCGCTAATGGGTTTTTGGTACACCACGCTAAGAAAATTGAAAGTTCTCGTACTGTGTATTTTTACTTCATACCAGTTAAAAAAAAATCAATGGAAATCTAACAATTTTCCCCCCAAAACAATCAATTAATGGTGAAACTAATCAGCAGATATACCGTCATAACCCTTTCAAATTTTAACCATAGCAAAGTGTTTGCTCAACCAAAAACATCCTTCTGTTTTAATTCATTTAAGGGTCATTTTCAACTGATAACAATAAAAAAATGTATAATATACCATAAAACTGTGATACTGTTGCAACCCTGACATCAGTCAATGTTTACAATAAGACGGTGTGGACCTATTTAAACAGAATGCATTGTAGCGAGACAGATAAGTGGGTGAAGTGAGGTGAAGTGAAGGTTAGCCAGACTGCTGCTTTATTTAAGCTGATTGCCCCAGTGCACAGCTCAGCAATGAAGACTACTGACTGAGACTCTGAGGATAAACCTTAACAACAACACTTTGTTTTACAGATGGTGTGAAGTTTGTTTCCAGAATTTGCCAGCATTTTATTGAATACATTGAGTCCATTTATCACACTACTGAAAATTTCTCTGCCAGTGGCTGTAGCACAAAAGCATGATAAGTTGGAGAGGTGTCCCAGTTGTGAATTTCTGCACCCCTTTTCTCCAAATACACCACAGCTCACTGTGTCCGCTCTGTTATATTTTAACTTCATCAGACCATAGGACTTGTTTCCAGGTTCTTCAAGCTTAGAAGGTCATCCTTGTGCAGGTTTGATTTGCTATGCAAGCATTCATACAAGTACTTTTGTCTCCACTGTTCCTGATGAGGAAATGTCAACCTGAAAATAATTCTATTTTCTTAAATTCTTTATTTTCTTCTCCTACTTTTTGGGAATAGACCATTGTAATTTTCAGGGTGCTTGGCAGCTGCTTAGAGGAGGCTGCTGATTGTTGGGAAAAAGGTTTGAGCTGTCACAGTATTTTTAAAGGTTTGAAATGTGATTTGCCCAATTCCTTTCAATTATACAAAGCAAACATATTGAATATCACATTCATTTTGAATTTAATGCCTCTAAAGAGTCTTTATAAAACATTGAAATTTGCTTGATCTGGTTTGTCCTCACAATGACTCTGAACAAGCCTTTTTTATTACCTTTTGGAGATCAGTTCATCTTCTACTCACTTAATTATTCACTGTAACAGAAATGTTGACAAGGGGTGCTCAAATATTTGCATACCACTGTGTATGAACTCCTTATGATATTAGGCTCAGACCATACGGTGAAGCTGTTTGTGCTGCTCTGTGCTCTGAATTTCCACCCACTGTACCTGAATCCTGTGCTGCCACGACTCAGTGCACCAGTGTTGTAAAATGACACTGCCATCAATCAAATTAACACAGGAAGCACTGATCAGTGAAAAAATGGAATCTCCAAGGTTTTATGCCATCATCATTAATTGCATAATTATCCACTTCATTAAAAGATGCAATATCATACCTTGGGTTCAAGGTGTTTGCATCAGATTGCAGAAAGATGCCAACAAACCATTTTTCAAAAGGTTACACTTTATGCTACACAACACACACTTGACAGCCCACAAGTGTTCAGCACGTGTGTATAGAAATAGTCAAATTCCAACTGACCTTGCACGATGATGTGGACGGATGTGGTTCTGGGTTTGCTGCTGGTCTGAACGGCACACACGTACAGACCCTCATCGCTCAAGTCCACGTTCTCAATCTTAATGGTGAACTCGTCTCGGTTCAGAGTGAACAGGCTCACACGGGGGTCCACAGACCACTTATCCTCGCCGGCGTACAGTATACTGGACCTGTTCAGCCAAGCCGTGTGTGTCACAACGTCACCCTGAGAACAGCTGTGGGAGAGAGAACACCACAATCAGAATTTTACTTCTTACTGGGCAAGTGGAACAAAAATGAACATTTCTTATTGACTATTAGATGTTTAGTACTGTTAATAAAGACATTTTGCTTTAGTATGAACTTTAGACAGATTTTGAATCCTGTTACTTATCCATGGCCCTTTGAAATCTATTTTATTTTTTTCTCTTTTTTTGGAGTTTCTTTGTGTAATATTTCATGAGGACAAAGTAAAACAGATTTTGTAAGGCCCTATTTAACACCATGATCTTTAGAGCAAACATCTGAAAGCATCTCAGCATGTAACACCATTAGAATTATACATTGTGTGGACATGAAAATTACGAAGATAAGCAGACATTGGCTTTTAGACATCATACCTGTAAATGTATATAAAACTAAATGTTAGTATTTCATGTCAGTCTGACAATGGCTTCTAACATCTAGAAGTCATTGGATTTTAGTTACTTAACATCACAAGTTAAGAACAAAATATCATCATCAGCTGTTCCCACTATTCTACGTCAAACTGATGTTGGCATTAGACATGGTCTTGATTGAAATGTCAAAAACACGTTTTCCCTCAGCGAAACAAGAATGTAACTGAAAGTAAACCTCCTGTAAAAAGCGAGTTAATGGAACACTTGCAGAAAGACTCTTGAAAATGAAGCTGACAAAACTAAAAACGGTTTGTGTAAAATGAGGTGTGTATGTGTGAACCATCTTTCTAAAACTTAAAGAACCTCCAGGCAACGTAAAGGTCTAATTATCTTCAGCCAAAGAAACATGGGCCATTTTCAAATTTGATGTAAAAGTGTTGACTACTTTCTATATTCTATTCAACATCAAATATTTCACAGTACTATAGTTCTTATCATTAATTCATTTGTTCCTTCATTCATTTTCATACCTATTTTCTCCTGGTCAGGGTCAAGGTGGATCCAGAGCCATTTGGGCACAAGGCAGGAATATTCAGTGAACGTGGCTCCAGACCACTGCAGGGCTTTGAAAATTAAAGATTTACTCTATAATCATTTTTGCACATTCAGTGTCTTGATTTGTGTTATTTTGGCATTCAGACCATGGTCTTAGAGCCTTTATCCTGTCATGATGAGAATAAGCAACTCGAGCTGGCCATGAAACAAAAGTCCTTGCATTGTGGTGGAAGAATGCAATCTGTCCAGGGGAGTCTCTCCCCACTGGACTGTAGGTGTGAACTAAAACTAAGATGAAGGAAAGAATTAAAAGTGATGTTTATTACTGAGCATATTTAAATAACTAAAAATAAATAAAATTCAGCAAAACAAAGTGTGTGAACTGTAGTCCACAGCCGAAGGTGTCAAGATATCTATCCTTTATCATAATTTAGTTTTATATATGCAATATATGTAATATACCACTTTGGTATACCATAAAGATAAACAATAAATGGTCATCATACTGTGGAAATTTGCTCTTATTAAAAACAAACAAACAAACAAACAAAAAAAAAAACAACAATCTGTAGTTTCATAGAAAATAATCATGAGCAAATTCATCCATAATGAAATGTTCATTATATACTGATAACATTTTAAAAGAGCTTCACTTCAGGTGTGCCTTTATTTGTTTTATTTATATTTTATATATCCACTTCCATTACAAAAAACAAAAACAAAAACAAAAACAAAAAAAAAACCACTTTTAACTATAGTTCATATAATATAAGTGTTTGTTCAACCAGAGGCACTCCTGTTTTCATACCCTTAAGGGTCATAAAGCGATAATAATATGAAGAATAATAATAAGAATTGTGAAATACTATAATATGTACCAGAATTGAAATACAGTGAGAAATTCAGCAGAAACATGAAAGAAAAACAAGGAAAAGCTGTTCTTAAAAAGGGCTAGGGCTGGAAACACCGAACAGCACAAATCTACCAGCCAGCCTTCAACTACCACACCTAACACAGGTAATGAAGAGCTTCAGGAGCAAATGGATGTTGGGGGTGAGCTGAGTGTGAATTCTCTAGTTTGATAGATCTCCAGGAGCAGCATTGCGCTGTCCTGATCTATACCAATTACAGGAATTTCCTACAACTGTATATCCAAGCTCTGAAGCACTTTGAGATCTGAATTTTTACATTTGTGCACAGGTTAAACATTTATCAGGAAGCACGATTTACTCCCTCATCACTCATGAATGCAACTTATTAATGTAAGTGATGTGTACCACTGGGAAAGTAATCATACAGGGTGAATCGAAGCAGCATTTTATAAACCCAGCGCATGGACACACAATACAGGCAAGCTTTTAAGCCAACTTTAAAGTTGCACTAAATAAAGTTTGGGTTTAGACTTTTATCTGATTAATCCCAAAAACACAAAAATTACACTGCAGCACAATCCCCATGTCTATTGTAGATTCATCAGAACTACTATCTCCATGCTGAAAACACTGGCGTCAATGAAGATTACATTAACCATTTAATAAAAGTCTGTTAACAGTCTTTCTACATTGTACTGCTTAGAGAGTGAATCGATTCTAACTACATTGAGTACCACAGGGCCAGCCATTCTAGCTACTTATCCTAACTATTTAACAACACACAGACAGCTAGCTAAGCATAGATCGAACCTCCAGCTCTGCTCTAAGACCCGCTTATTAAATGCACTGACCTCGAAAAAGTGGGAGCACAGCTTGGAGGAAGTATTAGACAGTATCTAGGTATCCTTTCAGCAGTATTTTGTTACAGACAATGCACTCACTGTGTATTATGGATACATCGTTTAGGTGATATTTGTGCGAATGAGATGCTAATTACTTACAGACTCATGCTAAATGAGAATAGGCTGTGTCTAATTACAGCTATTCCTAACAGTTAACAGCACAGCCCAAAGCAGATCCTCCTTCTAAATGATAGAGCTATTAAAATCAAAAGCAATCATGCATTTAATTGATTACTTGCCTGATTAGGCATTCAATAAAAAGGCAGGGACCACTTTCAAGTAACATTTGTCGGGGTATCTACGGGTGTGTGAATGTGTACGTGTGCGTGTTGTAATCTCAGAAAAGGATCACAAGCCTAGTTTTTTTTTCTTGCCAGTGCAATCCAAATTGCTACAATGTGTGCTTTATTCTCATTAAGGTCCATTATGGTGGTGATAAACCATACATCATCGTGTTTCATGGTGGTTGGGTGATAAGTACTGCACTGAACTACTTTCGTTTCCGCAGGCCAACCTTTTGGTACGCAGGGGATAGATGAAGGAAGTGTGTCTCTGCTTGCCAGCCAGCGGTGTGGAGTTATAGTCAAGGGCGTTTGTTATCATGGGAGTGGAGATTGCAGTGAGGGACCCCACCACTCACGTAATGGACAAAAAAAGAGAGGAGTTGAGATCAGTTGAAAGATCAGGTGTTTTCCCACCGGACTGTTCCATAATACACTGCAGGCCGTCCTCCTTGGAAATATTAAGCTCTCTCCCTCTCTCCCGCTCTGGTTCTGATGTTCGGGCATCACGCTATTTTCACTCCTGCTTAGAAATGCATTGGCGAATCAAGCATTCATCATGTCTCCTCAACCAATATAACAAATGTGTCCCACGGTGGATGTAACGGCGCGAGAGGCGGTCAGCGTGAGAATTTGCTACCCTGTAATAACTAAAGAAGAAGCATGGCCCTGTGCGGAATGTGCAAGGTTGCAAAGGGGAATGGGGGGAGGATAATAAAGTACACTCAAGGGCATTGCGAGTTGACCAAAATAATGAAATATGCAAAACAGCGAACAACTGTTGCCTTAGTAATTGAACAAAGCTTCGGATGAAATACACTTGTGAGAATCAAAGGGCAACTCTGGAGCTCATTTTTCATGTGGACACTGATAATATGTAAATAATAGATGTGCCACTGTGCCACTGTTTGTGCCTTCTTTCTCCACAACAAAACAATGCTAATATAGGTATGCTCTGCGGTGTGTGTGCATGGAGAGATTTATGCCCATTGCCAACAACTAGCCTTTACAAAAGGGCAATAATGCACTGCTGAATGTGTTGTACACTGAGCCTTTCCAAAAGCTTCTGTAGCACAGCACAGGGGTGGGCTATATGACAATGTGGCTGTTGTACACATCATGATAAATGACGTGATAATAAGCTTTCCTGAGTGCATTATGGGAATCCTCAATACTTCCTGAACACTAAGCAATGCAATAGATCATGAAGAGAGATTTAAACCAATTACACAAAACCCATAAATTATATCAAAGCAAGTGAAAGTAACAGGATATAGTGCATTGAAACAAACATTTCTTTGATTTTAGTTTTCTTCTTTTGAACAAACAGCACAACATGGGTTAATCATTCAAAGTGACAGTATCTGAATAATGAAATCATATCAGTATCAGATGAAATCAATCAGATCAGTATTTTAACACAACTGTGAAATGTAACGATTTGGCTCGTACTGACACTATAATATGTCCATTCTTTTATACTTTGTGTGCTGGATTCATATTTACAAGATGAGCACACATGAATGCCACTCCACGTCTTACTTGCTAGTAGAAAACTCTGCCCCAAAAGTTGGGGGTGAGTCAATAATAAAGGGTCTGCTGCTAATTCTGTTGTTTTTAGATGTACATTAATATGTAACATGAACGCTGTAGGCTATTACTACTTATAACTGCAGCCACACTCTAAAACGGACATGAACATAGGCTAGTGATGCTTTCTGGCTGAAAACCTTTCTTAATTCTTGATGACCTTTCTTAATCCTGACCTAATGCTCAGCAATGAGAGTAAAAAATAAAAGCTAGACGTCAACAGGTCTAACTAATATTAGGTAGACTTTAATTACTCTAGCTGATGTTAGCTTGGAGTTAACATCTCTGGATGAGGTTAGCTAGACATTGATGAATCTAGCTGCTGTTAGATATGCTCTAGCTGGTGTTAGGCTTGTGTTAAATGAGCTAGATGTCAAATGCTCAAGTGCTTGCCATGTTAAGAAAGTTGGTGAATTTTATTATTATTATTATTTACCCACATTTTCTATCCCAATACCTAACCCACGTTAGAACTCTGCCCCTCACATATGATGTTCCCAACACTATTAGAGTGAAGTCAAGTGCATTCCTCCTCTGATACATGTGAGGTCAGCCAGCCTCACACTTGATGAAACCCTGAGAGCATTGCAGCTGCACTTATTCGCATGCAGACTTCGCTGAAAGGGCCAAGTGTTGTCCTCGGATCATAGTGTTTGTGCATTAGACCACTAAGCCACTCAGAGCCTCAATGTAATTGTGTCTCTCACGAGCTAACATTTCAGCACATTGTCCACTGAGAGAAAAAATACCTTGTGCAGAAGTTTCTAATGCTTCATACTTAGTTGTAACGTTAGTAGAACATTTCTCGTCATGCTACAAAAATGCTTTCATCCTTCCATCACCACACTAATATATCTACATTGCTGTTATCATAACATATTTCTTGCTTCCCTGTTATCGGATTATCTGCTCTCGAAAATCAAGTTTGTCCGAAGTCTTTTCTAGTGCTATGTGTCGGTCCCGACTTGACTGTGAACCTCAGTGAAGATTAGATGAATATATTGTTGGGAGTCATGCCAAAGGACCCTTACTGGTCTAGCTATATGTGTGTTACTTGAGTAAATTTAGCTTTACAGCTGATTCATGAAAAGATTGATAAAGTATACAATAAAGAAACAAAGCTATGCTGTGACTTTAAATTATTAGACAGCAGACTCCTGCTTCCTGGAAACTCATCCAAGCATGCTTTCAACATGTATGAGTCTGTCTGTGCACTTATCTGTCACAATAATGTGAAGTCATTGCATATGATTGGATACAGGACGTACACCAGAAGGCTGCCAGCTGTACAAAGAAAGCTTGTCTGCTTAGAAAACTGCAGCACTTAGTTACAGTAGGTAGAGTCTGACGTGAGCCCTTACAGTTACATCACTGACTGCGGAAAGCATGCCAGGGCTGTACATTTGGCCGGCAACACCAATTCAGCACAACGTAATAAATACATATATTAATAAATAATTCTGCCTTATACTGGCTTATCAGAGCAGACCAGACAGCAAAGCAATTTAGTCCAAATAAAGTGTCTCCCCTTTCAGCACAATGAGAAGCATCTAAAGGGAGGATGGGGGGAAACTAAGCAGCCCGAATAAACAGCCTCAACCCTCTCCCATTTTCTGCCATGACACTGTAATGTGCATGCATTATGAAAAATATATTACAGTGTTTCTCATCACGGTTACAGGATGTGCTAGAGCTCTCATCTCGGCATGGGCTAGGGGAGTTAATTTTTAATGCAGTGTCATCAGTGGCTGGTTCAAAGACAGTTGAACAATTTCTCTTTTTGTGTGCAAGTGTGTGAATTGGGTGGAAGGTGGGGGGTTCTGTTATGGATTAAGATTAATTCTGCATGTGTTTGACAGATAAAATAGGGGTCTTTTAAAACAGAATGCACGGCGTTGGAAAGCTAATACTATTTTTTGAATGCTTCTACAGTAAAATAAACAGAATACTTTGCTCTATTTGTGGACTCTTTTTTTAAAAGGGTTAGGAAATAACAGTGCAATTTTTTTCAGGGATTATTCAACAGGCACTTGACGATGCCTTTATGGATGTCTTGGCTGCCATAAAGGGTTTGTGTTCAATAGGGTGAAAATATCACAATGAGGCAGTGCACCTAAAATATACAGTAATTCCAATAAAAAAAGCATTAAAGGCATTCAGCAAAGTATTTTACATAAATAAATAAATAAACAAACAGCCTCTTTGCACTCACCCAATCCTTGCCTTGGCTGTGACATGAACAAGAGAAGTCATTTATTATTAATCTGCTATGGATGGGGGATTGATTTGGCATCAAAGAACCACTGAGGAATAAATAGATGTAATATATAACCCAACATAACCTCCAAATAGCATGACTCTGTCAGAGAAAGCCTGACCCCACTGGTGCGTTCAGGAATTAAATAAATAAATAAATAAATAAAAAAAAATAAATAAATAAATAAATAAATAAATAAATAAATGGGGATGTAAGCAAAATCAAAACAAGTGAAGCAAGTTGTACCTTTGAGGGAAATAAATCAACCAATTAACATGTTAGACACAGCTTATTTATTAGTTTATATTTGAACAGACAACCTGTTATGACATGTTCAGCATCAAGACAAAAAAAAGCCTCATGAACACTATCCTTTTAATTGAGACATTATTCACAATTAAACATGAAGGCATGGTAAGTGACAAAAATGCTAAAAAAATGGCCATTGTTCTTCTTGTGGTCACGTTCCTGACCTAGCACACGACAATCAATTTAAAGCTCATCAAGCATTGTGAGCGCAAATGACACCCACTTTAGTAGGAGGACTCAAAAATGAATACGAATGTGACAGGAAAGGAGACCATATGCTGTCTGACTTCCATGTAAGCATCTTATCTTGCTGAGACATGTCATGTGGGCAGCCCTGATTGGCAAACTGTCCATGGATTCCTGTAACGTTTTAATAGTGCTACTGCCTACATTTAAGCTTATATATCACTTTAAGCATGCACAAATCTAAACTAACACGTGTAAATGATTTAACTATGCATATTTGTATAAGAAAGGAGCACTTTTCTGCTTCTGATTTGAATGCTGACACAGAATCCCAGCAGTAGGCCTCCTCTCAGCAGTGGCAGCAGAGCTTTGACTGGCTTAGCCACTCGGGGCCATTTTAATAATACTGTTTAAACACCTTTTTGGCCCTTTAACAGCACAGTGTGGGTGATCTAGTTATTTTTCAATGAATTGAAAACATTTCTATGGCACAGGGGGAGCCAGGTCCATTACTTCATTAGAAGATTTTTACCCATGCCACCCTGCTGTTAAACACACGAACACTAAAAATGATTAATTTTAGGAAAAAAGTGCAACAAGGATGACTATCCATTAAGGTTACCTGCAATGCTGTCCTTTTAGTGGATAACAATAACAAATGACTGGCAGTACTGAATAGCTGACTGACAGAAAGGTCCACTTCAGAGCAGGTCTCCATGTTGAATTCTTGTCGACTACAGGGTTACACACATCGTCTGGGAGTACAGTTACTATGGAGATGTCTGAGTCTGTGCAGGGCTTGTGAGGTGACGAAACGCTACACTGCCCCCTGGACAAATGCTTTCTCTAAGAAGCCCAGCAAATGCTTTCAGACGCTGAAAATGATAAAGCATGGCCATTAAAATTTCACAACCAGATATTAGTCATCTTACGGTTGCTTCGCTGAGGTGACGAACAACCTTGAGAAGCTTTTTCCCCCCAATTGAAAATTTGGGTCACAAATGTTTATGTGAGTCACAGTAGGCGTACAAAAAATAGAGAGTAATTGATGGTGGTAGGACGACGCAGACTGCATTACGCAGAAAGTTGCCTGCAGTGATTTCAGTAAACAGACTAACTGTATATCATGAGTCTAAAACCTATACACTCTATCTGTCTGAGAGCCAGAGTTATTACACGGCATTTTGTTGTCCTTTTTATTTGATCTGATACTGAACCCTAGTTAAGAGTCCTAGTACAGGCAATTAAAATGATGCTATATTTAAAGAGTTTATTAGTAGTAAGATACTAACAGTGGGTTGGGCCTCCTTCTGCTCTCAAAACAGCTCCAATTCTTCATGGCAGGGATTCCACTAAATTTAAGAATCATTCCTTTCTGGTCCACATTATGACAACTCAGTATGACTGTGTAGGGATGGGCAATATATCCATGTTGGTATAAAAGCAGAGCAAGATTTGGGCTGAGGTGATATAAGTTTTAAAGTTTTTATATAAAGTTCTTTTGCAACCTCATTTTCTGCTCTCTCGCTCTATGTTGTGGGAGGTCATTGATTTGTATATGAAAACAAAAATCAAATGTTAGCCATGTGTTTACACAAAGTTTCTTTTCAGTGTTTACTTTCAAGCGTAAGGACAAGTAATGCTGGTACCAAGGTTGCTGGACCAAAGCAAAAAAAAAAAAAAAAAAAAAAAAAAAAAAAAAAAATCCTCCCAAACTCTGAAAGTAGCCATAAACAAGCAAACAAGTAAACAAAATAATAAATAAATAATCATGTATTTTGTGAAGGTGGAATAAACTCAGACTCAAAACCTGCATACATATAGGATCAGGCTGCTTTTTAGACTCTAGACTTTAAAAAGTAGCAAAAACAGAACGAGTTGTTGCTCACCATTAACTGCAGGGACGTCATTAAGAGGACATAGGGGCAGGGCCACGATGATACCATTGCTAACCCCTCACCCATCCACCGAGTGGATCCCTGCTCTGAGAATGAACTGACTATGCGTGATATGCTTCTATCTGATATATTACTATCATTAGACGTTGTCAATTTCAATCAATAACATATACTTTCACCATAGTTCACGTCAAAGAAATTAACAAATGGCCAGCCTCCATCACTATATCACACTCAGAGACCTCCCCTTTCCTGATGGTGCACAATGTCTGCCTCTCACACATCAGCAGCTAAAGCTTTGGGTACACTATATAACTTTTAAAGTACTTGCAGATTATAAAAATGCCATCATACACTACAACTTTAACATGTTCCTGAACTGAACACCCCCCAACTCACCTACAAGATCCAGATTCGTGCCACAATTGATACATTCATCGGTCAGAGACCTATTTTTCTTTATGTATTTACTCATTTCCCTTTATTTTTTAAATGAGGTCACATGGTCATACACTCACAAACTGTCTTGTGACTAAAACAGGATGTTTAGCAGGTGTCGCTTAGGGACTTCATGAGTTAAAATGTAGGAAAAGCTGCTGTAACAAACTTTCTACATTTTTTAAAGGTCGAGAATTAATGAAACATTACTCAAACATCGGAAACAAAAAAAACAAACACAGCGCACGCAAACCGACATTCAGACAAAAGACTCACACAGACCGACCAGAACAAGGAACTTAAATACGCGGATAGAATGGGACACACCTGGAACTGAATGACGGGCAGGGTTACAAATGAGACACGGGTGGGAATGGGGTGGAACAAGGGCAGAGACAAGACTGAAACAAAACACAGAACAGACTGACAGCACAGATACATGACAATATGTCACCTTGGGCTTTTTTGAGTTAAAGAAGAGAAAGCACAAAAATGTGCAGGGCAGGGTGCCACCAGGACTAGGCTTGAGAACCTCTGAAACAAAATCATGTTTCATGAATATCTCATCAATGTCACACAAAAATCTCATAATCTCCAGAATGACAACTTTACAGGAGAAGAAAAAAAAAAACGTTTTGCAGGTCAAGTCATTTTTCGAGCATTTCTATTAGTCCATTCAATGTGAAATTAGACACCATGTAAAGAAACTGATGACATAAAGTTTGCTTTATGATTCTATGTTATTATGTTTGCATGGGAGTGACAGTATATGTATTTACAGCATAAACACATTTCAGGCTATCATGCTGGCAAACTATTTACTCTGGTTATCCTACTTTTAAACTGCAGTGTGTGGAGCCTGGCGGCTAGTGTCGGTCTCGGAGGACGAGTGAAGTCATGTGTTTGTTCTCTTTCTCTTGGCTCTGAGAGGGAATGGAACACTTGTTAAGGGAATTGGAGTCTTCTCTACAGCTATCTCCACTGGATAAAAACAATTGACATTGTCAGGACTCACCACTGTCTTTTCCTGCTGTGGCTGAGACACATACACACATACACATATGCTCTCACTCCAGCTGTCTCTCTCCTCCACTCAAATAGTGATGAAACAGAGATGAAAGCATAGAGTTTCTAGTATAATTTTCAAAATTACTCAGACTAAGACAATGTCTCTCTCTCTCTCTCTCTCTCTCTCTCTCTCTCTCTCTCTCTCTCTCTCTCTCTCTGTGTGTGTGTGTGTGTGTGTGTGTGTGTGTGTGTGTGTGTGTGTGTGTGTGTGTGTGTGTGTGTGTTTGCGGCTTAGTTAATGGTACTGGGCAGAATGGCAGCCAAGGCTGAGCCTGTCCGAATGAACCACATTATTTCTTAGGCAGCCTCTACAACACAAGGCCAAACCACCAGAGTCCTCACCCCTGCACTGCCTATATAAATGATTTATACCAGCACACACAAACACACACACAAAGACACACACGTACACACACACACATGCACACCCACTCACAGTTTAATAGAGGAGCACACAATGTGGAAGAAGTAAACACAGGAAATATATATGAAAGCAGTGCCAGTGTTTGCTTATTAAACATAAATGCACTGGCATCCACTACTGACACTACAGAACCCATTCAGTCGTAAA
Organism: Acestrorhynchus altus; assembly: GCA_034509495.1. Taxonomy (NCBI): domain Eukaryota; kingdom Metazoa; phylum Chordata; class Actinopteri; order Characiformes; family Acestrorhynchidae; genus Acestrorhynchus; species Acestrorhynchus altus. Next base: position 10,002,950 of record CM067519.1, on the reverse strand, counting down.
GACTCTCACGTCTGATGGTCCGAGGGTCTAAGGGTTATGCTGCTGCAGTGAGGATATGTTTCATACTCACTTGTATCACTGTCTCTGTGTTGATGTGTTGCTAACAAGGCTCTCATTGGTGCAGACTTCTTCTGCTTGCACCGACAGCAGCAGTAAATTGCCAATGCAATGTGCACTTAATCTTCAGGTAAATGCATGTTACACTGTGTTTCTAATTAGAGTGAAGCAGCTTCACAATGGAGCTGCAAAGATGACAGTAAATCTTATACACGCAGCACCAATCCTAACAGAACCAAAATAGGAGCCCACACAAGAAAGGACTGCACTGGATGCATTTTAGTACCTGTACTTGTTTTTAAAGCTCCATAGACCTGAGTACCAGAGCACCTCACTGACTTTCTGTCTGTCTGTGTGGCAGCATCTTAGATCTTAAATTAGTGACAGAACCTGGAGATCCCTCTTTTAGTTATTCAGCTTCTAAATGTGAATAAATACAAATGTCTTAACTGACAATGATAAAATAAATTAATAACATGTCACAAGAACCAATACTTCAAGTTGATACCAAATATTTGAAAATGGTGCAGTTTGTGTTTCTTGTGGTATTGACGTTACCAGATCACAAGAGGTGGTTACAACACGGATACAATTTCTAAAAATGTTGAAAATGGCAAAATATTTATCGAAATATCACCATTGGTCACTACCTGCATGTGCTGAAGATGAATATGTTGTAGTTTTAGGACATTTACTGAGTAAACGTGTGAGAATCTGTCAAATTGACTTGATTCCCCCTCCTCCTCCTCCTCCTCCTCCTCCTCCTCCTTCTTTTAATGTTTTAAAAGTGTTTGATATAAAAATATTGATAAAAAGCTGGCAAAGAAAAATGGAATTCATTATTACATCTAAGTTGCAGATGTAATGTGCTACATTGTATGAATATATGTGAATATTACATATTTTCATATGTAAATATCTGCTATATTAGTAATACTATTTATATTAGTAATATATTATGTATATATCATATATGTATATTGAATTATATTATTGCTGATTTTATTTACATTGTTAATATTCATAGTCTATTTGTCATTTCGTTGGTGTGTGTGAAACACCACATGTAATATGAAAAATCCATCTAATGGAAAATTAGTAACTACTTCTGGTTGGTTCCTCTGAAAATCTGTGCTCTATATTGAGTCTCTTTACAGTATATAACCCAAACATTAGGCTTTTATTAAATATGTAACTATGAAAAAAAAATCAGCTCAGAATTTGATTATGATACTGTGTTCAGGGTGTGATATTGTCAAGATATTTTACGTAATTTTTTTTTTGATGTTTTGATGGACTGTTACACCCCATGTTACATTACTAAGTAAATAATTATTTTACATAACAAACATGAAATACACATTGAATTGCAAATTCCTATATATATTTCCAAGAGTGTGAATCTAAAGTTGATGTTTGCATCCATCTACTCAAACAGATGTGTTTTAGCTGAACGGTGATATACAATACATGAAGTAAAAATTACAATGAAAAAATTAGGACACCTGATGAAGTTAGGACATCCTTTATGTCGTTAACTATATTTAGAGATGTTGAAGTTAATTTCTCATACTAAGTCATCTTCAGATTACTATAGGAAGTGGGGGCAGAGGGGAGCGGAGTAGAGGAGGAGCTGAGAGCAGGGGCAGAGCAGAAAAAAGGCAAAATTGAAACAGAATGTTTTTAAGATATAATAATTCTGATATAGATAAAAATATCAATCGTTACACTGCACAGACTGATGACTGAGCCCTATATCTATTGCCTGTTTGTGCTAATATAAGCACACAATTGCTTACAACATAAATACTTATTATTATTGAATTATTCCTTGACTAAAAGGAAGAGGCACCGAGCTTCTGTTAAAGTAATTTTGTTGAGTAGAGATATGAACAGTGGAATGTCCCATCCTCCATAGAGATAACTTGCAAGAGACAGCCAGTGTGATGTAATGGAGAACATGTATTGGGCATGGGAGCACCCACACTCCACGAAACACAGGATAGCAGCACCGGTGTAGAACATAGTGGCTACAACCCAGAGCTAACCAGCATGTGGGCATACCTGTTCATGTCTCAATTCTCCCTCATTGTGCACGATCGAGTGTGTGTGCTGCTAACCTAAGGCACAGTTAGAACTGCCTCTGCTGTCTAGGGAAGGATTTCTGTTTGATCTGCTGTGTGAATTTGACTGCTGTCAGTGATGGGTGTTACTGAAGTCAGGAAGTTGGATGACCTCTACTCCCCCTCATCCACATCTCATCGCAAAAATCCGGGATGGAGCACCATCATTCCATAGAACACAGTTCCACTGCTCTACAGCGTAATCCTGGGGGGCTTCATACCCCTCTAGCCCACACCTGGCATCAGGCATGGTGCCAACCGGTTCATGCTTATTTGCTTCACAGAGTCTCTAACTTAAGAAGCACATATAGTTTATTTCAAACAAACTCCTGTAATGGTCTCAGCTACAACCAAACAATAACTGGAGCTCAGACTGGGGAAAAGAATATTGAAATCAGTTTTAAGTAATAAACGATCCCGAAACACGTCTCTTCCATTCCACGCTATGTCAGGACATGTCAGAACACATGTTTTAGCTTGACAAACTTGTAATTGTGTTGTAATTGCATCTATGGGGAGCATGACAGTCACCTTGCTGTAATCTTAACTGGGGAAGAGAGTGAAAATTAGAAAGTGACGCAAACACTTCCACGCAATTAATGAACAATTAGGTAATCGTTTGGATTCACTCTGCCAAAAATGAAGTGTGACCGGCTTCATCTGCACCACACTGCCTCTGATCTGGGGTCAGTGCAGCCACGTTGCACAATGTGGCAGGAGAGGATTAGAGCTAATCTGAGGAGCACCTTGTCTTTTAGAGTGGTGTCACACAAATGAAGGTGCCCTTTGCAAATAATACCTATTAGAATTCAAAGTCATTAAAGCCCCTTTGGGCAAGGTGGGCTTGGTTTATAAGTCCTGCATGACCTACACTGCTCCTGGGAAGCTGAGCAGCTACCTGTCAAAGTAAACAATTAGCTAATTTAGGGTCTCCTACATGCATGAGGCATTTATTAAATGCTGATCAACTATCTATAAATAGTAAAGACAAGCAAAGGTTTGCTCACATAAAACATAAAAGTTTTGCTACTTTGGGGAAATAATGACTGAAGAAGAAGTAAAAGAACCTTCCCAAAATAACTTGAACACAAGTTGAAGACTAGCAGCTCAAAAACATGCTTGATTGCTGTGGATCTTATAGAACTGCGGTAGAGAGTCTTAGCACAGGATAGGATCTGAAGCTTGTTAGGTGCAGAGCTTGTCTTTTTATGTAGCTTGAGTATAAAATTAACAGATAAACCTCCAAAGTGAGAGATGTGACCAATTATAAAGCATTTCTTATTGATTTAACATTGATATAAATTGATATAACATTTTGAGCACCTATTCATTCATTTTTATTTCTGAAATAAAGGGTATTAAAAAGATTTGACCCTGTTTTGTTGGAGTAACTGCTGTGCTCTTCAGTGAAGGGCTTCCACTAGATTTTGCAGCATTGCTGTGAGGATGACACTGAAGTGTGGGGCTGCATACAGGCTTTCAGGCTCAAAATCTTCAATACTCTGTACAAATTCTATACTATAAAAATACTATCAAAACATACTAATTTATTTATTATTACAAGTGGACAGAATTCCTCCTACTAGAGGACTTTAGGCTATTAGTATGTGCTACTGGACAGACAAATTATTAAGTTCTGAAGAGTGTGGTTTGGACAAACTGGTACTGTAAATGTAAATGACTGCAAAAGTAGATTTCTTTACAAGAATATTTTGACAGAAGTAAAATAATTATATAGTATAATATAGTTAATAATATTGCAAAATGCATGATATAATATACAAGATAAAACAGTTAACAGGAAGAGAATCAAATTTAATTTTGGAAGACACTTTCAGAGTGAAGTGTAGGATTGCTAAACATGCTCTTTGAAAACCCCTGTTTGACTGTAAGATCTTCAGAACAATTAAGCTGACTCTGCAGTGGGGGTCCAGTGTTCTACTGTGCAGCAACACCTGCACAAATATGACCTTATCAGACAATTTTGCATCATACTTTTTCAAAGGAACATCTAAACAAGCCTGAAGTCCTGTGGAGTTCCTAAGTTAATGTAGAACATCTTGGCCACGTTGACTAAAGGTAAGTTTGGAGAAAAACAGGTGAAGAATTTGATGTGCAATGTTAAGCATGAGGGTGGATCGATCATGCTTTTGATCACGTAATATCCAAACATCCAAAATATGAATGAAAAGACTATTAATTTACTATAAAACACATTCATATTCATAAAATGTGTACTTACCATGCAGGCTACCCAAAATCTAAAGCCCTTTTCCTTTTTGTTATTTTGGAAAATATCTAAAAAGTAATATTGCTTAAAATAAACAAATATGGATGCAAGTTTTGACTTTATTTTATTTATGGAGGTCAGGTCATCTTTTAGTTGTTTAAGTATTTACAGGAACAGGAGCCCAAACCTTCGCACACCATCATATAAAATTATGATGGATTTCAACAAACAAGTTTAAAGTGTTCTTCTAATTCTAGCTCCATTAAAAGGCACTACACTAAGAGCACCCTTCATAGAGGAGAAATCCAAGGTGTCAAAAAAAAAAAAATTGATGCAGAGTATAAACCTCTACTGCTTCAATTTGGCACAGACCACCAAGGCTAAAAGGCTAAAGGCTAAGCTGCAGGTTGGACCTAATAGCTGAGCGATACTATATATAACAGACACAGAAATCTCATCGATCACAGCCTCAATCCATGTGAGCATATGTGTGTGTGTGTGTGTGTCTGAGAGAGAGCAAGGAAGTGAGGGTGCACTTATGGGCGAGAAATGCCAGGGCCCGGTGGCACGCTTGACTGCGCTAGTGTGTAAAATGAATGATCTATCAAACCCCTTTCGAGCACATCTCAGAAATGACACGCTCTAATTGGTTGCAGTGAGAGGTCCAGGCTCATGGAGGCGAGTAGCCAAGTTCACGGTGGGCAAGGTTAACCATCTCAGCTGCTGGGGCTGAACTAAATGTGGGGGATCCACAGTAAATCTTATGCAAAAGTTTAGGCACCCCTGTTATGGGGACTAAGGTTGTAAGGGTTTTTCATATGTTTTGTTCAATTATACATATAAACAGATATAAGAGTTAAAAAATAGTTATAGTTATGAAAGTTTGAGCACCTACAAAATCACATTTGATCTAAAACTAGAGATATTTTAGAAAATATATGACTCACATACACACACACACATATCTCTCTCATAGATACGGTTTTTACTATGACATTTCCTCACACACACACACACACACACACACACACACACACACACACACACACACACACACACACACACACACACACACACACACTCGTCATGCCAAACTGACAAATAGTAAATGTACTGTATTACATATATAATTACATGTAATTATATATAAATTTCATATTCATTAAAATAATAAATATAATAAATTAAAACTATAACACATGAAAATGAGTAAATGTGACATGAGTACGAAAGACAACTGCTATTAAACATGTTTCTTTCCATATTGTGAGATATAAGTTGTGACATTAAAATAATACAGACATTTTAACCGAAGGTCAACGATCTAATTATGTCATGATATTAATAATGCACTGCCTTATAATATCTGCCTTATAGTTCCTATTATAATAAAAAAATATTATTATTATTATTATTTTTTTTTTTTTGTTTAGTATCAAGCAGACACTGCAAGACTGACACAATCTTAAGCCCTTTAAACAGCAGCTGAATCTGTTAATGAGGGAGAGAGTAAATGAATGAAACAGAGCTAAGAGTGCGAGCATGACAGCAACAGTATACACAACTGGTGCACAACTGACCATTAAAAACACTCATCTAACACTCACTGTAAACCTTACACTTGGCTTACATCATTCAGTTCATCTATCTATCTATCTATCTATCTATCTATCTATCTATCTATCTATCCATCCATCCATCCATCCATCCATCCATCCATCCATCCATCCATCCATCCATTTATTTATTTATTTAGCAGACCTTGACATCTTGATCCTTCCCCTGAGGGTTGATTGTCAGGACCAGGGTCGCACACAGTATTTATAATCTCTTCAATTCACAACACTTCTACCTCTTATTTCTGCAAGGTGGAATGAGTAGAGTGCTGAGGTTGAGAAGCCAAGCTGAATAACAGCCACATCTCAGGCGATCGTGTTCCAATCAGGGAGAGAGAAAGCAGACACAGAGGATGGCTGTGTCAGACACACGCACTCACACACGCACACACACACACACACACACACACACACACACACACACACACACACACACACACACACACACACACGCACGCACACACACACGCACGCACACACACACACACACACACACACACACACGGACACACACGCACACACGCACGCACACACGCACACACGCTCACACACACACACACACACACACACACACACACACACACACACACACACACACACACACAGAAAGCGAGAGAACTCTTCTGGAGAGTTAGAGCCCACATGGCCTTTACATAATGGTGCCCTGAGGATGCTCACAGTGAAACTGCAGCTTAGGAGTGCAGAGGTGGGGATCAGGTTTGAGTGTTACTTGTGCATTGTGCCATCCATAGCCCAAGGATCTAACAGAACACAGGGTCAGGGGAAGCCAGCATATGATGATGCATTAAGTAAAATGTAAAGCACTATATTTACTTGATTAAAACATACTTTTTTCCACTCATGGTTAGAGGTTGGGTGAAGCCATTTATTGTCAAACGACTGTGTTTTCTCTTTTTAAATCATAATGACGACCAAAAACATCCAAATGTCCCTGATCAACACATCACATACCCTGGTGATTTTGGCCTGATCACATGCACAGACGTTGACACAAATGGGTTTGAATGGCTACTAAAGGGAACATCAGTGTGTGTGTGCATAAAAGCTGAGTGAGTTTCTGGATCCAGACAGACTCTTGCATTGTTCATCCAGCTACTGACGTTTCTGGATTGTGAGTCATGGGGAAAGCAAAAGAACTGTCAATGGATCTACAGGAAAGTTGAACTGTATAAAGCAGGAAAGGGAAACAAATCCAAATAATTGATAATGGCAGTCAGCAGTGTTCAAACTGTGATTAACAAATTGAAAATCAGGGGCTCTGTAAAAAAAACAAACCATGCAATTTCAGCCACAACAGTCAGGAGAATTGTTCAGGATGCAAAGAAAAACCCACAAATAACATCAGCCTCTATACAGGACACTTTGAAAATTAGCAGTATGGCTGTTTCAAGATGCACAATAAGGAGGCACTTAAAGAAAATGGGCTTGCATGGTCGAGTCACCAGAAGAAAGCCATTACTGTGCAAATGCCACAAAGTATCTCGCTACAATATGCCAAACAGCACAGAGACAAGCCTCAAAACCTCTGGAACAAGGTCATTTGGAGTGATGAGACCAAAATGAACTTTTTGGCCACAACCATAAACGCTACATTTTGGAGAGGTGTTAAAAAGGCCTATGATGAAAAGAACACCATTCCTACTGTAAAGCATGGTGGATCACTGATGTTTTGGGGATGTGTGAGCTACAAAGGCAGAGGAAACTTGGTCAAAGTTGAAGGAAAGATGAATGCAGCACATTATCAGCAAATACTGGAGGCAAATTTGCACTCATCAGCCCAGAATCTGTATGGGACGTACTTGACATTCCAACACGACAATGATCCAAAAGACAAGGCCAAGTCAACCTGTCACTGGCTACAGCAGAACATAGTGAAGGATCTGGAGTGGCCATCTCAATCTCCTGACCTCAATATCATTGAGCCACTCTGGGGAGATCTCGAGCACACAGTTCATGTAACAGCCCAGGAATTCAGAGGAACTGCAGGCTTTTTGCCAAGAAGAACGGCCAGCTTTACCATCTGAGAAAATAAAGAGCCTCATCCACAACTAATACCAAAGGCTTTAAGCTGTCATTGATGTTAGAGGGGCGATACATGGTATTAAGACCTGGGGTATGTGATCTGTTGATCAGGGTCATTTGGATGTTTTTGGATTGTCACAGTTGTTTGACAATAAATGGCTTCACCCAAACCATCAACCATGAGTGAAAATGTTTTTGTGTTATCATTCATATTCTCTGAAAAAAGGCCAAGAAAGCAAACATTCTGCCTGGGTATGTAAACTTTTGAGCAAAACTGAGGTATGCTTCTACATGAATAAAATATTTGACATGGTCCCATTTTGTGTTTATGTAATATACTTTATTTATGTGGAAATGTAAATATCTGAGTTAAGTAAACTTTACAACTAATTAGAGAAGCATGATGATGCTGTACTCGGTATTTGCAGATTGTCAAAAGGAATCAACCCATTGTAATACACAACTACAATGACTATCATGGAGTCACTCAGAATCACAGTGGGTCATCTTCAGTGATAAGTCCCGCTTTTGTCTCGGTAGAGACAAACAACAAATCTGTATGGAAGCACTGTGGTCAGTGTCAAGATCAATGGTTTGCGGTCACGTGTCACATGATCAGAAGGCCTGGTGTCATAGTGCAGGAACTGAGTGAGAATATTCAAGCTATGGGTTGGACTATTAGAGGACACCATTAGGAACCTCTCTCTCTCTCTCTCTCTCTCTATATATATATATATATATATACACATACATATATATATATATCTGGTACCTGGTGATCGTAGGGATTAAGACTTTCCTAATAGTTTGCTGGTGTTTAAATTTTTGTTATAGTGTAATAACGAACAATACAAATAAATTAATAAATAAATAAATAATAGGAACTGATTTAGCCATGGAGTTTTGAGCGAGAACCCCAATTATAATATGCACCCAAGCTTCCTGTGGGAGTCGTAAAACAATGGGTGGTAAAACAGTGGGCGGATATCATGGAAACACATTCATTTGCATGTCTTCTGCAATTTATTGAAGCTCAAAAGGGCTTGATAGTGCTCAGGCTGTTTTACACTTGGCTAGGTAGGTGTAATCTGTTGCACAAATACTATAAATCTGCTGCTTCTGTAAAGCAGAAAGTGTGATCTGGAGATGTAATAAAATACAACTGTGTAAGATAAATAACTTCCACTCAAGGGCAACTACAACAGAAGTGACAGATGACCGGCAGTAGGCGCTGATTAGTTAAAAATGCCCCGTGTGCGCTATCCATGGTGCTGATTTGCATGTGCACTGTCTTTCTTTATGAGTAATCTCAATACACACAGTGGTGTGCACAGTATTGTTGGTCTGTAGTCCTTCATCAGTGGTCACCTTCTGAACTTCTCCTGCCTAGATATTCTGGGGAGGTGGATCATTTTCAGCCTGGCAAGTCCCTGACATGTAAAAGCCCCACAACACCATGTGTCACAGCTGTAGGCTTATGAAACCATATGCAATTTACTTTTGTCCAATTGTACCTCATAGCTGAAGTCCCCTTTCAGAAAGAAAATGCAAGAGTGCTGAGCCTGCTCCTACGTCCAGACTTCCTAACTTCACATGTGTGAATGCTATCTCCAGTATCCTGTTCTAGTACACTGTGTAATGTGGTACACAACATTTAAATTTAAAGTCTTCTAACTCACTAATTATTACTGATCAGGGTACAATAGCCAATCAGTTCACAGTGTACTACTTTGCCAATTCTTAAAAAAAGTGGCCGTGTTGATCAATGGGGCAGTACCGGTATGGAAGTTTACACCAGAGCACTTTGCTCATAAAGCAGGTGACCTGCTGGGTGTGGTGTGTGTGGTGTGAAGGTGCTCTATATTAGAAACCCTTACCTTGTTTCACGCTGCACATTCTTCTCATTAACCCTTTCACAAGTATAGTGGGATTTGCTGTGGCTGGTCCCTGTGGCTGGTACCTTAGCGTCTTTCAATCGTGTTACTATCAAAACACACACACCATTCACTCTGTCTGTGTAACTCAATGTAACTGCAGATGATCTACAGTTGACCTGCTGCGTAACGGTCACATTCTAAAACTCCAAAAGTGTGCCAAAAGAACTCACTCATGCAAGAGGGTTATAGGGAGTCAGAACTCGTTTGTAAAAGGCATTTTGGATGCTTTCACACCTACTTTGTTGGTCTGGACCTTCTGACTTTTCAGCTTGGTAACGGCAGGCGTAAAAGGTGCCTTGGACTAAAATAGGTGGTGTCTGTCCAGATCAACTGAACCGTGGACTTATTGGATTTGTTTGCAGTCTGAAAACATTTTTTGGACACTTCAGACACTGCAGGCTTCAACACACCTGCAAATCCAGCTACTGCTTTCATATTATGGTCTTTGGCCATATTCAAACACTCCTTTTTGCCAATCATTAACATCTGTTTCGCGACCAATTTTCCTCACATTGAACGAGACATTCACTGCAATGTACCACTAGTTCTCAGTCTATATATCCTGTTGCACATCCTGCACATTTCATAGCCCAATAATCCTTGTGCAACACCATCTGCAGCCTGAATTTACTATCACTTCAAACACCCAATGTGACTACTTTTTTGTCCAGTGAGCTTATCAATACAGTGACAATACAGTGTTTATTTTTTTCCAGGAGAGCCTGCCCACTGAACGGACAACATGCTGATGTCCAACAACTCTTTACAAACCAAACAAAACATCAAAAATTGAGATGTACATAAAAGCATGAGCTGTTTTCAGATCAGACGCTCAAGTGTAAAAAGTGAAGGAGCAATGGTTCTGTGCACACTAGGTAACAGCAATTTCTACAACCATGTATGTTACCTGAAGACCTAAAGCTCTAAGCTTTTAGATTTGCATGGTATTATGGGAAACAGTAGTGATTTAGGAGAATTGCTATCCTAACTGTAGTGTTGTTTACACTGCGCCCCATTCCTCCTCCTTCTCTCTATGCCACTTGTATAGAGAATGTCCCAGATGCTCATTTTAACATGTCTTCACTACTCCAATTGATATATCAATATATTCTGGCATTAACTGGATAACATCCTCTGCAACATCTGTATTTGTGTGTGTGTGTGTGTGTGTGTGAGTGCGTGTGGAAACTGAACATGCTTAACTTTACTACGTGATTAACACACTGCAAACTGTTAGATGGAATAGAAGAAACACACTGTAACTCGTGCGACTGTCCATTCAAATTTGAGGAAAAGAAACCTTGGTTAGTCTTGTGTCTTTGCCCCCAGTGGTACTTGGTACTCTGACTGAACTGTACCAGTTACAATCCTCTAGTGAAAATGCTAAAGTATATGTGGGAGAGAGAGAGAGAGAGAGAGAGAGAGAGAGAGAGAGAGAGAGAGAGAGAGAGAGAGAGAGAGAGAGAGAGAGAATGAGAAAGAGAATATGGGGAGGGGGGAGGGATGGAGGGAGAGAGAGAGTATGGAGAGGGAGGGAGGGAGGGATGGAGGGAGAGAGAGAGAGAGAGAGAGAGACAGAGAGAGACAGAGAGTGAGAGGTTCTGATTGTAAATCCATGCAAGTACAGCATCTTATTTACGCTGAATAAAGTGATGCACTGAATGCACTTGATTCAAAATGTGTACATCATTTTCACATGAATAAAATAAACAGCATCAGCCAGAATCTTGAAACATACATAAACTAAAAGACGCAAATGGGTTGAAGTAATTTATCGAGGTATTCATGTGGAAGTGATGCACACATTTGAATGAAGTAAATTCAATGTGCCAGTATACAGAGACTGACAAAAGACACAGTGCTAAAAGCCCTTAATGTAAAGTGGTTTCTGTTAAAACTTCAATTAGCCGACGGATAGGCTGAGAAATGACTCATTAGCTTGACAGTTTTCCCTCAGTGTGCAAGTATGTTTCCCCTACTGAACATATGCCTGTTTGACAGCTGCTGTGAAGTTCATTATTGATTTGTACGGCTCATCCATATCTTACTCTATATCAGTGAGGCAGACAAGTCATGACCTCATTAAAACCCTTCATTTTAAATTTCTTTGTTATGAATAATATATAAGAACTTTGACTTTGCTTACACCTTGATCTGTCTCAACCTAACAATCCGTACATGTTTTTTCTTTTTTTATCATTATATTTGTCTTTTACTGGACTTTTACACAAATAAAATTGAATTACACGTTCCTGACAGTTCATAATGTGTACTACTTAAATGCCACTGCTAAAAAAAACACACAGGAATACAGAACATCCAAACTGCTTCAGCTTTAACCCCCACCCCCAAAACAAGCCCATAGCAATCCAGACTCTAAATACGATATTCAAGCCGACTGTCCTAAAAAAAAATCATGATCAATTATATATTATCCATCATTAATTCAATTTCAGTTTTCATTGTCTCTTGTACCATTAAATGTCAGGAGATTTCAAAATTCAAGCAAATTCAAGTCATGCATGCCACACACGTGTGGTGATAAGTGGAGAGAATGCTTTCCTTTTAGCTTTGATTCAGTATGTTCGGAGTTAAGTCCTCTAATACTTTTATACATTACACATAATGACAAATTAAGACTGCTAACTCACAGTGCTTTACTGTGGCACTTAAGATTCAACAGGGGATTGACACACACACACACACACACACACACACACACACACACACACACACACACACACACACACACACACACACACACACACACACTCTAATCTAACATACAAGGACATTGAAGCCAGTAGACGTGGCTTGCATCTGTATGTGCACTTGAACTCAGACCTGAGTGCCATTAGTTTGAAGGTTATTGTGCAAAAGGGGTTTTATTGGGCACTGAAAACCATTCTTTGACCTGTAACAATAGTGGATTTCTTATAGATTCTATATTCACGAAGAACCATTTTGGACAAATCAGTGTCACAGTAAGATATTTTTCACTCTGTATTATGTTAACTACGTTTTACACTCACACAAGCTGTTCTACCAAAGAATGGTTAAATATTCAAGAGAAGTGCTGTGGAAGGAACTGAAGCAAGCAGTAAACGGGAGGAGAACCACCAATATAACAGAGTTAAAGCTGTTTTGTAGGTCATGGAAATGTTTAGTCACAGTTATATCTGCACAAGGGGTCCCAGATATGTAATACTGGACCACTTTCCTTAATTAATAAACTAATATGCCCACATACACAAATGGCAATGGGTCCATAATTTAGCTGATTTAGCAATCATGCTCCATCACTAGATGGCAAAACGAACCTGCTGTACTGCAGCAACCCACCGAAGCCAGTGCTGAATTTCGCCAGTCTGGCAGCCATGTCTAACTCAAACTCACATATATGAATGATAATATTTCAATTACACTTGCTCAGGTGAAATTAAAAGTCAGGTGTTTTTAATCAGTGAGCTGACAATCAGGAGTCAGTGGGCATCCATTCCTATTAAAAACAAACAACAACAACAACAACAAAAAAACAGGCATCTATCAAAGTCAGATGCTGACAACACCTTTGTGAAAATGTACAAGATTTTTCCAAGCAGCTCAGAAGATGAGTTATTGACGCTCATTAGGATGGAAGGGTTTACAAAACCATCTTTGAAGAGCTTGGACTTTGAAGAGCTTGGACAGTTAACAGACTTTGTACAAGTAGAGAAAATTCAAGACCATTAATACTCTCCTTGGAGGGCTCGACCAAAAAAGATCAAGCCAAAAACAAAGCGTGTAATAGTCAGTGAGGTCACGAAGGACTCAAAGTAACCTCTAAGCAACTGAAGACCTTTCTCACATTGGCTAATGTTAATATTCATGAGTCCACCATTAGGGGGACACTGAACAGCAATTTGTGCATGACCATTGCTCTCCAAAAAAGAACATTGCTGTCCATCTGCAGTTTGCTAATAATCACATTTTTTTTGTGGATGGAAGAGACCATAATAGATCTGTTTGTATTTAATGAGAAGTGTAATGTTTGGAAAAAGAAAATACTAAGGAGTGGCTTCTTAAGCAGCATTTCAAGGTCCTCGAGTGGATTAGCCAGTCCCCAGACCCAAACCCTACAGAAAATCTTTGGAGCGAGCTGAAACTCAATGTTGCCCAATGACAGCCCAGAAACCCGAAATATCTAGAGGAGATCTGTATGGACGAATGGGACAAAATCCCTGCTGCAGTGTGTGCAAACTTGGTCCAAAACTACAGGAAACGTCTGACCTCTGTAATTGTAAACACAAGTTTCTGTACCATATAAGAAATTCTGTTTTTCTGTTGTATCAAATACTGATTTCAAGCAAAAAAATATATATATAAAATGCAAATTAATAAATATAAAATGCAAATTAATTATTTTAAAATCATATAATGTGATCTTCTGGATTTTCTGGTCTCTCACAGTTGAACTGTACCAACGATAATAATTACAGACATCTCCACACTTTGTATCATCACACTTGCCAAATCGGCAGTGTATCAAATACTTATTTTCCCCACTGTTTGTCCAGTAGCTGAATTTCAAGAGAACATGGGTCATGCAGCAAGACAATGACCCTAAACACACAAGTTGTTCTATAGAGTTATTGCACTGGCCAAGTCAAACTTCTGGCCTTAATCCAATAGGAATGCTGTGGAAGCACATGATGCAAACAGTTTATGGGAGGAAACCCTCCAACATAACGCTACCAGAAATGTTTAGTTGCGGTTACTATTACACAAAAAGGACACTTAATACTGTAAGCAAAGGATCAAACACTTGCCACTCATAGATATGAAATATTGGATAATTTCCTTTAATAAAAAAATGTAAGGCCCTTCACTATGATTCGTTACCAAGTAATGTCAATAAAAATTAATGTGGCATCCAGCATACCTCTCCAACGGTAGCAGCAATCGGCCATTACAGATGACAGGTGATCGGTATCAGCCCAAAAAACACTGATCTATTTATCTCTAAAAACTACTAAAATACGGGGACAGAGAATGTATCTGAATACACACATATTCACAAACTAGACATTTGTAAACTCACTAATGTTGATGTTAACAGCCCTGGTGCTGCAAAGCATTTTAGTTCTATACACGGCCAGGTGTGACTAATTTTGTCAGGGGGTTGAGACAAAATGTGAAGGATTGCATAAACATGCCTGCTTTTACAATGCATTTTAATCCTAAGATGGGATATATCTGGACTCCTGAAACTGTAACAATGCAGGTTATTCAAACAGAAGTACCAAGGTAAAAGGTTCTTTGAATTGTCATGGTTCGAGTTGTCTGGGTGTACACATTCTGAAATGATGTATTATTCAACCTTTGGCTGGATAGCTCTTTATTGCAGAAACAAAAATCCTCCTGTTTTCCACACACAGGCTATACATTGTCAGTCTACTGCCAGCTTATGGTATTTTGTACCATTTTTGTAAAGTACAGGGAGAAAGGCATTATATAGTACTTCAAATTGCCAGGGCTTAGAGTGTCATGCTACTCTCTTTTTCTGTGGTCTCCACAATGTAAATCTTCACTTTAGCCATGAGGTGCTAAATATGGAACTCATTATAGTATAATGAAGTGAGATATCCATATATTCAAACTCCCCAGAGGTTTGCTTCAAAAATCATTGAACTGTCTGCCTTTTAATCTACTCATATCCATTATTAAGAACTACATTCAACAGGTTTTCCCGTTTAACCAAGCACAGAATCATTTAAGCACTGAAACAGCTGATGCTAGGTTAGCAGCATCCATTGAAAAGGAATTTGAGCAGTAGGTAAAGTTAGAGAACGGTTGTGTTGTTGGACTCCAGGAAGGGGGGATCAACTTATTGACATATTGTGTACATACTGGTCATTTGGATATTACCACAACATGCTTTTAGTGACAGTGGACAGAAGAAGGTATGCACCAGCAACATGAAGGATCTGGAAACCTATATGAAGTGCAGAGAAAGAGGACCAACAATCATGTGATTATCACCATTAGGAACCTCTATATCTCCACCACACTAACACACTACTTCTGTATGTGTAATTCAATAAATATTGCCCATATCAGTTTAAATTTAAATCATTTACTGTTTCTAGTTCCTTTTTTGTGCAGTAGAAGAATTGATCTTCTTTTTATTAAGATAGAAAACACAGTAGGAAACTGAAAACTACAAAACGTTGATGCTGAGTATTCCCAGCATGGACATATACACATACCAACGGCTCTAGAGGCAGATTTTAATCAATTAAAGTGGAACAAATATTTCCTCTAAACGTATCACTGCCAAACTACTGGCCTTGGTGCTGATGTCTTACTGTACCAGCTCTAGTTTGAGTTCAACAAGCAATGAAAAACCTTGTAGAAATGACAGAATGTATTCCTGTTTGGACAGTTAATAATTTCTTTGATATTAATTCAGTGGAGGTACAAATTATTAGTTTTAACACAATAGAGGACAATGTTTTACACAGCAAAGTGAGTAATCTGTTTTTGTCACTGAAATGTAGATTCAGAGTTCACGCCACATCTTTAATATACCCAATGTACCCAACCTGTCAACCACCGCTCTGACAGAAGAGTCAAACTACTTCAAGGGAAAGTATTTTTAACCAGCGTACGCACAGTGGTATTCACTCAGCCCCTCCCATCTCTCAGCATATGGTCCCAGAGGCTCCTAAATGTATTCCTGTCTAATGCTGTCCTTAATTATGTTCAGCTGGAAAACTGAATGATTTACTCCAGCTCAGTGACCAAAGAGAGGTTAAAATAAACTTCAAATCCTCATCAAGCGCACCAGGGATTCCTCCTCGGGTATGAAAAAGTTGAGAGAGACACAGAAGCCCCCTCCCATTTTCAAAGATCAACACTGCCTGCCACTCGTTTCTGGCAGCAGGTACAGGAAGATAAATTATTTTCTTTCTTCCTCGTGTCTTTTTTTTCGCATCCCTTCTTCAAAATGTTGTGTACTAGGGTAAACTCTCAGGATTCAAGTGCAATGCAACACAGACGATCTCAGAAGGCTAACGTTGGCCAGCTGCTGAATGATAATATGGATGGTGTGTCCAGACATGGTGAGCTGTTCCTCCTCCTTTAATAAATCACTCCTTGCTTCTCTCATCTTGTCAGGGTGATTGTCAGCTCCCTCAGCGAGGAAGAGTTCCCCCAGCGTTCAACAGATGTGAGGGAAGGGCTACAGACAAGATGTAGCACATGTTTAAAATCTTCTGTGGCACAGAGATTCAAAATGCAAACTTAAACCTAGAAAAACACAATGAACACTGCCCTACTTCCAACAGGTGCTGGCTGGTATACTGCCCTGGTGATCAGTATTGTTATTACACAAGAATAATAGGAACAGCAGGGGGAAGAGCTGCAACACCTGGACATAAATCTACATCTACCAACAATCAGCAGCTTTAAGCAGCTGCCCAACACTCTCTTAAAATAACTGATGCCCACATAGCAGGAGGAAGCTATATAAAAACAGAAAGGTGTTGTCAGGTATCTGTCTCCTCCCTGTGGTCTGTCTGTTTTTGTTTACCATCCCATGTGCTTTAGAGCACACGTCATGTCTCCTCCCATTCCCAGCTATATTCCATTTGTAACCCTGCCCCATCGTTATCATGTCCCAGCCGTGTCTTATTTGATTGTGTATATAAGTCCCTTGTCTTTTGTTAGTCCTGGTCGGTCTTTGTGGTTATGTGGCTTTGTGACTTCGTGTTTTCTCGTCGTGTTTATTTGTATCCTGTTAATAAATATAACACAGCGTGTACGTCCGCAACTACCTGTGTCTGGAAGCGTTACATAAACATAACATAGTGGTGGACCATATGGTACAAATATAATATTGAAATATTAAAAAATATTTTCATGATAAAATTTTTATTGTAATATTCTGACACTATTTAGTCACTGTTTAATAAATGTGTTCTGCACTATAAGTATTTAGGCATTTTAGTCCTGGAAACTCTTCCATTAAAGTCCATTAAAGTCCATTAAAGTCATATTTGTGCATATTTGTCCCTACTACACAGTAGAACAGCACACCAGCACACCCAAGTCATAGTTAAGCAAGGGTTTGGATTTGCCTTTCAAATAATCCTCCAACCAGTTGACTCTAAACACTTTCTTGGATTTTGGACAATGTTTATGAATCTTGATGATCCTGTTATTAGGGGTGATCAATATGATAATATTTTAATGAATTGTGTTAAATTTTGTTTACATACATAATGTTGCATATTTTGTATACATTGGCTTCTGGATTAAAGAACTGTGTGTAATTCAGTCTTTTTTAATTGGATAAATCCAACTTCTTAGTCACAGTGAACAGAGAAGGTAAATGAACATCAGTGCTGTAGGAGAATAAACAAAAGTCACTAAGCAACAACTCTAACATTGTCACTCACCTGAAGCAGTAGCTAACGTAGTGTGCTGTCTGTAACATTTGCGCTGAATTCATTGAAAGAAACAGACTTGTTATCTACTATCTAAATAAAAGCTGAATTCAGAACAAAATAATAAAATACAATACATTCATAAAACATTAAGCTAACAATGCTAAATTGCATAATAGCACATAATAGCTACAGTCAACCCAATCCAACCAAACCAAGCCAATAAAATCTGTGCCTGCTGTCGTACATCGAATGTGCCACATGACACTTTTTCAATTTATTATAATAATCATTTTAACAATTTAGTGACTTTGACCTTTCTGAATATCATTGCAAACTATTCATACAATTATGTTTTGATGATGTGTATGTTAATAATGAAAATGACTCCACATTTGTTTTTATTTCACATGAGTGCTCTACCTTTCCCAATGTCCACAGCTCTGAGGGAGGACTCAACATACTTCAACAGAAAGTATTTTTAACCAGTGTATGTGCTCATCCAGCCCCTCCTATCTCTCAGTATATGGTCCCAGAGGCTCCCAAATATGTTTCTGAATATATTTCTGTATAATGTTGTCCTCCAATTGCTACCAATGAAGGACATTATATTGTCAGTGGCATTAATACTTCTGCTCAAATGTACTGTGAATAGTTCTGAGTAGCACATGAACACATGATCTCCAAAAAGAACAATGTTAAAGATGAAATGAAAAGATGAAAACTGTTACTACAACATTTAAATATAGCAATAAAGCTTTCATGGGCTGTCCTATTTTTTTTCATATTGTATTTTTCACTTCATATATTGTATCATATATCACCATTTGACTAAAATATATTGAGATATGATTTTCTTTTTTTTATTTCTCCCTTATTTCAATTGTTTTTTGATGATTTTGAACCTATATACATTTTGTCTGCATGTCAAAATATCATGAAACATTGTGTAAATATTGAGTCTTATAAATATTGTGACCATATCGCCCACACCTACAAAGGGTGTTACCCTGAACTCATCATATAAGGAATCCATACTTTTGCTTTAGGTTCTTTTGAGTTCCTGTTATTTTGAAAAGCTCACCCATGATTTCTTTCAAAAAGATGAAACTGTCATGTTTTATCTTTAAACATAAAGTGATATTTCAAGCTGTTTATTGTTTTACTGTTGATCAGTGTGGCTTATAACTCATGAAAACAAAATCCAGAATCTCAAAAAATGTTAACATTTTAATCACAGAATCAACTTTAAAACAAAACATATCAATTTGAATTGAAAGAATATAAAATGTATCATTTTTTAATTAAATGATCAAAAACTTATTAACCTATCAGTATTCTAATTTTTTGAAATGCCCTACTAGCTATTCACAAAGACATTTTTCCCAGAGGTGCTCAGTCTTTTACATGCCACTGTATATAATTGGCAGAGAGATCAATTGACCCATTAGCATCTGAAGAGCCATTCACTACAATGCACTGAATACAACACTGCTCGATTTGATGGTGTCAAAAGAAACAGAAGAACATGCTATTTGTCAATAAGTGAATGAATGAATAAACACGCTACACTACAGTAATCTACACTGTATTATAATTAAAAACAGAAGGTCAAACACACCCACCTCCAACTGGCCTGCACTGTCGCCCCTCACTATTTCTTGTAAATGATGTTCACCGGAGGTTGCATGCTGGGAAATTCATTTAGAAATGGTGGGTCAAATAAAATGGCCATAATCCATCTTCTGGATATAAAGCACATTGTATGATTTCAAACACAATAGAGGAACTACAGCTACTTGTTAAATAGGCCTGTTCTGATATGCATGAAAAAATAATAATAACAGTGGTTGAGACAGTCCAGAAAAGAAATAATAAGATGTCTTTACAGCACCTATCACAAGCATGCATACACTGTAATCCCTCGCTCACACCAAACACACTGTCTGCACTACAGGATGTCCTTACAGGGGTCAAGTGAACAGGGCAGAACCTTTGAACAAAAGAGAATAGGGACAGCCACACACACACACACACACACACACACACACACACACACACACACACACACACACACACCAATGTGCTTTCCTCTACTTCTCTCTTAAATAAAGGCATGGTTTTTTAGTCTAGTTGGCTCAGCGACCTCTTCATAATTTGTTTCACCTCTCCATCTTTTAATCAGCCAAAGATGATGGAAACGTTGGCACAGGGAGATGAAAGAGGCATTAAGAAAAAGCAGTGGGTTATGGAGTAATTGCTTGTGCAGAATTTAGGAAGGATTATAAAGAGTGAATTTTGTGGGCGATGGATCTAAAAAATCGCAGCCCCATTCACAAAAGTAATTGCCGTTGCTGTTAATATATGAGCAGTGGCAGTGCAGTGTGTCCTCGCTTTCAACTCCACACATCACTCTCCCCCACAACTTTTAACTTCTACACAAACAGAACGGGAGATTACCTTTTAATAGGAACAGCTAGAATATAGAAAGGGGGAAATGGTATGGCATCCATCATAATTAGTCTTTGATTCCAAACGAATCTCATATTTGATCGACATCAAGCCCATATTTCCCACCTAATTTCACCATAAGCTTCTTAGATTCCAGCAGCAGATGAGGCTGTTGGCAGTTTAATGTTCCAAAGCAAGCAGACCTCTTTAATATTCAACAAAGTGTGAAAACTGAAAGGGAAGGCCCTTCATTTTGGAAAGAGAGAGAGAGAAGGGGAAAAAAGAATTGATTTGAAGCACGATTCACTGTTGTTCAATTTGCGATTATTGCAAGTTAAGAAAGATTTTAATTCTTCTAACTGTCATTCAAATGAGACCTCCTGTAATTTTATTCAGCCACAATTGTAAAGAAACCTCTTCTACAATGACTAAGGTAAGAATTCTCCTCAAGATTTAGAAAGTGAAAAAAGGCATGGAATATCACTATACATTTTTTAAATGAAATTATTAACACGAATGAACATTTTGACAATATTGTAATGTTTTGAGTTGCACAATTATATATTATGTGTATTATAGGGTTATTAGGTGCAAGGTGGTCGTGAGGGTCCATCAAAGTCTGCTAAAATTAAATCAAAAGCCAATGTCTTTCGCTGTTACTCAGTTTAATCAAGATCTGAAAAGCCATGTAATGACTTCTGGACAGTGCTTTCCAAAAGTCTTACTCTGCACTGGACTGATTTTTAAATCCAGCCCCCACCTGCTAGAATTTCTACATGTTCCTGCCAAATATTGTCAGCATTTGTCCCATTCCCACCTGCAATACAGACATTTTGGCCTGGTCCAGCCTGCAGTCCCACAGGCTTTCCTTAGTTTAACTGTGGGGTACAGTGTGGTACTGTGGTGTGGGTATTCACCTTTCTTTGACTTCCACAGCTGAGGCTGGCTAACAGTCTACAGGCTGTCCTAAACAACACACAATTCCTGTTTTGTACATGTGGTTGGTTGTTCCACATATATTTAGAATGAGTTTATTACTTTCTCATTGACTATTTAGCTGTTTTCTCTCATGTTAATTGTGCATGTTTATTATTTTGAATTTATTATTATTTAAATAGATCATTTCTTAAATTGCAATACTTTTGTTTGTATGTTTTGTATATGTTGTCCTGCTCCCACATTCCCTGGATAGGTTAACCACCCGCTCTCACACCACACTGACACTTAGTCCTGCACCACAAGGTGCGAAGGTGTGAAGCAATCCGCAAATGCTGTAGGAATACAGACCTCTACTCTGTGGTTCTTCTGTTCACAACAACCATGATTCCAAAGGAACATGCTCTACATTGGCTACATTGTCTGACAAAGTTTTGCAGCAAACTTTACAGCCTGTGCATTATGTGGTAATTAGCTACCAATTCTGAAAATGCATTCAAATGTATTGTGAGGGCAGGTCTATATCAAGTCTGATAAAATAAAATTAAAGCCTTCTTTAATCTATAGCTGGTACTTGTTTTGTTTATGGCCAGAAAAGCATAACAGTCATTCCTTGGCAGCGCTATGCAAAACTCTTACTATACATTATACAAATACTGCAAGGACTATCGATGTATTACCGTTTCCACATTTAAAATCATTTTTCATTCAATATGCTTTTCTTATTTTTATGATCAATGCAGTTGCACAAGCAGGAATTATGGACAAGAACGCAAATGAATCAATATTCCACAAATGGTTGTCATTAAGAGCTTTACAGCATTTCAGTAGGGTTTAGTCACATTGACAGATTAACTAATGCCTCCTAAATTATCATCCACACATTCCATCTATTCCCTCTCGGTTAAGCCTGAATCCTGACCAACAAAGGACCGTGGGTTAGGGTCTGATATTGTAAATAAGCTGTACTGTCATTTCTTTGTAATAAATCACATTCCATAATGTGATCTGATTGTCAATGGGTCTGCCTTAAAACATTATTTACATGCTTTAACTCAGTCACCATCTGTAACTAATCTGGATGCTCACTATTCATAACTCAAAACTCAAAAACTCAATGTCTAATGTGAATAAAAAAAACTTTTTCAGGCATCACTCTCATGCAACACTGTGTAAGATTCTTCAAATTACAATTCTCTTTATTCACATCATTATTTCCCATATGTTACAACCCTGCATTACTGGTGGGAGGTATTCCCCTTGAGTGCCAATTTATAGACTGCAAACCCATTGATACAGCCTACTGTGGAACGTTCCCTTTGAAAGGAGCTTCAGATCAACCTCATCTTATCTAAAGGCTCGTCAGAGACAAATTCAGATACTTTGCCCCCTTTTACTAATTTGAACCAGGCCCCAGAGCAGATACACACATTCAAAACAAATTACAGATAATTAAGGGCTTATTACTGATTTCTTTCATCAGACAAACAATGTTAAATGATGATCAAAAATGTAGTGTGAAACAAATGGCATACAATTCTTAGATCATGTCCAAATGCTAGGAAAGAACTTACAAAATTCATAACACAGTCGAGAGCCTCATACTGAAAACAAAAAGAATGTGTCTGACAGGAGCAGTTAACATATTATTAAATGTTATTCAACAAAAATTAAAAATAACTAGAAGGAAAATAAGAATTCTAATCTAAACCACATCATCTCTCAAACATGCGGGAGGCACTGTTATGACATGAGCATATATGGCTACTATGAAAGTGGGGTGCTAGTGTTTAATGATGACTGAAGTGTATTGAGCTACACTTTGGATCACTATTGAAGTATTGTTTCAGGTCTTTATAGGTCTGCACAGCGAAGTCAACCAAATCATTTCTTAATGTAGAACGGTCCATTATCTGACCTCATCCTTATTGAGCAGCTTTTCATTTGCTGATGACAAAAGTGAAGGCAAAAGTCAAAAGACAAGAAGACAAAAGTCAAAAGACAAGAAGACAAAAGTCAAAAGACAAGAAGACAAAAGGTCCAGGTAGCAGCCTGGCAAAGCATTTCAATGGAGGAAACAGCATTCGGTGATGTCCACTGGTCCCAGACAAATTTTACAGGACTTGCATTCAAGAGATAAAATACTCTTTTATAATAATGCTAGTTTTTTTAATTACTTTTGTGTTTTTGAAAATAGTTGGACTGTGTAAATCAATGTGGTTATTACAATATTATGAGTAAATCCCTTGAATTAAAACTAAAAGGTCATATTCAATCAACTGAAGTACAGAGGAAAAATTCCAAAAATCGACTCAGTGTGTGGATACTTTTGGACCAGACTGTAGATGAATTTGAAGAGATCTATGCTAACTGTAGCTCTGGTTAAATGTCTGAGTGATATTCTAGCTATTTGTAAATCGCCATTAGCTCAGGCTCTCACTCTTATGAAAACTGTTTTGTGCACAGAAGCACAAAAGCCTGAGCTTCATGCATGGCCTGCTCCAGATCTGCCCTTAATAAACACATGGAACTGTAACCTCATGATTACTGCTCTTCATGAGCCAACGAGGGAGCTAGAAGCAAAAGCATCAGAGCATGGGCAAACTAAGTCCCTGATGGTAGAGACTAACTGTCATAGCTGGTGTGACTAAAATATTTTGAAAGGGGAATACAAAACTGTATCCCAAAAGAGGTATCAGTGTAATACAGCTTTACTCAGGAAAAAAAAAGAGACAGGCTGGGAATCACATTCATTTACAGCAGCAAAACTCATCACTGTGGAATATGAAGCTTTCACTTGGGTGTTTTTAATATCAATCCCTCAAACACTTAGAACCATTTACAACTACATACCAAGTTTGATGAACACAGCGGAACACTATGTTTTAAATTAAAAACTGAATGTTACTCTGTAACATGTAAATCTTCTTAGTCAACATGCAAGAAAAAAAAAAAAAACACTGAACACTAGAACAATGTTTAACACTTTCTTTGACATTCCATTGCCAAGGTTGTGCAGGTATTTCACATTCTTTGAGCCATACAGTCATGTGTGTATGAAGTATATATCATAGAAGGCATTACCACCCACAGTGGACATTGCAAAACAAGTTATTTGAGGCACCGACTGACTGCTTTTCACCGTGCTCGCACCCCACTATGCCCTGCCACCACATGCTCATTCTCAACTCACTAATGTAAATTTCTCAAATTTGCTGAGGGGGTGGGGCACCTGCTGATACTGAGGGTGGATGTACACTTTAAACAGATGAAGCAGGATGGAGTAATGGGTGTTGAGGTGCTGAGGAGTGGATCATACAGACTGACAGGAGAGCACTGTAAGTGGATCTGTAGTCCTGTATCTGCTCCTGGCTTCTGTTTTTCAAACCATATTTCTCAGGCACCTAATAAATATTTTAGTATATTCTTCATGTTTTACTTTTTTGAATTAGTAAGAAAAGAAAATCGAGTTATGCACATTTATTTTTAACAGAATTTGTTAAATTGTTAAACTATTGCTTAGAGCTTTCCACAACATAACACAGGATATTTACTTTTCCTTTAAGAACCAAATCATTTTTACAGGGCAGAAATAGTGTAGTTTGTCTAATCAATTCATTTGAAGGAGCTGTAGAGCACATACAGCACCATCATAAATGCCATCGTCTTAATTAAAGGCTAGTTGGATGCTTAGTTTTACCATATGGTCTGTCTACATATTAAATTGAACAATAAAGTGAAATCATTACTGTGTGCTGTAACGTTGTAGTGGAAGCAGCAGTCCAATTACCATATGCTTATGATTGAAATGGCAGAGGAGGGCTGAGAAAACAACGGCTGAACAAATGCATGGCTAAGGCTTATGCTCCTTCTGTTCCATTATCAGCATTGATCTGCTCTGGTTGTTCCGCTCTCTCTCTCTCACACACTACTTCTTTTTCTATCTGTGTCAGTTTTTATATCAATATGTCTGTCTTACTGACTCTGTCTTACTGGCTCTCTGTCTGCACCAAAGCAACCAATAGCTAGACAGAAATACTAATGGAGACAGAGCTGATAATAAAAAGTGATAAAAAGCAAACCATCTCTCCTAGCAGCCCATGACAAAATAACACAGTCCAGCATAGGTTACTAAAAAAAAACAAAAACAAAACAACAAAAAAACCCACTGCATCCAGTTTAAACAGGTGCACAAGAATCGATCTGGTAAGATTGTCGGAGCGTGTTAAGACCTTTCACCTTTCCTGATGAACATCGATTGAGACTCAGGCAAAGCAAAGAACTTCAGCAGGTAAGCCTTCATTTACAGTAGAAACACATGCAACCCACTGATAGGCCCTGCATTTCTAATCTGCTAGGAAAAAAAGGAACAATGAACCCATTAATTACAGAGACAATGGTCGAGCTGTTGACTCAATTACCCACCACGTGACCAAATTGTACACTACTTGCAAACACTATCAGATGGAGTGCCACAAACACTTGCTTTCCACCCACCAGACATCTGCTGTATGAGGTTAAGAGTCTTTAGGCTTGCAGTCATACATCTGAAGTGCACATCCACCCTGTACATATGATCCTCAACTTGGTGCACCTCCTGTAAACTGAGGGAGCGTTACAGGGATGGTCATGCTGCCAAACCCCAGCATTCAGTGATCAGCATGTTTTCCTCCCAGATTCTGGGCTGCTGCCAGAAATGTAAACATTCCAACTCAAAGAGAGAATGGCACTGCTGTGAAAGTGTCACTTGGAGCTGGAGGGATGCTCAGAAAGATCTGAGGAGACATGTTGCATCTGAGGGACCTTCCAGGAAACATGCTGTTGTAGATGGAGATGGGGGAGTGATTTACAGTCAGGATGCGCATGTACACTGTATGTGGAGAATTTTGTTAATAAGTTAATAAGTTGGGTCTTAAATGAAGCCTGGTTAGACAGGTCAAGCATTCCATAATATAATCAATTCTCTGACACTTCTTACACTTTCCTGGCTAAGAAACTAAAAACGATGCTAATTAATGCCTACCAAGCAAGGAAAGGCTATAAAAAGATGTCCAGCTTTTAAAAAAGGGCTTCCAACTGGCAATTTACATGGTCTGAAATGTCATTAAGAAATACCAGTTAAGGGGAACTGTGGAAGTCAAGCCAAGAGCTTGCCTCCTAGTGGGCTACAAAAAGTGTGTGCAAGCTGTGGTATCTGCCAAAAGAGTTGTCAATAAGTTTTCACTTAGTTACACTGTCCAGTCCAATGCACATGGTACAATTATTTGTTTATTTATACATTTACGTTATCAAAAATACTCAAATACACACATCAAAAATAGTTAATAATAAAATAATAGCACTCAGAAGGTTTCAGATGGCAATGCATAATAAATGATTATAACTGTAGACTGATATGACCATTTTTATTGACTTATACATACAGAAACAGTGTCTCTCAGTATAGCATTGGTGTAATGCAACATGCCCGATGTCTTAGAGTGGAGTTGTAGAGGTTGCTAATGGTGTCTTGTGATAATCCATCCCATGCAGTTGAATATTCCCACTGAGTTCCGGCATCACACACTTTTTAATTGGGGATGATGCGACTGTTAATTGTATCTGTACCTTCAATGCAAGCTCTTGAGACGGCAGCATTAAGTAACCCAATGTAATCTGGCATTGTACAAAATTTCAGCCCACACCACGACACCGGGATACAAACCATCCATCTTGGCACTGACATATCTCCTCCATGACAAAAGTGGAACTCATCACTGAAGAGAACCTGCTGCTATTATGAGTGATTTTCATGACAGTCTGACACCATTGTGTTTGTGCACTGTAATCTGTTGATTCCTTCTTGGTGATCCTATTTTTTGACTGTGTATTCAAAAATACAGTTTTATGTGATTGTCTTACATATTTACATATAAGAATAAATATGCAGTTTTCTTATCAAATCAAGAGAAAACAGAAGGGCTGCAGTAGAACAGACAAGGAGGTGGACGTACTCGCAACTTGTTTTGGGAAACCAAAACAGAACAGAATGATGATGAGAAGGGACAGACAGGGAAGCCAAACAAGACAAGAATGTGACAGTAGGCCCCTCCCCGACATGCAACACTGGGGCACGTAAGCCAACACTCCCTGGAGCTGGTGAACAAGAGGGACCAGACAAACAAGAACAGGACAGGCATGACTAGACACAAGACTGAAGATCTGACTGGAACTGGGGCTGAATGTGAAATGGGACAGGGGACTGGATACAAGACAAAAATGAAGATGTAACAGGGAATGAGACGGAAGACTAGATTTCAGGACCATAGGACGAGACCAGAGACTTAACAAGAGAAGCATGGGACATGGCAGGAGACTGGACTAGGGGAGCACTAGACATGACAGGGGACTGTAACTGGGACATATGGGAAACATAAGATGAGACGGGAGACTGGAATTGGGAGACATGACACATGAATGGAGACTACCAAGGGAACAGAAGCCTGAAGCTCAGAAGGCTACCACTGATTGTCGTTGTCAGACGGGATGGTTTGAATATATTTGAACAGCTGTTTTTTTGTTTTCATTTTAGATCTGTCAGAGTTTCCTCAGAATGGTGTGTGATAAGACATGTAGTGAGTGTCAGTTCTATGGATGGAACACCTGGTTGATGAGCAACTCTGAGAACAGGCAGACTGCTTTGAGCTGACAGAAGCAGTGAAATCACACACTAGGGGGTAGTGAGCACACACGCCCAGAATGGTGAGCAACCCTTTCCACAGCACCTGGGGTGCAGCTGGGGAGTGCCTTGCTCAAGGGCACTTCAGTCATCTCCTGCCAGTTCAGGGAATCAAACCGGTAACCTTCAAGTCAAAAGGCTTGTTACCTAACAACCAGGCCATGGCTGCCCAAGTGGTAACCACTCTGTACAATCTGAACTGGACCAAGACTGGAAAAGCAACCTAGTCAGATGAATTTTGACTTCTGCTAATGCACACAGATGACAGGGTCAAAATTGGGCACCAAAAGCAGGAATCCATGGACATCAAGCGTGTAACTGTTCACAGGAATGTTAATATCAGCCAACGCTTAAACACTTCTACATGTCTGGTATTGCTGCTTACCATCTTCACAATTTGAAAATCTTCTATGGGCCACATTAAGGTGATCATTCATATCAAACTGGTTTCAACAGTATGACAATGAGTTCAGGGTTCTTCAGTAGCCTTCCCAGTCATCAGAGATGCTTCAACCAGAACACTGGGATGGAGAATGGGAGTACAGCACTGAATGTGTTTTGATTTTCCTGGTCAGGAAAAGGCAGGGCAGTGAAATATGAATGATAGCACATATCTTAATACTGTATGAACTATGCAACACTGTCTTCAGTTCCAACTGTTTTGACTGAATCGACAGTGAACTTTTCTTTTATATTATGACAAGCTTTTAAAAATGTTATAACAAAAGGCAATATATCTAAGAAATTGATTTGCAATCCCTGTTTTGTGATATGCATCATATTATTAGGTTCTACTTCTGTCACGCGAGAACAGAAAGATTAGGCTCCAGCAAAAACAGGACCACTGGACTGACAAACACTGGAAAAAAGCACTGATGGATCTTGATTTGTGCTGATTCACACAGATAGCAGGGTCAGAACTGCCCCCCTACAGCAGAAATCCATGGACACAACCTGCCTTGTGTGAAAAGTTCATGCTGGTGAATTGCAGTACACTGATCAACCATAACATTATGTTCTAGTTACAGAATGTAGTCCATTGGTTTCTCTGCATACTTTGTTAGCCTCCTTTTACCCTGTTTTGTAATACTGGGACCCCACAGGACCATTACAGAACAGGTATTATGAGGAAGGTGGGTCATGCTCAGCGATGCAGTGACACTGACATGGCGGTGGTGTGTTAATGTGTGCTGCACTGGTGCAAGTGGATCAGACACAGATGTGCTGCTGGAGTGTTTAAACCCCTCAGTGTCACTGCAGAACTGAGAATAGTTCACCAACCAGAAATATCCAACAGTGTAGTGTGGGCAGTCCCCTGTGTCCACTGATGAATGACTAGAGGATGACCAACACAAACTGTGTAGAAACAGACAATCTTATGTCTCTGACCTTACATCTACAAGGTGGAGCAACCAGGTAGGAGTGTCTTACAGAATGGACAGTGTGTGAGTAGACTATGTCAGAGTCACTGCATTCCTGTGGTGGTCCTCATTTGAGTTAGTGCTTGAGATCTCCATGTTGCTTGCATGTCACAGGGCAGAGTTACATACATACAGAGCAGTATGTTTATGGGGACAGTACATGAATACGGACACAGTGGAATGAACATTTCCTTTTCTAAAAGAGTAAAAGGAGGCTGACAAATGATGCAGAGAAACGGATGGACTACAATCTGTTACTAGAACTTCAAAGTCCTCCTGTATGGTAAGAGGAGCTGATCAAATGGACAATGAATGTAGACACAATAAGTTTATGGTTTATGGTTTTAAGCTTTATAATTTTATCACAATATACCAAATCACTTTGACAATATATCGGTTCTACAATGTTTGCATACAAAATGACAGGAAAGTTTTCAGAGATTTAAAACAGATCTCACACACACACACACACACATGCACACACACACACACACACACACACACACACACACACACACACACACACACACACACACACACACACCACTGAGTTTTTTGTTTGAGTGCATGGGGTCACAAAATGTGAAAATGAAGAGAATCCCTCTTTTTTAGCCTCTCAAGAGACACAAGTCTAACCTATCTGCTAGAAACTAACCACTTCTTTAGCCTCCAATTCTCTCATTCCCCCTCTGTGCTCAATAATTCACAATGTGTGTGTGTGTGTGTGTGTGTGTGTGTGTGTATGAGAGAGAAAGCGATAAGAAGAAGAGATAAAAAGAGGAAGGCTAAGGCTGAGTGTGGAAGTCTGTACATGCAATGTTCCCTTCATGAAAGACGCACTGCGTAAATCACTCACTGGACTCCATGACAGTGTCCTTCATCTCAGTGTATCTGAACACACACACACACACACACACACACACACACACACACACACACACACACACACACACACCTCATTTTCTGCTTTCTAATTCACATTCAAGGGTGATTAAATCGCCACCGCATGCTTTGAAAGTGAGTTTTCAATGTACTCTGATCAAAGCAATGTGGGGGTTTAATATTAGAGAATGGAGAATGGAAGTGCAGTGATTGGTATGCCCTCTGTTGGTGGTTTGAAAGATTTTGTTTTCAAAAATTCCAGCTGAAAACACAGCTCTCATGAGAAGCATTTGGAGATGATTGCAAGAAAGTGTACAACTTCAATCTGTCAAAAAAGCAACGTCTAACTTATTGACCACACAAAAGCTCTTCCTTGCCAAGTGCAGAGAGAGAGAGAGAGAGAGAGAGAGCGAGAGAGAGAGAGAGAGAGAGTGAGATATATACAGAGATAGTGAGCAAGAGAGAGAGAGAGATAGAGAGAGATAGAGAGACATAGCAAGCAAGAGAGAGAGAGAGAGAGAGAAAGAAAGAGAGGGAGAGAGAGAGAGAGAGAGAGAGAGAGAGAGAGAGAATTCACTCTGAACCTGGTGTGAATTAAAAGATGATATCCTTGGGTGTCGTTAGAAAGAACATCAAAGGTTATATCTTCTGCCTGCTCACAACACTCTACACAACTGCGCTAGCGGAGGGCAATATACTCAACAAACTTGGAAAAGACTGCTGACCTGGGGGATGTTTTCTTACACTTTTTCTAAACTGTTTCCAGGGCAAAGGGAATTCAATCGCTAACCCCTTTCACACATGCACCTTCAACTGGGTTTTTACTGGTAATTAAACAGAAAAGAGGTTATAAGTGTGAAGACAAGGAAGAGCTCAAATTCCAGCAAGTTAGCTGCATGAGACCTAGTGCATTTCCCAGGTAATTTCCAGGAAGCCTCAAGTGTGAACAGAAGGTGATACATACTGCAGTTACCTCTTGATCTTGCCTGGTAAAGTGTGTGGTTTCTGTTGTGCTTTAGATTTTTGTTTTAGTTTTGTGAGTAAAACAATAGGATTGCATTCTGAACCATAGAGACATGGGAAACAGCCTCTAGTACTGTTTTTTTTTTTTTCATAAGTACATATTTATTGTTATAAACTGACATAACTTCGCTTTGCTTATCTGGTTTATAGCTTAAGCTAAAAGCTTAAGTACCGTATTTTCTGGACTATAAAGCCGCTACTTTTTTTCCACGCTTTAAACCATGCGGCTTATAATGAGTTGCAGCTTTTTCTTCTTATATATCTTATTTTACAGGGTTTTTTTTTTTTTAACTTTGCAGGTGCGGCTTATTTTACGGTGTGGCTTATAGTCCGGAGAATACGGTAATTTCGAGGTTGAGTAAAATACTATTCAAACAATATAAATACCATGTCTAGTTAAACATGCACAACAACACTAATGGAGAAGACATTTGCAGAAGATCAAGAAAAGTGGATTCAGAGAGCTTAAAAACGAGTGGACTGAGGCAGGCGTCAGGGCACCAAGAGCCAACACACATGTCTCTTTTAAGGGGCTACAACTGCAGCATTCCACACATCCTTCTTAATGGGTTTTATCAAGTCCAGAGTCAAAGCAATGTCTACCAGGACATTTGAGAGCACTTCATGTTTTATAGAGATTCCAATTTCATTTTCCAGCAGGACTCTTGCAAACGAAATAAGAAACTGGATTTCTGATTTTCCATAAATAAAAGATTGAACTGTGTCACTTAATATATAATATATGAAATTATAAAACAAAATACATTTTAGAATGTATATGAAATTTTTGAATTAAATTAAGAACAAAAATGAACTTTTTCACAATAATATAATTTTTGAGCTCCACAAGTACCTTTCTTAATAAATGTGTTCAGTCACTTTGTGCAAGACTCATGTAGGTCAATTGATAGTTTGTTAATTTCCATACAGAAAGAT
The DNA here is from genome assembly GCA_034509495.1 of Acestrorhynchus altus. Lineage (NCBI taxonomy): Eukaryota > Metazoa > Chordata > Actinopteri > Characiformes > Acestrorhynchidae > Acestrorhynchus > Acestrorhynchus altus. The sequence goes on along the minus strand of CM067519.1, from coordinate 9,970,148 downwards.
AAATCAATAAATTATAAAAAGTAAACACTTCTTATAACGGAAATATTAAGTGAACATTATTTATGAGAGCTTTTTGAGTTTCAAAGACGAGAGGCTGTTTTGTGTTAACTACAATATAAATATTTTCTAACTGAAGTATTCAAATGCTATATAATTAAAATATATATGATATTGGATATTTGAATTGAATTCCAAATATTTTGAATCGGCCATTTTTATTGTGAGAATATATAAACAAGCTGCCTTGAGCCTGAACTTTTGAATAGTTTCAAGACCAGCACTGTGAGCAGGCAACAGATGCACCATTACAGTCAAATAAAAATGAGTTCCGCTGGCCTGTGAAACAGTCCCGAAAAGCTCTGCCTCAAGTACGGGTTGAATGAATAGTCAAAAGAGAGGCTGCTCTGAATTGCATCAGTAATACATCACTTTCTATAAATAATTCAAGATAGAGATTAATAAACTCTGTTCATAATCCATTTTCAGGCAAACCGCAGAATAACTTAAGTGCATGCTATTACTCTGAAATATTCCCACAGATAAAATGAATGGCAGTGGACCATCAGCTTTATCATCCTTATAATTTGCCTTCAGGGAGATGTAGGATGAGGGGATACAATATGGCCATTGTGATGTTTAAATGCCTACAGAAAGCTGGAGGGAAAACACACATCAAGCTGCCTTCTGTGATTTCCAAAACATCTGCGCCAAAACATGTTTAATGAGGAATGCTACTTTGAAGGTCAGGTCCCTCGCTGCACTGTTCTCAAACAGTGTGTGCTATCAAGTGTCAGGCTGAGAAGACAGTGGCCTGGAGCACTCAAATGCAGGTTTATTTGGAAATTATTCATTATGATAAATACTGTTCTGGCTTAATGTTAATCAACTGTCATTTAAGGGTTTTAGTGATGGAAGACTTGGATTGCGTCCCATGAGCAGAATTGTATTATTATTATTATTATTATTATTATTATTATTATTATTATTATTATTTGTTTTATTACATTTTCATAATCTGGTGTTTTTCTCAATGTTTATAAGATGTCCCACATTTTTGCTCATTGATATGCAATAGTAGGTAGGTCGGACAAAATAAATAGATGGGTGGGTTTGTGTGTAGGTAGGTATAAAAAGATAGTAGGGTGGGTGGGAAGGGAGGGAGGTCTAAATAGATAGATAGATGGGTGGTTGGTTGGGTAGGTAGGTATGTAGGTAGGTACAAAAAGATAGCAGGGTGGGTAGGTAGGCCTAAATAGATAGATGGGGGTAGGTGGTTAGATAGGGTGGGAGTGTGGGTGGGTAGATAAATCTAAATAGATCAATGGATGAGTGGGTAGGTAGGTAAATAGATAGTGGGTGGGAAGGGAGGTAGGTCTAAATAGGTAAACAGATGGGTGAGTGGGTGGTTGGTTGGGTAGGTAGGTAGGTAGGTAGGTATAAAGAAATAGTAGGGTGGGTGGGTGTTTAGGTCTGAGTAGACAGATTGGTGGGTTGGTAGGTGGGTAGGTATAAACAGGTTTATATTGTTCAATATCGTCCTGCACTGGATATTAGATTTAGTTATTAGCTTGGCCAGAAATTGGCTTTTATTAGCCTACACACTGAGATGGAGGAGGCTCGAAATCAAAGTGTTAAACTGAAGTGGATGTAATGACACAAAACTCATCACTGCCCACAACATCCCAACAGAGCTCTGTCACACAGAGTTCACTTAAGAGCACAACTGTCATCAGCAGGTTTGTAATGTAATGGAAGCTGACGTGAACAATATGAGGTGCTATAAAAGATTCGTTTTTTCTGTAATAACCAAAGTAATGTAATATTTTATGAAACTTTTTCATGGCATTATCTCAACATAACACTGTAAGATAACAGGATAAAAACACTATTCATTTGTAATCCTGCAAATCAAATCCATTTCCTGAGCTAATGAACAGACCACTGTCCCAAACATGCTTTACCTATATGAGATCCACCCCCACCCCCTTCGTTGTGGTCTACAACCGTAAATGTGAATCTCATGGCTTTCCACGCTCTCAAAGCAAACAAACAAAAGGTAGGTTTCACAGAAAGCTAGAGCGCAGCAAAATGTCATCACAGCAAACGTGGGTTCAGCTCCTCATTGCCCCACCAACCAAACTGACCAATCCCAGATTAAAGCCCTCTGACACACAGGATAAACATAACATTTATTCACAGAGCTGACAGCAGACTGTACACTTTAACACACAGCACAGAGACACACAAACACACTGCTGGAAATTTGAGAATATTATTAATAATGACAATTTGATCAGCCAGAACAATAAAACCCAATATTGTGTACCCCCCCCTTGTGCTGCCAAAACAGCTCTGACCCATTAAGGTATGAACTCCACAAGACAACACTAGCTTTGTCAGATGTTTGTGCTTTTGTGTGGGATCAGGTTAGCCCTCACTCCCCATGGGCATCAATGAAAGGGCATCTAGGACCATTTTTGGTAAATACTGACCACTACATATTTGGATTAGCTCACAAAATGCCCAGTCATGTAGTCATCACAGTTTGGCCCTTGACAAAGTGGCTCAGATCACACTGGACTGACAGTTCACTTGCTCAGTGTTATTCACTTCACATTAGTAATTGTAATGTTTTGGGAGGTATGTTAATAAGGATCATCGCACGAAAATCATTCAGACAGAAACTTTATTACTCATAAGTATCTAACTAATCACAGTAAACCTGAGATATTAATTATAAAATAAGTGAATTCATGGCCTTCTTTCCTTCCATCATATAATCATTTCTAAATGCAAATTGCTTAAACCATTTTGTGCCTATGAAGGTCATTGAGATTTTGTCCTTTTTTCTTCTCAAGGCTAGAAAAAAAAAAAATATATATATTTTCTGAGACGATACAAGAGATGCCCAACATTATCCATGGAATGCTGCTGTTGTTGTCATCTACAGTTTCCTTTGCAGCTGGCCTGTGCTAGGCCACTCATGCTACAACAGCATCTGAGGTGCACATTTACAAGCACACCATGCCTTGAGAGCCTCTTCAAGACTGCCATACTGGGGGGAAAATAGCCTATTTCCATCATCATAACAGCTCTGCTCAGTTCTTTATCAACTTTAAGAGCAGAATCGAGCACATATTCAAATTCCTTAACTGACAACAGCATTATAATCATAAAGCAGGGCCGGGATCTGGAGCACGGAAATCAAAGGCATAATCAGAAAAAAATCAAGCCGTGCACAAGAACTGTCCCTGAAGCATCATCAGTGTCTGAATGGCACGTTGATTCGTTCTTCTTTCCCATAATGCTGCTCATGTATCTTGCAGGCCGCACGTACAACTGTCACAAGCCTGAAACAAAATGACAACCGTTTTTGAGCCGGCCCGCCTGCCGCTCGCAAAGGAGAGCAGTCGCGTGAGCGTTTGTTTGTCCCCAGAGTCCTGTGGCTCACAGGCCCGGTGGCGAGATTAGCAGATCCCAACCAGTAAACACATAAACAAGCAGACAAAACAAGCAATCTGCATGAGAAAAGCGTGAGTCGCCGCCTCTCGCGCCGATTTCACACAGGACCCTGTGTGCCAATGCTAATGCTGCTCTTTAATTCCACCACTGCGGCTCACCCTTCAGTAATAAGCTTGAAATTAAAAAAGACAGAGCCCACTGGGATGTGTGTGTGTGTGTGTGTGTGTGTGTGTGTGTGTGTGTATTTATATAACCAGTAGAGCAGGAAGTGATAAGGTCTCCCTGAGCAAAAAGAGCAAGCAATGATAAGTGTCCGCGACAAGCATTCTAAATTTAAGAAGGTCTTCTGCACTTCCGGCTGGAAGAAAACCCTCCGCAATTCAGCGGCATTACATTTCACAGATTCAACAGATTCAAATTGAACAACTGCATGATTAGCAGTGGGACAGTAACAGATACTAAATTCTCTGATAACTGAAATCTGTAATATTACACAAAGTATCGTATTTTGGCTTTCTGTCATGCATATATATGCACTCTTGGTTTGCAGTAGTTTTACTGATTTCTATCAGCTATTTTTGACACACTGAATGTCACAACTGGAAATATGTGAGACAAACCCTACTGAAACTACCTCAGTACCTGTCTAGCTCCTGCTGTGCAGACTGAGACTGTGAGCTGAGGGTAACAGCAGCCTCTGCGTCACACCTACAGCAGGCCAGCCATTTCTGCAATGTTTAAAAAAATGAAGAAGGAAAGAAAAAGCTTTTCCCTGAGCTGAAAATGCCCCTGAAGGGGACTAGATTTCAGTCCAGAGAAGACATCATGCAGAATGCAACGAACCAGCTGCGGGCCATCTCAAAAGAGGTGTTCCAGCAATGCTTCCGACTGAGGCAGATCTGCTGGGAGAAGTGGGTGGCAGTCCAAGGGGACTACTTTGAAGGAGATTAGTGAAGATTGTTGTATCTGAATATGAGCATTTTTGAATTTATAAATAAAGGTTGGATACTTTTTGAACACACTTCATATTATTGTCATAATAATAGTCATAATAATATAGCATGAATATGCACCCTTTGAAAGAGCAATGAACTTCTTATTAATTCAAAATATTCAGACACTGGAATGGGAATAAAACAAAACTGTCCTACATAAATTAAACATGAATAAAAAATGTCAAACAAAGTCAATATAGGAGTTATCACTACCTTATCAAAGTTTGCTACTATAGTATGTATAAGCTGTCTAAAGGGAAGTGTAGGTAGGCTATTTCAGGAGGCTAACAGTGCCCTATCAAAAATGTTCCCAGCAGATGTATAGGTAGGACGTACTTAGCATCCATCACAATAGGATGACAAGGTAACTGAGGTAATAAGAAAATTGAATATTAACACTTATGTAAAAGTCAAGCAACTAATAGCTGTACGCTCAGATGGTATAACGCACCAACATAAAACAAATTTAACATTACAATCATGCACTGCACTTACGTCACACAACTCGATGAGTAGCACAACTAGACAGAACACTGTAATCCTCTCTCAATGCTTTTTTTTATACAATCGACACAACACACGCATCACAAGACGGAAGCAGTATCAGTTTACTGCACTTGTTTCCTACACAATAGATGTCGCTGTCTGACCTCACCTCAGACAAAGAGCAAACGAGAGAACAGAACAGCACAACCGACACGCAAGCAAACACAATATTGTGGTAATAAATGGAAATAACAATGATCATTTTCCTGATTGCAAAATTACCCTTCCCGTATAATTGCATGTATTTGAGCCAGTCGAGCTGTTCTGTTCTATCATCTGCTCTCTGCCTTAGGCAAGCTCGAGTCTGTGAGCAGACAGCGACATCTATTGTGAAGTTAAAGATGCAGTGGGCCCCACCATGGACACAGCAAGTTTCACCGCAGTTGTCTTCACGAGATACAAGGGGTTTATCTGGAACGGTGTCGTTAGCCTCACAAAAGTTTCCTTTAAGCACACGACACTGGTAGACCCACCTGGACAAGGTAGCACAACTTTGTTTAAAAACAGTGGTTTTATTTATGCAGGGGATTGAACTATTTTATATATTATAATGTTTAAACATTCTTAATTATCAAAAGGTCAGGACAGTAAAGGATAAAGAGAGTATTCTCAGTGCAATTGCATGGATCACACTGTTAGGTCCATACTGTGACATGTACTGTTACAGCGAATAGTGAATATACTTCAAAACAAACAGTTAAATATATATATATATATATATATATATATATATATATATATATATATATATACACAAACTGACCTTTTCTGGATTAAATAAACACTGTGCTTCATCAAAACACCCACACAAACACTCCTCTGCACCTGTGACTGGTCTGGATGCTCACAGCTTCCAGTAAAAACCATTAAACTGATAAGAGTGCTCACTTGCATATTGCAGTCTTCTGCTATAACATTATTGCAAAGGCCAACACCAAAATAATGAATAACAAATTATGTACTGTGCTGCTCTAGATCTTCAGACATGAGATCAGATTCCTAACCTGTTTGGTCTCATTTAGAAGATAATCTGAATCAGGACACACACTCTGCTGTCTGAATACTAATTATGAGAGGAACACCAGCCTGTGGTTTCATTTAAGCAATGGCAATGGTAATCTGCAAAACTCACGATGATGCCGTTTTTAAGGTGGCATAAGGACTGTTTTAAACAATTACACTAAGAGCATTATGCATTTTAAGATTAGATCAGTGGAATGCATTTTTGAGCAGCTGATACTGCATGTTTCCTCCCTAAAAACACAGATACACACACACTCTTGGATTTCTGCTCGTAATATATTACAAATATAGAATATCTTCATGCTTTTTGAGTGTTCTACACAGAGTTTGATCTTATGCCCACACACACACGCCTCCAGCTCAACTGGCACTTTATCAGGGACAAAAGTCAAGCAGCCTGCCACTGGTGTTGATAGAGAGAGAGAGAGAGAGTGTGTGTGAGAGAGAGCAAGGGAGAGCAAGAGAGAGACAGAGAAGGTGCTGCTAGCACAAACCCCAAGCACACAGCCATCTATTCACGGTGAGTAAGAGACTGTAATAGCAGCCAATGCCATTTAAGTGCTTCTTATTTGTCTTGTAATGACAGGCCCAACACCTCATAAGCCAATCTACAGGCAGGAACGTACCAAGCTGGAGTAGAGGGGTAACAGCTGCTCTGGAATTCATGCTACTGCCTCGATCTTCTAGAAAAAATACTGTACCTCCTGTCTGCTGGATTTACAATGCTGTATTAGAAGCAATTTGATTTGCACATCCAATTCAGAAGAATACGAAAGATGCAACAATTCATATTTTAAAGCTGAACAACAGCTGAGATGGAGGCGACCTGCTGCTGCATAATGATGTCTCGCTATTCCAGAAGCTCAAACTGGGAAATATACACTGCTCAAATGAGGGAGAAAAAATATACAGTGAATAATAAACATCTACAAATGAGTGCCTGCATAGAGACTCATTGGATTAAGGGATTAAAATACAGTCCAAATATTTGTGAATGCCTCTTCAAATAAATGCATTCAGCTTCTTTAATTGTACCCATTACTGACACAGATGTGCAAATGCACACTCATACAGCTTGTCTAGTCCCTGTAGAGAAGTACTGCCAAAAGAATAGGAGTCTCTGGAGCAGATAAACATGAACATACGGGTACCATGCCTCATACATGGGCTAGAGGTGTATAAAGCCCCCCAGCATTAAGCTGTGCTCCAGCCAATATTTTAAGGATACGTTGAGGAGTTGGGGGTAAGATGAGGTGGTGATCTTGTCACTGAATTCAATCAAATCCTCACAGCAATGCTAGCAAAAAGCCTTCCCTGAACAGTAGAGACTGTTAGACCAACAATTAGATGTGACCTAATACACAGTGTCCAGCTCCATCTCCCCTATTTGTGGTGCACTGGGTCAACCAATACATGTCTAATACTACAGATCCGGCTCTTAGTGAATGCTGCTTACTGAGTGTTAATTGGATTATTATGCTACAAGTAGGTCATACTTACTCTACATGACCCACTGATCTACTGTCACTCAGGCACATGCTTCCACAACTGCATTAACAACAACTTACAAGAGAGCTGCATTAAAGATAATATATCATTGTTTATATAGCGATATCAACACTGAAAAAAATGAAAGTTACTACTATTGTTAATACTGGTTGTATTGTATTGTAAAAATTGTAACAGAACACAGTTAAAAAAAAACAAAAAAAACTCTCAAACAACTGAGAAAACAAAACTAAAAGTTTTAACTATAGTAAAGCATATGTTTAACCAAAAAATGTTTTGCTCCTTTAATGCTGATTGTTTACTAAGAAATAGCAGTAATAAAAAGAAGTGGAAGAAACATGGAAACATGGAAGAACTAAAACTGAGCCAACTGAGCAACTAAGCAGCCTGTACCAAAGAACAATGCTGTGCCCATTGTTTATTAAAATGCCCTTCATTAATCATACTCAAAGTAAAATCCTCATTTTATTGTGATACTAACTTAAAAAAGTAGTTTGGTGTAAAACTGAACTACTATACATTCCTGGAACCACCGGACCTCACCCTTACCTTACCATTTCCCTTGAGAACTCACTGGTCACTCCATCGGCACAAGGCCTTGGTGTAGTGGTGGATGACCCTTTATCGTTCTCAGGTTTTGTTGCAAAATATGACTCGGTCTTGCAGATTTCTCCTTTAGAACATCAGGAGACTTCGACCCTTTCTGTCTAGTGGCCAATCAGGTGCTTGTTCAGTCTCTTGTCATTTCAAGACAAGACTCCTGCAACGCCCTTCTAGCTGGCCTTCCTCTGCAGACCATCAAACCCTTGCAGCTCATACAAAATGCAGTGGCCCGGCTTGTCTTCAAGGATCCCAAATTCAGTAACACAACTCCTCTGCTGGGTTCGTCCTGTGTAGTCTTCCTATGTGTGCTGTCAGGTCTTTAAAACTGAGCAAAAACACAAAAGGATCAACCATGGCACTGCAGCTTCCTGTTGCTGCCCAGATCACATTTAAAACACTGGTCGGCAAACCCAACAATGAACCAGGTCCTATTCACCTGATGGCAAAACAAGATCTGTACTAAAGCCATTTGAACTTCATATACAGGTTGGCTTCACTTGACTGTCTAACAAGATGCAAGGAACACACGCATCTTGACTTTCTGGCAGAAACGTGTGTGTGTGTGTGTGTGTGTGTGTGAGAGCAGCCAAGGGCTGTATTCTAATCATGGACTTCACTTGTGATTCTTAGGGCTGGGACAAAAAAATCTTATCCCAGGATATTTTAGATGAATGGCAATATAAAATACACAACACGACCCCCAATCAATGTAGCCAACATTGTAAAGCTGTACTAGCAGTCTTGCATGAGGCCTGTAGCAGGTGTGTTGAGAAACTGTAGTGTAAAGAAATGCAACACTCTCAGCCATTGTACAAAAACACAAATCATGCTATCTAACTTTGCTCATTGGGTAGCGTATTTCCGTAAAGGAGGTGGGGCTAAAGAGTTGCACTTTAAAATGATAAAGACTGAAAAAAAAATGTTAAAGTAACTAATGTTTTTGAAGGTATTTGTTAAAACGTACTGTGATTAATTTTCTAAAACACTGGCTTGTACAATAAAATACTACATGGAACATTTAATGGAACATTAGTAGTCAAAGCATTTCTGTGTTGCAGTGTTGACATTAAGTCCATCCTCTATAGGACAAGGGCTGCTGTGTGCACATTGGTATTATCATTGTCTGACCTTTATTACTGTCATTACTGCTGACATAACTCACAGTTTTAATTACTCAATTGTGACTCAAGCTTAGTTCATGTTATTAAAGTCATATGCTGAAAATAACCCACGCTCCAACCAGATGAGAGTTTGATCTTAGCGATATGGCAATGACAAAACTGACAAAAGAACAAAAGTGTCTAATTAAAGTCCAGTTAGACTGTATGCAATGATGATGAATTCCAACTATACTTATCAAAGCTCTAGAGTCAAATCTAACAGAATTCCTCAAAAGCTCCACTCTCATAAAGGTACACAGACAGTGGTGCAAAGCTTAGCCTGAACGTTACACTGCACAAGAATTTCAGTGAGGTTCAGATCATATTTAGGCCCTGAAATGTGTGAGGAGAATGAGAACGGTACTCTCTGTAAAACAGAATCACAGATCGGCTCTGCTGCCTTCACTGAATACTGAGAACATTAGCTCGATTCTTGTCCAGTATATTTACTCCTCGAGTCCACAACCTCATGGTCACACTATCTGCACTCTGTACACTCTTCCACACACAGTTCTCTCCATACAGATTAAACCAGATTCATAGACTAAAGGATTTACAATGGAGAATCCCCACAGGCAGTGTAATGCAGGCCGAGACAAGGCTTAATCTGTGTGCGGGACACTGGCCCATAATAACAAATGTGTCTTCATGCCACAACTTCACAGCTCTGTAACAGAGACGGAACTTTCGCATCGTGTGATCAGTGGAATCCAGGAGTGACATCAGGGTAGATTAAAAGGCGTGCATTCTTCTGCCACAGTGCCATGTTGGAGCTAAAGTAAGATTTATCGTACTGTTTGAGAAATGCGTTCAACTTGAGCTGCTGCTCAGCCTAACATTCGTTGATGCTGAAACCTGGAGAGCTGCGCTGCCTGCTGCTCCCCAGCGCAAACATCATTTCGGCAATAATCCTTTTGTAGGAATCGCATGAGACAAGGATAAAATGACAAAGACACATTATTGCTCTCTGATTCAACAAAGCTGATAAGTGCAGGCCTCTGTCAGGCTTTGCTGAATTCAATTTAACCAACGATATCACTAAGCAAACAAAATATCATAAAGAAATGTTATCAATCTGGCAGTGATTGAGAGATGAAACAGTTCAGATATACATAGAATTTAATACTGGAGCATTGCAAAGAACCAGCCTTTACTGAGTGCTGAATGTGCCAGAATGAAGGCCAATTAATTTAATGAGAGCATTCCTTCCCTTACCCCACAACAGCTCCGGAAATTTACAACTCCAGGATGAAGGAGACTAAATTTAATTACGCGTTTTGGTTGAAATTATGGTTAATATTCAATTTATAAATTGTGCTTCAAATGATCTGGCAGTAGATGCAGCCCCACTCTGGCCAGCTCTAATGAAATGCGAATGGAACAAGAGGCCACTGAGGCCACGTCACAGCCCAATTAGACACTTCTGCACATTTTCCCACATCTCCCACAGCCTCCAAACTAAATAACGGGCTCAACAAACCAAAATACAACCAAACAACGGCTGCCGGAAAATCTATCAACACCTTCCCTTTCTGTTAATTAAACTCTGTGAAGACAGACATGGGTAAACGTGATTTTATCCACACTGGGTGTTGCAATCAAGCCTCTAATCAGCAATTATAGTCCTTTACACTCTGATGATTCTTCCTCCTCATAAAATATGACGGATGATCTTTCATGAACAGCAATAATCAATAAGACAGAGATCCATGCAAAAGCAGGACAGAGTGGGCGGACCACACACACAGGACAAATTCTGAAGGGCAAGACAGAGAACATACATCACTAAGGAGGAGGAGGAGGGTTGGGAGATTAAACCCTGTCCATAATGATGGTTACAACGTTCTATGTTTGACCAAATGTCATTGATGGCTTTCACAAGCTGAACGGATGCTGATCTTTCTACTGTGTCCAAGTTATCATTATCAATATCTGCAGACAAAGCCAATTGGCGTTAAAAATGGATATCATTATTAGGAAGGTAAGTAAGAGCATGTAGGGCTGCATAATCTATTGTTTCAGCATCAAACACGTCATGGTAAAACTTCCTGATATAAATGGAAAATCCACACTACTTTCCTTTACTCCAGAGACAATTCTATCTGTCCAATATCATATACTGGACTCAATTTACAGGACTAAATAAAATCTACCAACACTAAAGGATTAATTTACACTTGAAACACTACAAAAAAAGACCTCTGGGCCAAAGTATAGCTGTAGAATATAACTAGCCATTAGATAAGCTAATCACTAAGCAAACACTAAACATAAACAAATAACAAAACAGAAAGAAAACACAAAGAACAAGTGAGAGGATAAAAGTGCATGTGAGCACCAACCTACTATTAGATAACTACAATCAGTGACTCTGTACATACTATAAATGATTCAATAACTACAGTGGTGCTCAATAATAGTGCTCCATCCATCCATCTCTGGAATGGTGGATTGGGGAGTTGAGGGTGAAGTCTGGTGTTGATCATCAAACTTCCTGATCTCGCAACAGAAGCTGAAGCTATTGCATGAGCTATTTTAATTCCCTTGATTTCAGAAGAAACTGTGAATGAGCAGGTGTCCCAATACTTTTGTCTGTATAGTGTATCTGTTGCTCCAAATAAATAAGTGAATAAAAGATCACATGATTTCCAAAAGGCATAAAATCAAAGACGACACATTTCTTTAATATTTAAAGCAAGAACACTTTTTCAGTTCCATCTTTTAGTTTCAAAAAAGAAAAAGGACCCAGCTAATGTGCAGGCATACTGTGGCACTTAGTACAGATTGACAACACTTTTTATAGCCAGCTAAGAGTCATTATTTTCTTTGTTTGGGGAATGTTAACCCATTTTCACTGCAGAAGATACATAGTATTCAATAACTGCAATCAGTGATTCTGTATTTACTATAAATGATTCAGTAACTACTATAAATGATTCAACAATCACTATATTTGACTCAGTTACTACTATAAATGATTCAACAAATACTATAAATGATTCAGTAACTACTATAAATGATTCAACAATCACTATAAAAGATTCAATATCTACAATCAGTGATTCTGTAGATACTATAAATGATTCAGTAACTGCTATACATTGTTCAGTAACTGCTACAGGTGATTGTGTGTCCATCATCAATAATACAGTACTTCAGTGCTTGCTTGCATCTGTATCAACTATAAATTATGCAATATCTGCTATAAATGATTCAGTAACTACTATAAGTGATTCAATACTTATTATAAGTGAATCTGTATCTGCATGACTGAGTGTTGATTAGTGTTATAAACTGTTAAGTGATTTTATATCGATTGTAAATGTTCCAGTACCTGATATAAATGATTCAGTAACTGCTATAAACAATTCAGTATCTCCTTTCAATGATTCAGTAACAGCTATAAAATGAAAAGATAACTGTATGTAGGTGAGGAATGGAAGTATGTGGGCCTTTAGGGTTTACAGGGTTAACAATGCTTCTATAGAAACCTGTTACTGATAAATAAAAAAAAAATAGCATTAATCGAGCAGTGTATTTATGATGAATATTGAGTATAAAGTAACGTTTTCACATTCACATCATTCAGCTTGAATATCAGTATTAATTTGGCAAAAAGGTGTAGTACTTAGGTTAAGGATAAGAAACCATGGCCCCCTCTTTATTGATTAGCGTACAAGAGGTGCTGTAATCAGCAGGTGAATGAGGGGAGCAAGGCAGCCTCTCTCCTCTCTCTTCGCTAATTAAAAGCAGCCTGCCATGCCTTCACCTTCCCACTCCCCACCTCTCCCCCCACACCCTCTCTTCATTTTCAGCCTCAAGGGTGTCTATGATGTGGAAATTCACGATTGATTCTAAGTTGTCTGAACTCCCACTCCGTGTTTCAGAGAGACCTGAAAGTGTGAGGTTCCAATTTGTTCAGAAAAGCCATGGGGGTCCATTGAAACCTGACAGGGGTGCTTTTTTGGACACAGCTGCTTCCGTGTCAGAGCATTGGACAGGGAGAAAGAAAGCAGGAAAAAGACACAGAGAGGTAGAAGGATGTGGTGACAGAGGCTGAAGCTGTTCTTTTCTTCATTCCTTCTTTTAAAAATGAGAGAGCGCCAAGAGCCTGGGGTAAACCAGGGTCACACTGATCTGTCATAACACTTCTTAAAAGCCCTGGATGGGTGAAGAAACTGCGAACGGGCTCTGAATGTGCTGTGACAGGCCGTGACATGACGATTTCAGTGGCAAAACGAAAAAATAAATGGCATGCTGTTTTCAGGGCTGAGGTGGTACATCTTCCCATCAACCCAAAATCAATAATCTATCATGCTATATATCAGACTCAGTGACACAGAATAGATCAAGGTTGGCGTGGGCCCAAATCCTCAGAGTGGCCCTGAGAAGGGACCATTTAGCAGGACAAACATGATTCAGATAAATGTGCTTTACAGTGCTGAACACTGTACAGAATAGCAATGAAAAAATAACATTCTGTAAAGTGTTTGGGCATTGCTCCTCAAAATTTCAGTTCAAAGGAAGGTAAAAAATAACATTTTTAAACACTTTAAGAGTGAAAAACAGGAAAGAAAAGGAAAAAGAAAAATATGGGCATCCAACAGGATTTGAGATAACTTTTAGCAAGGTCTCAGACCTTAATGAGCTTGTTAGGGCTATGCCATCTCCAACGCCATCATTAGAAAATCCAGGTCATTGAAGTTTCAAAGCATTTTAAATAATTTGACTCCTCAAACCTTGCCTCAACAACTATCAGCCATGGGCTCCTCTAGACGTTATTGCATTATGCTGCAAATAATGATCCAAACCTCAAATATACCTCAAAATCCACAATTGAACTACCTCCAGTGGCAAACAGCATTTATTAAATGCTGTTAATAAATGTATTACATTTGGATGAACCTCAATCAGCAGTCTATGCAAGGCTTCTGCAGTGAAAAATGGGTGAACATTCTCCAAACAAAGAAAAGAAAGACTCTTAGCTGGCTATAAAAAGTGTTGTCAATCTGTGCTAAGTGCCACAGTATGTCTGCACATTAGCTGGGGCCTTTTTCTTTTTTTGAAACTATTAAAGATGGAACTGAAACAGTGTTCTTGCTTTAAATATTAAAGAAATGTGTCATCTTTGAATGTATGCCTTTTGGAAATCAGGTGATCTTGTATTCTCTTAATTATTTGGAGCAACAGATACGGACAAAAGTATTGGGACACCTGATCATTCACAGTTTCTTCTGAAAACACGGGAATTCAGGGAATAGCTCACGCTTTACCCTCAGCTTCTGTTGCGAGATCAGGATGTTGGATGATCAACACCAGACATGTCAGCAATGAGTACATCATCAGAAGGGGTGTCCACAAACATTTGCACACACAGTGTACTTTGACCTGGGACGCCCAAATTGTTGCATGCCACTGTATCTGCAAAAGTGTCCTAGTTCTGTATATACTAAACCTATCCCAGGGGAGCTGCCACAGTTGCATCACATCTCTTCTTTCTGGTGCACTGTAGCATCTCGCGAATGAAACTCACAGGTAGACACTGAGTTTATTAGACACTCAATCATTCCTTTTCAAAAACGATCACAAGAGAAGTGATGTCTAAATTCTTTTCCACCTCTAGGCAGAATTTACAGTAGTTTATAGCAGCATCACTGAAGCTTTGCAACTGAGAATCTCTCTAGATCCGTGTGCTGCTGCTGTACTACACTCTCATTCGACTCTTCTGCTGCGGTGCTAAATGCGATTTAGGCAGAAATAATATGCCTTAACTGCTGTCTGATTACCTTGCGTCAGAGATCACTTGCTCTCTCCGTGTTAACAATGGGCGCTCTCCCCAGAGAATGGAAACTACAAGAACCCACGACTTACATCCAGAAACAACAGCATCCACAGCAGGGCTATAAATAGCAGAGCCTGGGGAGTCTCCTCCTCATTCCGCCAAATGACCGGGAGCCAACGCTGATGGCCCATATCTATGCCTAACATTGATTAGCCTGCAATATCAGAGGGTAAGTAGTGAACGGCAGGGTGTTGAATAGGGGAGTTGGACTGATGATACATACGCCGGCTGCTTAATGGAGTAATAAAACTTCCCACAACCTTCCAAATCAAAGCAACCATTTACTCCTCATGTCCTCCTGCGGCTCACTGTGTGTGTGTGTGTGTGTGTGTGTGTGTGTGTGTGTGTGTGTGTGTGTGTGTGTGTGTGTGTGTGTGTGTGTGTGTGTGTGTGGCCCAGACT
Source organism: Acestrorhynchus altus (assembly GCA_034509495.1). Lineage (NCBI taxonomy): Eukaryota > Metazoa > Chordata > Actinopteri > Characiformes > Acestrorhynchidae > Acestrorhynchus > Acestrorhynchus altus. The sequence goes on along the minus strand of CM067519.1, from coordinate 9,954,606 downwards.
GAGTGTGTGCAGTATGTGTGGGTGAGACAAAGAAGTGTGTGTGAGCTCTGTGATATTAAACAAACTTTGTGAGAAGTGCTATCTTCAGTCTAACCTGTGTGTGTGTATGTGTGTGTGTGTGTGTGTGTGTGTGTGTGTGTGTGTGTGTGTGTGTGTGTGTGTGTGTGTGCGTCTGGCGAGTGTGGCCCAGTCTGAGTGTGTGCAGTATGTGTGGGCGAGACAAAGAAGTGTGTTTGTGTGTGTGCGTCTGGTTAACCTTGCTCTGGGAGGAGAAGCTGCGACCTGTAAGCACATTAGCCAGTGCAACCTGTCCATCTCCTCTAAAGCCTCGGCTCCAATCCAGCAGGCTCTTAGCAGAGCAGCACCGCTGAGGAGCGCACAACACCTGCATGAGCCGGAGCGCGAGTGCTTAGTGCTCACTCACTGATGCAACCGGGCCGCCACAAAAAAACAGGAAAAGCAGAAAATGCTGAAGCGGCTGAGTCTTAAATCTCACCCATAGCAGTGGAGGCTCAGGGGAGGCTGAGGACCGCTGCTTAGTGCTGGGGCCAGGTGATAAAACACTGAACACACACCATTCAGAGATTACACATGGGGCACAGTAGGACAAAATAGTCATTTGGAAAACAAGTTGCAAATGGCACTGGAATACCCCTAACACTGGTAACAAAAGGAAATTGTTGCAAGGTATATCGAAAGCCCACTGCTTTGTCAACAGTGCAACATGGCAGACAGTTGAATACGTTTGATATGTTCAGTTCATTATTTGAACAAACTCAGTTCTGCCTATAGATGAGCCATAATCAACCAGCTAGTTTGATTTGGTTTTAAGACCAAACAATTATTACAATATACTGTAATTCCAAAATAACAAATAAAATAACAAAGTTCCAACAAAATTCCAATAAAGATGTCATCGAGCAAATTCTGTATGATACCTCTTAATACCACTGTAACAAAAATCTCAATGTGAGAGATGAGCTTTTTCAAAGCTGTTTTTGCATTTCTGACATTTTTCACAAAATCAAAATACAGCACTGATTTACAGCACAAAATACAGCACATACAGCACAAAACTTCACTCTATAAGTAAAGAATATGATTTAGGGGTGTGCACTACGACAAAAATATTAAATCACAATACTTAAGCCCTACGTAGATGGAACAAAATTTACACGGGGTCCTGGCGTAATTTTCTCTTTTACAGAAATAAATCACAGACTGAAATATTTACTGATTTTGACTAATCTCAATTTCAATTTACATCCAGATTCACATCAGAAAATAATGAAATCTCATGAAATATAACTTTTGAAAACAAAAATCATTTTTTTTTTAACTCACTCTGGATAAAATGCTAAATGCCATTAATGTAAATGTAAATGTAAATGTAAATTAACTTCTTGTTGGAACCAGCCTCTTTCCACTGTTGTGAATGTGATCATATGATATGAGTGATTCAGTAGACACACGCTTCTACAACAGTCAGATACAAATATTTGGACATTTTAAACGTTGACATTTAGGTCAATAATTGATACTACTGAATACAATGTGAAATTAACTTGTGATATGTAAATTCAGCACCAAAAATGTTCTTCTATTGTTACAAGACATATTGTAAAAATAGCAGAACCCTTTTTGGTGCTATATTGAACCCTTTTCAAAAAGGCTCTGTATAGAACCCCTGCCCATTCTCCATTAATCTGACGCAAAGAACCATTCAATCATGTGAAAGGTTCTTTGAGTGTTCCTTGTTCAATATAGAACCAGTTACTTTATTGAAGAACCCTCATTTTTGAGTGTGTAGGAGGTTCTGTCAACATATTAGCTGCTTCTGTCTGTGTCAGTTAAGGACATTAGGGAGAAAACATCTTGTGTGGAAGAGATTTCTCATTAGCATTCTGTAGTGGACAGCTGTAGCTTTACTGATTTCTCTCAGCTATTTCTGGCACGCTGAATCTCATGACTGCAGGTACGTGACAAAAAAAAAAGCTCGTGGTCTACCTGTCTAACTCCTGCTGTGCTGACGGAGGCTGTGAGCCTGGGTGAGCAGCCTCTGTGTCACACCTACAGCAGGCAAGCCATTTCTGAGGTTTTTATACTTTAAGAAACTAAAGCAGAGCATGCAAAGTGGTGTGAATTGGGTCAACATCACTGATACTGTGAGCCAGATAACTTTAGATAAGTCGTACAAAACTGACGTGATCATATTAAACTACTATTGTTTAGACGTTTAACATCTTTATTTCGTTTCATTTACCTGTGGCATTTCATTACCTTAGTAACTGCTGCTCCGTTTAAGGTGAAAATGTGATAATTAGCCAATCTGGTCTTGTAAAGAAAGAGGAAAGCTTCATTAGTCATCTGGTTAATAATGGTTCATATTTAAAAAATAAAATGATAAAATGATCCTCAGTGTGCTGTCTTTTAATCATTTTGATGCTGGAAACTTATGATAATATTTTCATGTCTGAACGAGTTGCTGTGGAACACCTTAAATCAGTAACTACCAGCAACTTTACATCATATATCATGCTATCTGCTCTGCTGCTTTTATTTTCATAATTAATTAGATGCCTTAAAATAATATCAAGATAAAATCACAATAACTCAATTTACATCATCACCCAGACCTATTATAAAAAGAGTGTCATGAAGCTATGTTTCTTTTCCAGATATAATAAACAAATGAGAAACAATTAATCTAACACCCTGTGTTCAATCCAATGAACAGCAGGTGATCACACACTCACAAGTGGTTTTAATAGTTTGTCACAGTACTGTTTCAGTATCACTTGATTCTACACCCAGTAAAGGAACAGGAATTCATATTTTATTCAAGACATCCATGGCAGACAGATAGTTGTATATTAGAGTGTGAATAGTATATTATCATTATTCTGTAAATACACATCACCAGACAAGTGATTCCATAACATCTGTCCAGCCTAAAAACAAGCTGGTCTATACTTTTCAATTATGCACACCCTAACAGAATTATTCCACATTTGGTGAATTGTGAAAGATTCACACACGCCGCCACTTTGAAACGCGGGTTTGGTGAAAACCCTTTTTCGTCTAATCCACAAGAGACTCAAGATTATTTTCATAAACAAAAGCCTCGGTTATGAATGTAGGCCAAGCTGATTTCAGAGCATATGCTGGGGACAATAGAGCCCAGACCAGAGCCAGCACACTGCCTCGCTCTTCTCTGTCAAGACAGGCAATTTCAGCTTTATGTGATTTGGCACGCTGTATTTTTGTTTTGATAGAGCTAGTCTCTTCAACTCTCAGAATGGAAGTAATGGGTATCAGAAACATGTGATTTTAGCAGCGTGACAATGAGACTGGAGACGGGTTCTTTAAGACAGGGGCCAATTAAAGGAGAGAGATGGAAGAGTTATGGCTTGACTATGGTTGGAATATGTGTTAGCATGTGGTTTTGAGGATGAACTCAGGATGCAGCAGCACTCTGGAAAAAAAGCTCCAAAGGGGATGTTGCGGTTTGACATTTTCATGGTGAGACAACCTAGCCAAAAATGGTTTGTTCATGGTTTCACAGTTTTAACACAATATACTGGCTCCTTGAACACAAGTTAGACTTTTTTTTTCTTTTTCCTCTTTAAGCACAACATAGAATATTTATTATGAATAAATAAAAAGAATACTGTTAAAAATAAATAAATAAATAAAATAAAATAAGTTGTAAGGGTGGGTTTTCACACCTAAAATCCAGACCAAGGTCCAGACATTGTATACTTTTGACCCAGTTAGGTCGGGATTCACACTGCAGTTTAGTGAGTGCACCACAGAACCTTCTACATTCTGGCATGATCATCTACATCTTCCTCTCTTGCCTATACACTAGCATGTTATCAGTGCAGCGAGTTATTCCTTTCCAGCTGCCTTTGAATGCAGACGTATGGCACGGCAGAGTGAGCATGACAATTTGTTGTCATTCATAAACATTCTGTTACTTTATGTTTATTAATAAGGGTTCATCTACAGGGCAGTTAACTTGTGACGATAGCCTGCCTCAACTTCCTCAAGGATCTGAAATTTGAACCACCCAAAAAGTGAACCAGTGAACCACTGCAAATGAACCAGATGATGGTCAAGTTGATTCTGATCGAGACCACCTCTTTAGGTTGGACCAAATTCTGGTCCTTTGGTCTGGACCGTGATCCGAAGCACCTTTCACACCAGCTATTTATGTTCGCACCAAACTGAAATGTTTGAAAGTCTGGCCCAAACAGGTTAGGTAAGAAATGAGATGAGATATGCCAAACGTCACATATGCTATATATATTCTCTAAGTTCAATAAAGTTAATGAATCTAATTAACACATATAAAGGAAAGTCACATATCACTTGAAGTGCACTAAGGATAGAAATGAGCTCAGCTGACAGACATGAAGTCTCAAGGGATGCTCAGAATCCACATGCTGATAGTTACACTTTCACCAATTAACAGAAGTATGTACTGTTGGGCTTCTTGCAGCAAAACTAGTGAAATAAATAAACAAACAAATCAATAAATGACCCAACAGATCCACCACTCCATTCTGCGACCATCTTGCTTAAAATGTCATACAAGTTTAGTAGTTCTCGAGTATTTTTATGCGTCTGTTGTACTACTGTTGGGGACTTACACCTAAGTTTTCACTCACCCTTATACCTGTATAATGTGATGCGACAATAAACTTGATTTTATCAGGTTCAGTAAGAACAGTTACAGTACACCAAAATGCAATCTGTCACAGATTTGAGGGGGTGGGGGGGTGGGGGGTGTTAATGGGAAGAGGCTGCTGCTAAAATAGGAACAGTGGGGTGGAGTAAACCATACACACACATGACTGTCTTAAGCTCCAATGTGTAAGATTAAGCATCATAGTACCCAGGAACAAAAATTCCATATGAGGGTAAAGACAAATAACACTGTGTGCATTTAAAAATTCTATCCACGATACACTATATATACAAATGTTCGTGGACACCCACGCAAACACAGCTTGTCTAGGCCCTGTAAAGAAGTACTGACAAAAGAACAGGGCTCTCTGGAGCAGGTAAATATGAACTTATTGGCAGAATTGGGCTTGAGGTGTATACCTACAAACAATGGAACTGTGCTCTCTGGAATGATGGAGCCCATCAAGTCATCCAACCTACTGACAACACCAATGTTCTTGTCAGTAAATACAGCCAAATCCTCAGAGCAATGCTACAAATCCAGTAGAAAGATTTCCCTGACCAGCATAAACAGTTACTCCAACTGAAGCAGGGTAAATTCTTTTCTATCCCCTTGATTTCAAAACAAACAATGGATGAGCGTGTGTCCCAATACTATTGTCCATGTAGTGTAAACTATAAAATGTACATGTAAATATTTTGTGTCGTAAAAAAGGGAGTTGGCAAAACCTGCCTATATAAACCTAATGAATATTTCCCACCCTGGTGAGATAATACATTATGCCATGCATTATGGCTTCAGCATGCTCTCTGTCTCTCCCCGTCTTCTTCTCTTTCTCTTTCTCTCATTAATAACCCCCTGTGTTAATGACTCTGCCATGGCTATATTCTGAAGCGGGCAGCTGCAGACATCCGGAGAGAAGCAGCGTTTGGGCGTTTGGTGTGAGGCCAAAGGAGCCCCAGTGCCATTAGCCTGTGACACTGGACTCTGACGAGCAGCTGTCCCTAATACCCCCCAGAACAGATGTGCTGCTGCCCTTTCATCTCCTTACGGGAGCAAACGGCGAGTTCGCTGCCGCTGCTGCCAAAAATAAATCAAGTCAGAGTATGTTTCCATTGTAGTAATGGAGATTAATTCGGAAACACCCGGATTAAGATTAACCCGAAGAGCATGAATCACCGGGCTGGCCATTTATTGTAAAGGTCTATGTCTGGCCTAGTCCTGCACTGATGGCTGAAGTTATTAGGCTTCTGTCAGACACAACATAAGAGGGGTGTGTGTGTGTGTGTGTGACAGAGAGAGAGAGAGGAATTAGACAGATAAATCTGAACAGCTTTTGCGAAATCAAATTAGCGCCCTCTCAATCTTATCAGCTGGGCATTTTTTTTTTCCCAGCCTGTTTTTCTTTTTTTCCCCAGTGCTTGAATAGTCTATTGAGAAACTCTCTCTCTCTGTGTCTCTCTTTCTCTCTCACCATCATCGCACCATTAAAAACAACACAATGATCCTCCCAATAGATCTTCAGTGTCAGATTATTCAACAGGAGACTGATGAACCCTACTCAGCTCGACGCACTAAGTGGATGTATCACAGCCATGCTGAAAACAGTCCCTCATTAACACATGGCTATAGAGAATCAACAGATCAAACACACACACACACAGACACACACACACACACACACACACACACACACACACACACACACACACACACACACACACACACACACACAAACACACACAACCTACTGTCGATTCTACACACACACACACACACCACCTAGCTTATGTTGCCTAAGCCCCCCTCATGTTACAAAACCAGCTCTGACCCACTGAGACATGGACTTCTTCCTGTAATTTGTGTTACAGCAGCTCTTCTCAGGGATCAGGCAGGCTAGCCTTCTCTCCTCATGTGCATACAAGGAAACCTGCACAACACCTGCCAGATATTTTGGAGATGTTCTGACCCAGTCACCTATCCATCATCAATTTGAACCTTATTAAAGAATCTCGAGTCCTTATGCCTGCCTATTTTTCGCCAGCTGTGTAATATATCAGTGGTATTTTCTTCAATTCACTGTTGTTATTGCTGATCAATGTTAAGGCTAAATGGTGTCCATATGAATTTGTAAACTGTTGTTTGCATGATTAACTGATCAACAGAATACTACAAAAAAAAGATTTTAAATAAAATATTTGACATTTCACTGAAAGCATATTTTTCATTCTCCTGTGAAGTACTGAATTATTGAACGCTATATTCTGCACTAGACTTCCATCGCAAACTTGCACTAGAACTATGTTCTGCGTTTTCTTCTTCTTTTTTTTTCCTCTAAAATGAAGTGCACACACCAAACCAGAGGTCTCTTGAAGTCATTTCTGAACAACTTCAGATTCCAACATCTTCAGTTAAAAAAAAACTGTAGAACAAGTTGTAGAGAAGTGTGTCCACCTTGAAAGAGTCTGACAGATGATCCAAACTTTTTTTTGTCTCCAAAATCAACATCTTCAACCTTGAATAAAGTTTGCTATCAGATCACAAGGACAAAGAAAAAGACTTTCTAGAACTAAGTTTTATGGGCCAATAAGACAAAGTTGTTCTGCCACAATGAAGCATTCAACCACAAAAACAATGTGCCACCAGTGTCCTGAATCATGATGGTAGCATCATGCTCCGGAGCTGTTTTGCTGCCACTGAAATTTGTATATTGAAAAAAAAAAAAAAATAGAATAATGAAGATTACCTTTCACAGAATACCTCTCTGATGACACCAACAAATATCAAATGTGGTTAAGTATGGACTTCCAACTAATTTCATTTTGCTGTCGGGAAATAACCAACCAGATATTTGCCAAACACTTGTTGATGGCTTTTAAAGGCAACCTGGTCAGAATGTAACACCAAACACACATTTTTACATGGCCTGTATGTATATGTTTGACCCGGTGTGCATAATTTTGACCCTGTGTTCATTTCAGAAAGTCCCCAAAATTTCAAATGAGCTGCTTCTTGTGGATTATGAGCTACATGGACAAGTATTGGGACATGTGCTGATTCACTGGTTCTTACAAAACCAAGGACTTTATCCTGCTTTTGTTGGAGTATACTGTCTCTAATCTGATTCAGTGACATCAGTGAAGCATTTAACCACAACCACAAAAACACCTCTTCCCCAACTCCCCAATTTATTAAGCTGGGTGGGCTTTAAGAGGGGCTTTAAGCTATAAGAGGGGCTTTATACCCCTCTAGCCAAAGCTTGGCATTAGGCAAAAGGTCGTGTTTACCTGATCCAGTCCTACTGTATTGGCACTATGTTTCAAAAAGATATATAGATAAGCTATGCACAAGCATTTGTGTCAGTGGGTGCACATTAAAATAGTTGAATGCAATAGAAGGGGTGTCCACAAACAGTTGGACATATTGTGTTTGTAAGATACATCAAGTACCTTTTATCATGTACAATTTGTACTTTCAACACTAAGCTGAAACTAGCAGCAGATTGTTTCAACTCAGCAGGGAATTATTAAATTCCTCCACTATCTGCATCCTTATCTTGAGTCAACCTGTTGAATGTATTCAACTTAAGCAGAGTTTTGACCTGCTGCTTTTGCACTCCTACTCAATAGCTCTATGTTTTCTTTTCTTCCATTTCAGAAACATAACGTTGAACTTAGTTATTTATATAATTAATCTAACACACATAACTATATAGGAGTTTCTGCTATTACATTCTTCTTTCCATTTATTTTACATACATTAAGCATTCTTGGAATTCAATTATGCACGTATAAAAAAAATATATAAAAAAGCAGAATTACCTCAGGATTGTTATTTTATGCCTATCTGCAAGTTACAGCTGACATTTTGCTGACATGCAGAGGTTTCTATAGCTTGAAGGTAAACTCTGGGTGTTCTGAGGAAATTGCAGGGATTTGATTTAGTCCACTGGCTTTGAAATTCACTGATAAGAACAGCAGGTATATTAGGTGTCAACATGGGAGGGACAAGTGACTGGAAAGAGATGAAATCAAGCAGAAGGTAAAACAAGTTAAGGATTCTCCTGTTACAAACCACAAGCATTTTTCTCTAGAAACAGCAACATCATAGCAGAGCGTGCTGCCTGTTTCTATTCTCTTTAAATATCTGCTAGGCCATCAGAGTGATGTCTAGCTGTTTCTCACCAGTTTTCATTTGATGTAGAGAAGCAGAAGGCTGACCTTAGGAGGAAATTGCCAGCAAAGGGCCTGCACAGAAAGCCCTAGGCTGACAGTGTGGTTCCTAGCAGTCTACGCCAAGTACACAAGCAACAACCCAATAAATCACGCCCATTTCAGCTCTCACAGCTGATAAATGAGAACAGGTTTGATCTAGCTGGCTGCCTGACAGGATGATACTATCCAAATCGCACGATTACACTGAAACTCACACTGTGGGCCTGCTTCATGCTTGCGTTCTTAATTATGTACAGAACTGCAGAGTCATCGTGTGTAGATTTTGAAGGAAGCTTTACATGTGCGGTTCAAAGAACTGCAGCCAGCTTTACCCGAGAACCTGACAGTGGAGATGAGTCAGTGCTCCAAAGGTGAAGAGAGGTTTTGAGACAATGTACTGAATAATTCAGAGTTTCTCGCTTGGTACAAATAGCCATTTTTTCGCTGACACACAGCATAACCTGTGTTTTTCTGCCCGCATGGTTCATTTGGCCCTGCAAAGGCAAAAGGCTCTTCTTCTGACTTTAAAGTTTAATTTGATCCACTGCACTTTGGAACCATTCTGCAATTAATCCACTTTGCAAAGGAAACACCTATGAAAATTTAATTATATTTCTCCATTAATTGTTAAGATTGTTAAGTCTATAATATCCTTGTAGGCCTATGGGTATAGAGCAAGGAATCTCATAACTCATAACAGAGTCACTGCACTTTGCTGAAAGGTAGAGATGATAGAGTACATCATTGTGTGCAGCGGCTTTTGACAGTCACAACCCTTAATTATGATTTGTCATAAAAATTATGAGTCGCAGCCTTTCAAAATGACTTACTGTATACAACAGAATGCACTTGAGCACCCACGGTGACATTTATCAAACTTGGGGCTGAAAAATAATATCAGTTGCAAGCTCAGGGCCTACTTCCACATTTTACATTATTATGAAGAATTGTGGCCTGACATGGAGATGCACGATGGGCTGAGATGGACTTATTTTCTTGACATGGGAATGCTTTTGGGAAATTCCGATACACAAGATAAACATTTAGACTGAAGCGATCTTCTCTTAAGCTTGTTTTTCTGTCTTCTTTTTCAGGCATTTACCCTCCCTTCCTAAAGTATTGGAACAGTGAGGCCAATCTCTTTATTTTTGCTGTAGACTGAAAACATTTGACATTAAAAGATGAAGACAGAAGATCAACCTTTCAGCTTTTATTTACAGGTATTTTCATCTGGATCTGATTCACAGTTCAGCCTTTTGTCTGAACCCACCAATTTTTCATGTGAGCAAGTACTGGAACATGTGATTAACAGACATTTTTTTGTTGTTTTTTTGTCCATATGTGTCCTGTTTCATTGATTATTCAAATAATAACTAGTGCTGAATGTCTACACTCAGTATTTGATACACTGCCAATTTTGCAAGTATTCCCACCTTCAAGGAATAGAGAGGTCTGTCTCAACTGTGAAGCATGGAGGTGGAAACATTATACTTTGGGGATGCTTTACTGCAAAGGGGACAGGACGACTCCACCGTATTGAAGGGAGGATGGAAAGGGTCATGTGTTGTGAAATTCTGGCCAACAACCTCCTTCCCTCAGTAAGTTGTGGCTGGGCCTTCCAACATGACAATTACCCAAAACACAGCCAGTGCGAGTAAGGAGTGGCTTCATAAGAAGTCTTTCAACGTCCTGGAGTGGCCTCAGCAGTCTCCAGACCTGAACCCAATAGAAAATCTTTGGAGGGAGCTGAAACACAATGTTGCCCAGCAACAGCCCCAAAACCTGAAAGATCTGGAGACGATCTGTATGGAGGAGTGGGACAAAATCCATGCTGCAAACTTGATCAAGAACTACAGAAAATGTCTGACCTCTGTAACAGAAAACAAAGATTTCTGTACCAAATATTATGTATAAATATATGTTTTTCTATTGTTTCAAATTCTTATTTCATGCAATAAAATGGAAATGAATTATTTAAAAACACAATGTGATTTTTTGTCTCACAGTTGAAGTGTACCTACAATAAGAATGACAGACCTCTGTGGGGAAAATAAGTATTTGATACAATCTGTAGTGTATAAAATACTTATTTTCCCCATTGTAAAAGCTCATGTCATGGCTTGGGCTAGCATGAATTATTCTGGGATGGGCTGATTAATCTTCATTGATGATGTAAAGCAGGATGGCAACAGTACAGTGAACTCAAATATTTTGTCTGTGAATTTAAAGAAAGATGCAGCCAAACTGATCAGGAAATCCATCATTATGCAGCAACATAATGATCCAAAACACACTGCCAAAACTACAGAGGAGTTCATCAGGGGCAAGAAGTGGAAGGGTGTAGACTGGCCTAATCAATCTCCAGATTTAAACCCTACAGATCTGCATTTTACCTGCTAAAGAGGAGACTGAAGGGAGTCACCTCCCAAAGCAAACACCAACTGAATACATTGCAAAAGAACAATGCAAAAGTTAAGTGATGTCAGTGGGTCACAGGCTTGATGCAGTTAGTGCAAGCAAAGGATGTTCAAGTAAATATCAAGTTTTATTCATTTTAATGTATTTTAAGTTCATCTGTTCAATACTTTTGCACACAAGAAAAATGGGTGGGTTCAGATAAAAGGTGCAATCTAATGAACTGTGCTTCAGATCCAGATGAAAATACCTGGAAATCAAAGCTGAATTACTGACCTTTTGTCTCACATTCATCTTTTAATGTCAAACACAAATATTTTTAGTCTACTGCAAAAATTAAGGAATTGGCTTCACTGTTCCAATACTTTTGGAAGGGAGTGTATTTTTTCTTCAGTAACTGCATATGATTGTGCATCTGGCAACTAGCTTACATTATTGGATAAACAGAAATCCTATGCATTTGTAATGAACCGCAAATGAAGGAACTCTACAGTAGAACTTGGCCTATTTAAGGGTAATCGTTGGGGAATTAATTGTCTACGACCATGCTGAGAGTAAGTAATACACGAGCAGTTTATAGCATATGGTCAATTGCTATCTATATAAAACTACAAAGGAGAAAATGAGAGAGGGAGGGAGGGAGAGAGAGAGAGAGAGAGAGAGAGAGAGAGAGAGAGAGAGAGAGAGAGAGAGAGCAGAGATGCCTTTGCTACTGTTCAGTGGCACATAATGAGAACTTCATGTCAATGTATGTGTTACAGCCAAATGTTACACCTGTGTCTAAAGTGACCTAATCCAGTGAGTCATGCGAAGATCCTGACTAGGCTAATGCTGTACAATGCGCCTTATTGACAAGGAGAGAACAGATATGACTCACTGGTGAAAACCTCAACATTAACATATAGGTCACACAAAATACTCTTGAGCTGGTTTTAACGATAAAGCATTTTAGTTCTAAAGTATTTTGACTTTGAGAATGACACACAACACTAATTCAGACCAATAAAAACATCTATACAAACATAACATTTTACCATAAAAGACCTGTGAACTTACAAATCACTTACCTGCTCCAAAACCAAAAGCTGTCCAATGAAAAAACAATGACTTTACAGGAGTGACTGGTCTCAACATTCCAAATTATTTACACCGTGTACAGAGCAGCTGCACGGTTTAGTGAATGCAGTGGTTCTATATAAATCCATAACAACTAAAAGATTCATAGACATGTTAAATGGCTTGTCTATGATGGAAAACCTCTTCTGTGGTGACATGCAGAAGTATGGGCACCCAAACCTACACTTGCTCTCTCTTCAAACTTTTATTCTAACTTCCTCAGCTACAGAACCTAATGAAATGCGTCAGGCGTGTTTAGATATTCCTTTAAAAACTTCAGATGCTGAAGGAGGTCAAAGTTGTGGGGGAAATAATCAAGGTCAGGTGTGCAGGTGTTGCTGCACAGTAGAAAAGTGCACCACCACTACTGAGTCTACTACTGCCAAGAGAACTCTTTTATAGTCAGTCAGGGATTATGGGTGGCCTTTCTGTCACTTGCAGAAGCAGTTCACTCTGAAAGTTTTATTGGACTTCGTCTAGACTATTATTGTTACATTAGACTCTGAAACTCCTAGCTGTCTTATTATAGCCTTCTCCTACTTTGTGGGCATCAACTATTTTATTTATTATTATTGTTATTATTATTATTACTATTTGATGATAATAACAATAACAATAATAATAATTAGTATTATTATTGTTATTATTAATAATAATAATAGTAATAATAATAACAATAATAGTAATAATAATAATAATATTAATAATAATAATAATAATAATAATTGTATGTAGATTTATCTACTTAAGCTACTTAAGGTTTGAGAACTTTGTATGGGCACATGATGTCATGGACTCAGGTATTAGGTTACATAAGAAATTGAGAAGGGAGGGGCTGTTTGTTCTCTTTGTTAGTGCAGTGTTCAAATTTCAAAATAAAAGTCTTGAGAAGGGAAAACACTGATGCAAACATGAACAATAATGGATATGCATGTTTGTTTTTATCATAGTCATAGAACTATGACTCGTCAAAACTTTTGCATTTTCAACTCAAAAACACTCAAATTGTTAGAGCAAGTACTTTTAATTTAACAAAACATGATCTAATTCAAGCAAATGTTTAAATTCTAATATTTACTAACATAGAACGTCCTGAAAATAATAGGTGTGACTGTCTCTTTACTTTTGACTTTAACTTTTTGGGGGAATAAAAGTACGTCAAAGTATGAAAACAGAAATCACCATCGGGTTCATAAGACAGCCACAGAACAAGGAGTTCCAAACTTCTGCATGCTCCTGTTTGTGGATTTGTATAGAAGGTTCTAGGTCAAATCACAGAAGCACAGTCATTAGACTCATGTAAATAATCAGGATGTCTGAAGCTCCACTGCTCACTTTTCCCTGCTTTATTCCATTTCCCTAAATCCCAGCAGCTTATGGCAGGACTGGTGTGTGTATGTGTGTGTGTGTGTGTGTGTGTGTGTCAGGTTGATTAAATACAGGAACAGAAGTGGATGGTGAGATCAGACTGAGTGCTGCTCTCAGTTCAGCTGGTGTGGAGCTGCAGTCTCCTGTAAACAGCGCTCAGTGTAAACAGCTCGTACCTGAGGAACACGGTCTCTCCCTGCCGGACGGTGATATTGTCCATCACTCTGTTGTCAGGCTGAGGGTCCCCCTGACTCCGGACCGGCAGACCTGCGGGGACAACAAACAGCAGCTTCAGACAGAGCAGCAGCCGCTTCCAGCAGCCCCACACTTCCATCTTCAGCTCCCGCTCCTCTCTCTCTCTCTCTCTCTCTCTCTCTCTCTCTCTCGCACACACACTCTCTCGCTCGCTCTTTCTCTCCCTCTCTCTCTCTCTCACACACACACACGCACACTCTCCGTCTCCCTCACCCCCTCTCTCTCACACTCTATTTTTTCTTTCACACACTCTCTCACTCTTTCTCTATTTCTTTCACAATCTCTCTATTTCTCTCTCTCCCTCAGCCCCCCCCCCCCCCTCTCCCCCCCCCTCTCTCTCTCTCTCTCTCTCTCTCTCTCTGACAGACGCTGGAGCCATCCGTCTGTTTGGAAGTGTAGAGATGTGGACGTGTAAACAGCATAGTCTCTGATACAGCACAGTCTATGAAACAACACAGTCCCTGAAACCAAAAAGTCTCTGAAACAGAAAAGTATCTGATACAGCACAGTCTCTGAAACAACACAGTCTCTAAAAGAGCATAGTCTGATACAGCACAGTCTCTGAAACAACAGTCTGTGAAATAGCACAGTCTCTGAAACAACACAGTCTCTGAAACAGCACAGTCTCTGATACAGCACAGTCTCTGATAGAGCACAGTCTATGAAACAACACAGTCCCTAAAACAAAAAACTCTCTGAAAAGTCTCTGATACAACACAGTCTCTGAAACAACAGTCTCTGAAACAACACAGTCTCTGAAACAGCACTATCTCTGAAATGGCACAGTCTCTCATACAGCACAGTCTCTGAAACAACAGTCTGTGAAATAGCACAGTCTCTGATACAACACAGTCTCTGATACAGTACAGTCTCTGATACAACATAGGCTCTGATACAGCACAGTCGCTGAAACAGCACAGTCTCTGAAACAGCACAGTCTTCGATACAACACAGTCTCTGAAATGGCACAGTCTCTGAAACAGCACAGTCCCTGAAACAGTCTCTGATACAGCACAGTCTCTGATACAACACAGTCTCTGAAACAGCACAGTCTGATACAGCACAGTGTTTGAAACAGCACAGTCTGATACAGCACAGTCTCTGAAACAACACAGTCTCTGATACAACACAGTCTCTGATACAACAGTTGCTGAAACAGCACAGTCTCTGATAGAGCATGGTCTTTAATACAGCACAGTCTCTGAAACAGTACAGTCTCTGAAACAGCACAGTCTCTGAAACAGTCTCTGAAACAGCAGAGTTTTTGATACAGCACAGTCTCTGAAACAGCACAGTCTCTAAAACAGCACAGCCTCTGAAACAGTCTCTGAAACAGCAGAGTTTTTGATACTGCACATTCTCTGATACAGCACAGTCTCTGATACAGCACAGTCTCTGAAACAGTCTCTGAAACAGCACAGTCCTTGGTACAGCACAGTCTCTGAAACAGCAGTGTCTCTGAAACAGCACAGTCTGATACAGCACAGTCTCTGAAACAACGCAGTCTCTGATACAGCAGTTTATGAAACAGCACAGTCTATGACAGATGCACGGTCTTTAATACAGCACAGTCTCTGAAAAAGCACAGTCTCTGATAGAGCACGGTCTTTAATACAGCACAGTCTCTGAAACAGCACAGTCTTTGATACAGCACAGTCTCTCATACAGTCTCTGAAACAGCCTCTGATACAGCACAGTCTCTGAAACAGCACAGTCTCTGATACAACAGTCTCTGAAACAGCAGAGTTTTTGATTCAGCACAATCTCTGAAACAGCACAGTCTCTAAAACAGCACAGTCTTTGATACTGCACATTCTCTGATACAGCACAGTCTCTGATACAGCACAGTCTCTGAAACAGTCTCTGAAACAGCACAGTCTTTGGTACAGCACAGTCTCTGATACAGCAAGTCTCTGATACAGCACAGTCTCTGATATAGCAGTCTCTGAAACAGCACAGTCTCTGATACAGCACAGTCTCTGATACAGCAGTCTCTGAAAAAGCACAGTTTCTGATACAGCACAGTCTCTGAAACAGTCTCTGATACCAGAGTCTCTGAAACTGCACAGCCTTTGATACAGCACAGTCTCTGAAACACCACAGTCTTTTCACACTCATTTCACTTCACAAAATTAAAAGTATTTTGTGCAGATTTCACAATTCAGTGTACAAATCAGATTACAAAACATTTAAGATGTTGGTTGCCACTGGCAGCCGGAGGCCAAAGGGACAGCGAAGTTAGAGGGACAGCAAAATTGGCCTCCTTTCCCTCTCTGGGTAGGTAGATGGCGCTCTCTCTCCACATCACACTCAAATTGTGTCGGCACAGGCATCAGTTAGCCAATGTATCAGAGCTATGGACCTGGTGCTTTCCTCTGAGTGTGTTAGCTATAATGTAACCAAATAAGTAAAAAGGGGGTGAACATTTTCGCAAGGCCCTGTACCAGCAAACAGCTCTGAAAGGCTATACAGATATTTCACGGGAGAAGGATTTGTTTACATTTCATCCAAAGGACTGAGAAATGGTAAGCTGGATGTAATCAATGAAATCAAGGCACATCAGCCTTGCCTTTGTTTAAATTGCCTTCCCATTAAAACAAGATAATATAATATAGGCTGGGATGATGAGGATAATCCTGAAATACATACTAAAGTAAACCATAAGCATTGTTTAACTCATATACAAATAAATAAGTAAACAAATGCATGTCATCATCATAAAACAATCCTGACTGACCTGGAGTTGCGAAAGTGTAAATTTACCAGTTTCTGCTGCTTTTCTTGGTGTGTTCACTAGCTTGACTAATTCAAAACAACGATGGTCGCTGCTACAGTCAACATAGCAGCAGCATCACATCAGGACACTTTCTTTCAGGTATGGCCAATCTCTTGTAGTGCATCTATTTCAAGGTGCATACATGGCCAGTAGAATAAGCCTAATGCCATCAATCCAGTGCCAAGCACACAGCATTGGAGCTGTGTTCTCGGGAGTGAAACAGCCTGCAACTCTTACCTTAACAATCAGTTGTAGTGGTATTTGTGAACCAGAACTCATTATCCAATTTCAGTACCTAACCCCAATGTTCTTGTGGCTGAATGGAATAAATATTCCAAAGCAAGTGTTCCAACATCTAAGGCCTACACAAATAAAGCAGAGGCCACCACTCTCAAGAGGGGAACAAATGTGATTTCATAAGACACCTTTGCACACAGAAAAACACAAGCTAATACTATCAGGTGTGTTCATGGTCATTCCATTCAAAGTAAATCAATGCAAGCAAGGTTAGTTTAAAATGTGATGACTGTTCAGATCTCAGATGGAAGCATATGATTTCTAAGGGCGATTAATGAAAGACCTCTCTTTTAAAACCTCCTTTTCTTCCCCTCACACAACACATACCTTTATCTTCAGATGTTCTTAAAGGGTTCTTAAGTGAAGGCAACAGTATAAAACAATAACAACTCAAAGAATCACTGTAATGCAAAAGGTGTCAAGGGCTACCCATAAAAGTAATGTTATTTAAGGAATGTTGGACTTTTTTGACGTATCTGGTGGTCTGTTCTTAGCAATTATATTAGCCATATTGCACACAGTGGAATGACTGATTTCTAATTGTTTTGAGGTCTTTTTAAATCATTTGCCAGACTCATCAACATCCACTGCATTTACAACCTTCTTTCTGAAGGTCTCAGTGAGCTCTTTGGATCTAACCATCAGGAGAAAACCAAAAAAAGGTCTGAAGTTTAAACAACTATTTTCAAATCATCTGCAGCTGATGTCCTGCACTTGATTCTAAGTATCAGAACTCTTCAGGACTGGGACTATTGTAAATGTTACCCATGACTCAATGTATTCCAGTCATTAACTTGTTCATGTCATGACACTTCTTGGAGGTGCAAAAATAAAACAATGCAGCATTTAAATGACAGACGGTCAAGTCAAAAGGTCCAGTTTCAAAACTGTTTAAAGAACGCTCTCTACAGCTTGGATCCACCTCTTAGAAGTGCATCATAACTGAGTAGCAACTCACAGCACAAGGAAGTGTGTGTTAATAATGTAACATCTGAATGTGTTATTAACATGTTGTTCACTCTGTATCAGCACAATGCAACAATGTGTGATGGACCTTTGCAAACAACACTCCCCCACAGTCCCAAACCTTTGAGAGAGAGGGAAAGTGATTAAAAAAAATGTTATATTATTGTCACTACTTCAGAGGCATCTGTGTTGAAGAAGATGATAGAGATCATCCTACGTGTCCAGAACTATTTGTTTGGTGATTAGATTAGATTAGATTAGATTAAATTAGTGAGCACATGTACAGAGCCAATGAAATGCAGTTAGAACCTAATCAGAAGTGCAATAAATAGAACTATTTACCTAAAGTGCTGTAGAATGCACGATGACTCACAGCACTGCAATGGTATTAGTCTCAAGTTGATCTAATGAAACTCAGTAGCAAGGCATGGTTGAAGAGAAGTTTATATACAAATAAACTAAAAAACAAATGTCACTTCCACTCACTGTCATTCTAAACCTTAGAGGCTCACGACTATTCACAATGGATCCCCAAATTCAAGTTCAATTCAGTTTTTATCAGGAAATCTTTAGAACATAGATTTCACATTTAAGACATTAACATTCACTGGCCTCCCTCAGTTAAACTAAAGGTTATTTAAGGGAAGACGGGAACTGGCCTTCCCAACAGGCTACTTCTCTCAGTTTTTTTGTTTGTTTGTTTTTGTTTAAATAAATAGCTTCTCAAGGCTAATGAGATAGGAGTTTAATTAAATACATTAACTACAATGTATATATGCCCTCAGCCTATACTGTAGATTGGCAATGTTCCTATACACTGAAATACCAAAAGCCATGGGACAGGAGTTTGTAAATTTCACTATGAAGTGATGTTACCTCAGGGGACAGCTTGGGAGCAAACACACCTGTGAAGTGTTAACTAGTGAGGTTGAACACAAGTCAGCATGCTCATGGCATTGAGACATTCTAGCAGATAGCAGATAACTGGGATATTCCAGTTCCATAGTTGTACGAACATTTTAAGTTCCTTGATCCAAAGTGTCATTTGTGTCTTATTTGAAGCATTTTCACTAATGAAATATGTCAATTACAGCAGCATATTATGCGAATTATTTTGGGTATGGCTTGTATAGGAATATGGTTTCAAGAAGGTGGTCTTAGGTCAGGCAACTAGAACAAACTGCTGACGACTTGTTTCCCACCAGTCAAAAACTGGAACCTACACAAGAATAAACGAATAAAGAAAAAAGAAACATCTAGACTAGTCCATTTCCGTACACTATATGAGGAAAAGTATTGGGATACCTGCTCATACATTGTTCCTTCTCAAATCAAGGGAATTCAAGGAGTTTGTCATGCGTTTGTTGGAGTAACTCTCTTTACTATCCAGGGAATACCTTGGACTAGATTCTGGAGCTCTGCTGTGAGGATTTGACTACCAGCTCAACTCATCCCTAAAGTAAATGGATGGAATTCTGTGCGTGAATTTGCACATTAGTGTCAGCAATGGGTGCAATGTAAAGTAACTGCATGCATTATTAGCTGGTGTCCACAAAGATTTGCACATAAATGATGGGCCATTTCTATTGGTCCACTGAGCACGAACCTTTCACATGACTTAAATACAATACTTATAAGAAAAGAAGATTTATAGTTTTGTTCCAATATAGAATATGTACATTAAGCTTATACTTTAGTCTCTCTCTCTCTCTCTCTCTCTCTCTCTCTCTCTCTCTCTCTCTCTCTCTGCACTATACACACAGTATGCTATATATGCAGAGTGACAGTAAGGTGGCAAATTATAATAGCTGCTAGGTAAAGCAGACAGAGCTGCGCTGTTAGCACACTTCTTCATGCTCACTGATCCACTCAGCAATGCTGCCTGGGCAGCGTTTGAAAAATGCAGTAGCAATGGGCATATTAGCCTTCACACTCCAGTGATGGGAATGGGAATTGGCTTTAACTAATACTCAGAGAAAACTGTAAGAAAATAATAAAGGGGGAAAAACACAAAACTCTTCTAATTTCATTCAACAGTAGTGCTTCAGAGATGCCTTATCATAGAGAAACTGACATCTTCAGGCTACTAAAGAATAAAACATGAAGGCTGGTGAAATGCAGAAGCTGTGGGCATCCACAACAAAAAGTTAGCAAACTTACAGCCCTGTCTCTGATGAACATTTACCTGTGTGCCTGCAGGAAATGTGGATTAAATGGGGCATATTTAGTGAGGAGTTCACTGTAGCTGCTGGTAGCACTACACTCCTCCGAGGCCTTTCTGATGTGCACCATATGGTTGCACTCTCTGGTTTAAAGATTGTGTTTGTCCACTGGGGACCCACGATAATCAGGTCTCGGTCACAGCAAAAAAGACTTCACAGAGAATGTCAAAGTACGTCTTACTGGGGGAATATAATTGTAAAGTAAGAGTAACTGATTAATTAATTTATTTTTGTTACAGTGAACACTGCTAATTGGAGCTGTCACATCAAACAGTTAGTACTAAAAGATGTAGGCTGCGATGCCTTCAGCATATTGGTGGGACACTGACTTCATGTTGAGACAACTGTAGTTGAGCTCCTGCTCTGGGCACTCAAGTGCCATATCAGTTGTTCCATGAGATGATGCAGGGAAAGCGTGGAAATGCTTTTTACAGCGAAGGAGGGAGACGCTTCAGATGGTATGAAACTAGATCATGAAGCTGTGGCTGAACACAGCCGGGGAGGAGGAACAAAATGATGAGAGATAATAAGACACAACGTTAGGGGTTGCTTGTTAAACTCGGAGACACGCACTTCACTTGCAGTTTTGATATACGATATGGTCTGAAGATTGCTTCTGTAGTTTTGCACTGAGGCTGCAAATCATATAATGCACATATTTCATTGAAAAACAATAGAAGAAATCACCTTAAAGCTTAAATTTAGTCTACATTTTGTCAGATTTTAGATAACAGGGTCAGAAACAATCTACTTGAGGTTCCTTTAAAATGCCACACAAGCAAGCATGTTATTATTTTCCTTAGTCAATCGACTTGAGTAAACTGTGAATTCCTTGGGAATATCTTGGAATTTTTTTTCTAATCAATTGGCAAAGGAGAGAGAGGAACTGGACAAGACTCTAAAGTGGCTGATATTTGGACTGGCCAATGATATGGGTCCTAACACTAATTACAGTAACCTTGTAACTCCAGCACAATACTTAAAACTACCATATAGAATCATATTTAATGATTTTATATAAATAGTGAGTATGTAATTCAGATGCAGTCACATAAGCCCATTTACAACCCTGTTATATATATGTATTGGCTGGTGTTTACTACCCTAATAACAGGAGCTGCTTACTGTGCACTGAACACTGAAGGTTAGCTGGCTTAGGATAAAGCTAAGATAAGATTCAATTGCTAACCTATAGCTTATTGTAATGCTCAGCTTCCCCACCACAGGGAGCAAGACTCCCATCTCCCTTCCCTGGTGGGCCGAGAGTTAAATCTCAGCCTCACTTTCATATGCTTCTGAAGTAACTGTTACATTTAGCCTTGAAAGACTAGAAGGGTGGTGTAAACATACTGATCCAAGACTGTAACATAATAGTCTTGAGGTTTTAATGTGCTGGAATTGTATTGGTAATGCTGGATTTTCTTCAGTGAAGACTGAAGATTGAAGTCATCACTTCCATCTACCAAGCCTCCATCACTTCCAGCTACACAATTTGTTTTATTATACCAATTACAGTTTTCCATTTTGGGGGATGTTTTAAAAGAGAAAACATTGGATACCAAATGTCTATTGTCTGATCTTCTACACCTACTAAAATATGTTGATATTTATATTTCAGATGGCTTGTTGAATGGGTGTTTATTCCAACATATACTTTATTTTTACCTGATTGCATGGCAAATGACAACGTGGTCAAGATCACTGGGGTTCCACAGTCTGGTTTGTGTTAGGTGAATTCTTTTACCAGTCAGAATGTGATTTTTACATTTTATTGTTCAAAACACTCAACCAAAATAGTGTTGCTCTCAACTTTACCAAGAAAACAGTAATTAGGGGAGAAAACAGCTCTGATAGAGCGAGTGTGTGGGTCCATGTGGATGTGAAAACAGTAGTTATATTTTAGGAGAGAACTCCAAGTGGTTTATGATTGGAATGCAATGGTGTACTTCCCTGTGTACACGCGCACACACACACACACACACACACACACACACACACACACACACACACACACACACACACACACACACACACACACAGAGGCCCTTCTGCATCTTCTCCTTGTGTCTTCCTGTCTATATCTCTCTCTGTGTATATACACACACACACACACACACATAGAGAGAGAGAGGGATGAGTGATGGCTCAGATCTCTATCATGGTGAGCAGAAGAATCTGAGCAGTGTGAAACAAAAGCTGTTAGCTAAGAGTGGAAGGGCACTTTGGAAAGGAAGTGACCATCACTTTCCCCAAATAAAGAAAGAAAGGCTGATGCTGCTGGACTCCTGTCTGTCCCCTGCCTGCAATAACATCCTGCTTCCTGACCCTGTTAAGCAGGTCACAGGTGCTTTAGTCTGACATGCATATGCTGTGGCTGGACAAGAATTTGACCAAAGCTAGTGGGATTATAAACAGAAATAAGCTGCTTTGCCTCGAGAGCAGCATAGAGTGACTAGATATGCACAGACAGTTGATTTAATCTTTAGCGGCATTTTAAGATTTTACAAGCAAATCCTTCTAGGAAACACATCCAAGACAATATTCATAGTGATGTTTGACAGGCTCTGAAAAATGGCCAAAAAAAAAAGAAATACAATATAACACAGAGTTTGGAGGCATTTCCACAATACAAGTAATCCTGGAAATTCCAGGGATTACTGCATAATATTAATCCCATGTTTTAAATAAGGCTGTATTTTTACTTTCTTTCCAGTAATGCCACACCCATCCATTCCTAGAAATCCCAGAGAGCATTAATGCAAATCTCTCTCTCCCAGCCTCATTCCATCACTCAGCACAATGTAAGCCATCATGGCTATCTGTTAGTTGATGTAACAGAACTGGCAGTTAATACTCTCTGCCAAGTAACTGGCAGCTGGAAAAATGTGGTTGGCCAGCTTCTTGTGTCTCAGAGGACACTCCCGCTAGCCATCATCCTCCCAGTTCTGATAGCATCATGTGATATAGGGAGTCCTGGCTAATGGGTGGGAATGGGGAGAAATTGAGGGAAACAATAATAATACAATAAGATAATTGTGTAATGGGCTGATATCCAATCCAATTCAATTCAATTTGTCCTATATGAATTGAATTGCTTTGATTAGCTATATCATTGTAAAATCAGTAGCTGATGTACAAAATATCCAGTAATGTAACCATAACAAGATGTTCAGTAACGTGTCTTTGTCTAAAGAAGAGTTACAGCTCTGTTTACTGCTTTGATGGTAAGGGATTGTGCTTATTAAGACAGGTATCTTTGAGAACCTTCATTATGTGAGCTTTAAGTTCAGGTCCATAGCTAGCACATTGTGCAGTCCCATCAAGCCATGATGTGTTGTGCCTGTGCTTGTATGCGCATCTGGCACTCCATATACATAACATACTGTAGGCACAGTAATAACCACTGCAACATTGCAGCAAATCTCTTTTAATGTAAAGTATTAGGAACTGTTGTGCTGATCATGGAACAGCACTTGAGTGTCATGTTGCATGGATCATTAAATGAAACAGTAATCCATGTGTCTAAAATATATCAATGTGTTTAAATCAAAGGGCTTAATTCCATAACTAGAACTTGGCTAACTAGCTCAGCAGATGCCTCATTTGTGGTGAAATCACAGTAACACGTGGCCTTCAGTGCCTTGTAGCAAATCGCTTTATTATAATACAGGCTGATGTTTCAGTGTTCTAGAAATACTGATGATGATCCTCAAGATAGAGATGGGCAATATGAACACATAAAACCATATTCCAAAGTATTTGAGCTGAATGGCAACGTATGATACAATATATGATGAGTAAAATACAATGTGAAAAAATAAGGACACGCCATGAGATCCTCTATTTTTAACTATATTTAAACATATTGAAATGTGAACTTCATGTCTTCTTATACACACTAAGTCGTCTTCATGCCAGAGCTCTGACTGAAGCCCCTTCTATTGTCTGTATGTGAGAACATGAGTGGGCGCAGAGGGTAGAGAGTAGTGTACAGGAGGAGCTGAGGACAGGGGGTGGAGCAGAAAATCAGTTTTTCAGAAGATTGAAACTAAATGTTGTTAAACTTTAAAACATGATATAAATGATATCACCCGAGCCCATATCCCACTCTGTTTATATCCTGATATCAGCATAAATATTGATGTATCACCCAGCCATAACTCAGACATACTAAAATATTACCAAGTGCAAAAAGACAGGTGACACAAGTACATCTCCATTATCCTGGAATTAATAGACATTATGAATACTACTTAAGATATAAATTTTACACACACAAGATTCAAGATTTGCATAATGAATTTAATTATAAGTACTGCAGACTATGCCTTTAAGTAAGCCATTACATGCATTAATAAAAGACAAAAGAAGTCCACTGAAGAGTTCACTGCATTAGCATTCCCACGGTTGCTAGAAGTCCCAGACATGGAAATAAGTCACGCTCCGATCCTGTTGCAAAACCCTGATAAGCGGAATTGTCTCTATCTGAAGATCTTTACAGTAATAAAGTCAGAGAGGCAGAAGGAACATTTCCTGGTGCCTACTAGGACAGAAGCAGATTAATGGAAATTATGAGAGTGAATGAAATGGTAGCATGATAATTTACCTCGACACTTGCGCGAGAGATAAACCCAGGGAGGAAGGCTTCACAGTAACCATGCTGACATGAAGGGTCTTTCTTGGCTGTCGTGCCTAAGATCACAAAACTGAACCCTTAGCTTCAGAGAATGTTAATAATTTCAGGCCCTGATAAGACTACTGGCTGTGAAATGAATTTCCTGTAACCAGAGTATCACATTGATTAGATTAGATATCTACACAAATGCAATTACCATCTTCTACAATTAGCAGCAGGGTTCGGAGTAATGCACCAGATCGAAGGCTGATCTTCCCTGGCTGCAGTATAATCAATTGTAAACTTCAGTCCAATCAGGCATACAGGTAACTTCTACAACGATGGACACATATATAAAAGTAGACATTCCATATAGACCAACAGTTTTGGTTAACAGGCCATAAATGTAGAATACTCCTGGATAGGGCACCAGACATCACAGGGTACCACACACCCATTCACTCTTGCCCAGGAGCAAGTTAATATAGCAGCTCACCTATGTCTATTTGGAGCACAGGAGGAAACCAGTGTACGTAAAAGAAGGAAACCCATGTGGGCATGAACACATAAAATAGCCCAAACTCTGCACCAAACTCAGTACCTGAGGGTCAAAGCCCCCATGCTGTAGTCCTGAAATAATTATATATATATATATGTATGAGTCCATCTAAAGAGGTATTGGCTGATGCTCAGCATTAAGAGATTCAGATTCCACTACAGAACAAAATAGTTTGATCAGAACATCCAGAACATCAGAAAAATATTTTCCAAGATGTTAAAAAAATATGAAATGACACTAAAATCAGACAGATTCTACTTTGTGGATAGATGTCAAATCTAACTATGCACCTGCACTCAATTAATTTATAACATTAACATTAAATCAAACCTCTTCCCTTTTGATTTTTAAATCTTAGAAAGACTTCTGGGAGCTTTTTCATTGCGGTTTTGATTTATCAAGCGCTGAAGGCAAAAATCCCTTGCTTCCCAACAGAGTAAATGCCTATATGTTACATAAAGTTTAGCTTTATGTCAGTTTTTGTTGCACCGCACAGCCTAAATCTGATGCACCATTCGCTTGATGCCACATTCTCAATTCAGTATAAAGCTGAATATGTGTAATGAGCTAGATTAATGTGTGCTAAATAAGGTAAAATGATAATGTCTTGATCCGCAAAAAAGGCAGATGTTCCTGGAAATCAAACATGTTGTTTACTATTAAATAGGCTATTCTAAAGATCAAAGTCATTAAACAGGGAAAGGACAGTGATGTGTGAGCAGAAATAGAATGCATGGGCAAACCAATAACTTGGAACAAAGAACCAGGGTCAAAACCAGAAAGAACAAACGCATAATATGATCCAGAGCTGGCAACAAGAAGAGCAGAAACAGGTCAAAACATGGGGGAGACTAAACAAAGATCCACACGATATGCAGTTGAGAACAAAGGCAATACTTCGCAACATGAGAACAAACAGAGCAAGTACAGGGCATGATTACAAACAGGTGGAAATGATTAGAACTCCAGGGATCTGATCTGGGATAGTGTTCGTGATTGGGTTGTTGAGAACTCGTGACTGTGACGTGACAATCCGTTGAATCTTAGGTGCTGGGAGTCAACAGGCTGGTAGTGTGACAGCTACAAGACTGGAGTCTAGAACCCTTGTTCTAATGTTTCAGAGTTTTATTGTCATTAAGTAATATAAGTGACATTTGCTCTATTAAACATCGGGGGATTTTTATCCATTAACACGCTGAGCTGCTGTATTCACTCTGATCACTGTCAAAAGTAAACAGTAACCTCCACATTATATTCAAGCTTCTGGAAAAGTAGACTTTATGTATCCAGCTCTTCGAATCAATTCCTAACCTCAAGGCTCAACATCAGACCCCTATATCCACAGGGCACCAACGTTGACTGGATTGTTGAGCATAAAAATGATGTAAACCATGTGCCAGTGTCTGCACAAGCAACAAATCTCAGCTAAAAACAGCATGAAATGTGTTGGTAAATTCAATGCAAGCACACCAACAGTATTTTTCCTGCTGTAAATAAAAAAGTCAATTGAATAAGTGATAATTGAACTGATGAATATCTCAGCCATTATGTGTTTTTCCAACAGCCATGTACACGTTGTAGAGAACAAAAACACAGACATTTGTTTTTCATCAGAGATTAAAGAAATATCTGACATCCATCCATTAACCAAGTGCTATTTAAGACTGCAGAGCTAATTAAACCATATAGCCACTGATTTTCATTAACCTGTGTCAATGTCCAAGCTGACACAAACCCATTAATGTGTTTTCAATTCTAAGCACCCAACTTACCTTCCTTTCACCAATTATCATCCATCTTTTATTGCCCCTTGTAATGCCATTAGATCTGATATCTGCACTGTAGAGCATATAAGAGCATATAATCAGTACCCATCTACTTATAATAGTAACACTTTATGTAAAAGCCTTCACAACAGGGACTTCTGTGCCATGAAGCCCCTGTTCAGGTGGGCTTCAAATGAAGTACACACAGACACAGCTGAAGTAAAGTGAATGGGGTGTATGAATATTTAAAACGATAAATGAGGTTTAAGGAGGCCCTCAAATTAAAGGGACAATATATAAAAGCTTGGTTTTTGAGCAATAACCGCACTCTCTTGAAGTGAGTCAATATATGTGTCCTTTCACATGGAAATTGTATGACGTCCCTGTGTTTAAGAATGAGACTCCAGCAGGTGTAGGACTCGATTTAGGATTTGATTTAGGGACATTCACATCTTTACAAGAAGCATATTTTGAACCTGAATGGAAGTCTATTCAGGGTTTAGGATTGTGACAGAACATTGCTTAAACTGTCCACAAGATGTGAAAGATTTCTAGGCCTGATTGTAAACAGCCACCTGGGCTTTTACAGATGGAGAACAGATGAGGTACTTCATGCAAAAACAGACACAAGCACAAAAAGTAGACTCACACTGAGGAAAAGACATTTGTTCCAGCAGCACTGTTTAGCACACCGCTGAGGTCATGCGGAAATGCTCCTCAAAGCAGCGGAGAAAATTGCATGGTGAAGACACAATGATATATATTTCCTTCTTTTTATGGGGCAAAGCTCATTGTTTATTGTTATCACTCTAAATATAGATGTACGTGAATCATTTGCAATGTAGATTTTGAAGGGAAACTGACTTAAAACAGACTAAATTATGGAGTAGACGATATTTTGCAATAAAATAACGCCCCCGCTCCAACGTGCTCGCTCTGCGACTATCTCCTGCTCCTCTAATCGCCATGGAGATCCTCTACAGTGGAGGAGTGAATGTTACTCCATAATGAGCTGTTCCTGTTGAATTCACAGCAGCTACTTAAATAGACTTGTCATGTTAGATACGCCTGCAGACATATTAAAAACCCAACACATTCCTGCTTTGTCTTGACAAATACCAGCCGTAATTATCTCTTTTCACTCTTGCAAGCAATTGCTTTAGGAGTATTTATTCTGCTCAAATCTCAACAACATGCAAAGGGATGGGGGTAGGAGCACATGCAACTGAGATTATGGGACTCAACAGGGCTTGACATAGAACATGTAGCAAAAAAAAAAAAAAAAAAATCTGAAATGTAAATGCTGAAATGCCAAGAAATATATAAGCAAATGTATTGACCTTTTGTCCACTTTGACTTCAGTATGAGTATAAATAAGGGGGGGCAATATGGTAAGCATTAAGGGGTTTGTTGGGGGGGGGGGCTGGGCACCATCTCAGTGGTCCACACCCATAGCGGCCCACTGTGACTTTTCCAGCTTGTCCCGATAGCCAGTTTAGTGAGGCCAGTTGTCGACCACATACATTTTAGGAGGCAGAGAAAACAGCAGACTCCCCACAGACATTGACCCAAAGCAAACCTACAACCCCAGACCCGTGGAGATTATTTCATTATATATTTTAATAGCAACAGTATGTTATATTTTAAATGAAAAACAAAAAGTCTGATAATGAAGTGTGAAAATAATAAAACATTGCCAAATTCCCTTCCCCTAGCTCTGTGTACCATCCCTTAGAAGAGAAGTGATAAACCCACTTTAGCTAAAATGCCACACTACACAAACTCCAATCTCAAGGTTGTTTATTGAAAACAACATACTATTAGCACATTTTGGCCAAAGTGTACAAGTGGAACAGTGGCTGTATGACTAACAAAGCATTCAGGGCTACTGCTGACTATCAGCCGCTGTCAGCTACAATAATAATAACATCCCAAAAAAACTATTCATGAACAGTGTCGGCGAAACCCTTCAGGTTTACACAAGCTGCATCCCAGCTTGAGATAGTCTGCATTTACTGGACACTACATCACAGGAGGCTCTTCCAAAGTGAAGGACCCTTCACCCTTTAAGTTAGATAGTTTTCACCTGGGAACAGCAATCTTTAAGTCTGACCACAGATTCACAATTGGATTAAGGTCTGGACTTTGACTTGGATATTCCAATACATTTACCCCTGTCTGCTTAAACCACTTGAGTGTTGCTTTAGCAGTATACTTTGGGTCATTGTCCTGTTGGAAGGTGAACCTTCGTCCCAGGCTCAAATCACTGACAGACAAACAGGTGTTTGCTCAAGAATGTCCCTGTATTTAGTGCCACCCATCTTCCCCTCAACTCGGACCAGTTTCCCATTGATGAAAAACATCCCCACAGCATGATGCTGCCTCCACCATGTTTGGAATGGTGTCTTTAAGGTGATGAGATGTGTTGATTTTAGTGTTTCATTTGGTAGCTGAAAAGTTCAATTTTGGTCTCATCTGACCAGAGGACCTTCCTCCATACATTTGGGGAGACTCCCATGTGCTTTTTGGCAAAATGTTTCCAATATTTGTTTTCTGCCCACTCTAGTGGTGCCTCTTGCCTAAGTGTGTTGCAGCCTCTGGAGCCTTTCAGAAAAGGTGTGTACATACTGACAGATCATGTGACACATGGCATACAGGTGGAATTCATTTATATGTATCAATGTGTACATATACATACAGTATGTATATATATATATATATATATATATTTTTTTTTTTCCCCTCACTTCACTTAACTTCACTAACTTTTCATGATTATTTATTTGTAGCTGCATGAAACACAATTCAGATATAAGAAAAACACCAACAACATTTAAATACAAGTTGTAATGTAACAAAATAGGTAAAAAGCCAAGGGGATGGGGGTTTGAGGGGGTGAATACTTTCGCAAAGGCACTGCAATCTCATTACACTATTCAATTTGTGAGAACTATTAAGGAGGAGTTTTCAGAGGAAAGTCCTTCCAAGGACCCACCTACCTCAGCTACAGCTGTGCTAAAACACTGTTATTAACATTTAGTACCCAAATACAAACTGTATAGATATTATCTTACAGATTAGTGACATTTATTTTGCCGAATCAGAACTCTAGTTTCATTGTTTAGAAAGTCCCATCCTGCAAGACGTGGAGATTTTGTTTGCCTGTGCCGCGCTCTTCAGAACACTGATTATAGGTTTCATTGCCAGGCCAGACTAGAACCTTAATCAGGCCAGGTTGTATGTTTACCACCCCCTGGTCTTATTTAAGACTGATTTATGCAAATGAGCTCTGTTCTGATTGGCTACTCCTAGTTTAAAAATCAGGGCTGAAACAGTAGCAGTAAACCTTGAATGGGTGGAGCTAAACTGCTGTAAGATGAACAGGCAGGAATATGTGAATGTATATTTTAGCGATGCTTTGCAGCTTCCAGATATAGACCACATGCAATCAAGTTGACTACACATTTGGAGAATATAACACTGTCTGCCACTGGTTCGGTTTTGCATTAAATGTCTAAATTATATCACATTAATAGTACATATTTACTTATTTATTGCAGATTCCGTCAATTTCTATATGAAACGCTCTGGAATTTCAGTCAGCAAAGATGAAAACTGCACCTTTAATATGATCATTTCTGCTCGGCACACAAGACAATGTATGCAATACAGAGAGCCTCCTGTGATTTATGATCCTTCCCCCATTGGACCCAAGGGCCCAAGCTCTAAAAAGCTCACTCCACACACCAAGGAAAACAAATAGCTGAAAAAAAACATCATGAACCAATTCCCCACGCGAAGGAAATTAAGCATTAAACATTAAGACGTCTGTGTTTCTGCAGCCATATCACTCTTTGCTGATAGGCCCCAGTGCTTGCATGTAATTTGAGAAAGCTTAGAGTCAAACATGCCTGGCTGCCCATCATTCCACCAGGCACCCGATGGATGGCCAAAGCCGGAAAAACATTTCCGAAAGCATTTCCTCACCGTCACTCTTTCAGAGCCCAGATACGGCATGTAAATGTGCACTCCCACTGCCGCACAACTTTTACCGCCACACATAATTTCGTTTTCCCAGTGCAAAATGGAGATAAGGACTCTATTACGCCCTTAAAACATTCCCAGATAACCGACTTAAAAAAACATTTCCAGATAGCGGATATGAAAACATTCTGGGATGGAGGCTGGAGCTTTTCTGGCGCTGATTGAGTGGCTCATGCAGGGGTAGGTGGCTCTGGCTAGCAGTGGCAGCAGCCGTCGATGCCACGAGGAAGAAAGCCGCAGCGTGCGACGCACCACCGCCACCACAGGCAAATGAGATTACAGGCCTGAAATGAGGTTTCCTCTCGCTGACAGATTTACTGATCCTCGCTGGACAGAATACAGCGAGCAGCAGTAAAAACCTTCATCTGTGGGGTGAATTACACGCAGGCTAGAATAACCTGTTTGGCTTAGAAAGCCCACACACACACACACACACACACACACACACACACACACACACACACACACACACACACACACACACACACACAGGCCCATTTGATTTAACTGTTTTCCACCTTATTGTCCTCTCTCTCTCTCTCTCTCTCTCTCTCTCCCTCTCTCTCTCTCTCTCTCTAATATTTATATTATACTGTAATTAAATTTTAAATGGTTGCAAAAGTGACTAATAAAATGCTTGATATTTATATTAAAACTCTGCTTTCTCTCTCTCTTTCTCTCTCTCTCTCTCTCTCTCTCTCTCTCTCTCTCTCTCTCTCTCTCTCTCTCTCTCATATCCCTCTACCTCACATGTCTCTTCCTCTCCACATTCTTTCTCTCTCTGCCTGTCTCCACTTTCTCCCTCAATCTCTCCTTTATTCCTGTCTTCTCAACATCTTTCACTCTCTCATTTTCTTTCTTTCTTCCTCCCTTCCCTGTTCCCATCTTCTCTCTATCTACCGGTTCCCTCTATTCTACTCTGTCTGTCTCCCTCAATCTCTCATCTTTTATCTTATCTCTCTTTCTCATTCTGTATCTTTCTCTCCATCTTCTTTCCCTGTTCCCTGTTTCTTTCCCTCTACCCTTTACCTTTATATACCCGCATTTTTTCTACGTCTCTCTACCCTCTGTTTTTCTTTCTTTACTCCCTCTCTCACTGTGTTGCTCTGAATTCAGTTCAGGTTGGTTTTATTGGCTAAACTGTTAACAATGTTGCCGAAGCACAGAAACGTTATAACAGAGTGTAGAATTCATATTAACAATAATAGGAAGAATATTAATGCAATAAAATAAATAGAACAACATGAAGATAAAATAAAAAGTCATTCTATATTTCAATAACATTATAAAACGACCTGTTTATTTTACGGTGGTTATAGGAGCGTTATAAGTTGTATGTGATGAGTGTTACTCACTGTCCTTCAGGCAGTGGCATGTTGCCACATATCTGGCAGTGAGAGCTGCTGTTGTTCCTTTGCCAAGAAAAATTTGTCATTTTTCTAATTCAATCATAGTTTCTAGGTTTGGGTGGAAGTTGTTGATTATTTGTGTGAACAAATCTCTCATTATGTTATGTCTCTCGCTCTCTCTCTCGCTCGCACTGTCTGCTCTCTGTCTCTCTCTCTCGCTCACACTGTCTGCTCTATCTCTCTCTCTCTCTCGCTCACACTGTCTGCTCTCTGTCTCTCTCTCTCGCTCACACTGTCTGCTCTATGTCTCTCTCTCTCGCTCACACTGTCTGCTCTCTGTCTCTCTCTCTCGCTCACACTGTCTGCTCTCTATCTCTACTCACACTGTCTGCTCTCTCTCTCTCTCTCTCTCTCGCTCACACTGTCTGCTCTCTCGCTCTCTTTCTCTCTCTCTCTCTCGCTCAGACTGTCTGCTCTCTGTCTCTTTCTCTCGCTCACACTGTCTGCTCTCTCTCTGTCTGTCTCTCTCTCTCACTCACACTGTCTGCTCTCTATCTCTACTCACACTGCTTTCTCTCTCTCTCTCTCTCTCTCTCGCTCACACTGTCTGCTCTCTCTCTATCTCTACTCAGAATGTGTGCTCTCTCTCTCTCAAACTGTTTGCTCTCTCTCTCTCTCTCTCTCTCTCTCTATCTCTCTACTCACACTATCTGCTCTCTCTCTGTCTCTCTACCTCTCTCGCTCACACTGTCTGCTCTCTCTCTATCTCTACTCTCACTGTCTACTCTCTCTCTTTCTCTCTCTCTCACACACCGTCTGCTCTCTCTCTCTACTCTCACTGTCTGCTCTCTCTCTCTCTACTCTCACTGTCTGCTCTCTCTCTCTACTCTCACTGTCTGCTCTCTCTCTCTTTCTCTCTCTCTCTCTCTCTCTCTCTCTCTCTCTCGCTCTCTCTCTCTACTCATACTGTCTTCTCTCTCTCTACTCACACTGTCTTCTCTCTCTCTGCTCTGAATCGCTGAATTTTGGGTGAATTATTTTGAATAATTTAAAGTATTTGTCACCTAATGGTTTAAATGCTTGTGCTCTGTGTGAGGAGGTGCTGCTCTGGTTCTTCAGTGTTGCTGTGGCTCTGCTGGCACATTCTCTGCCCTGTGGGCAGTTGGACGGTCTGTAGCGGCCGGTCTGTATGGCCAGGCTGTGTGCACTGAGGCTGTACTCAGTCAGTGTGGTTCTGTGTTAAGGTCAGTCACTGCGCTCAGCTAATCCTCTACAGTGTACTGAGGTTTAGGGTCAGACAGCACTGCATTCTGCTCTGTGATTCAGTGGTGATGCAGTTTAGTTTTAGGAGAGTTAGAACATGGTCTGGTCTGACTGACTGACTGCAGACTGCTTAGTGTTAGTGTGTGTCAGTGAACTCAGCTGTGTGAGGGAACGCTTTTCTTTTTTCAGCTCTTGGCATTGCAGGACTTTATGGTCATAGGAGACTCTCTCTCCCTCTCTCCCTCTCTCTCTACTCACACTGTCTTTTTTTCACTTTCCACTCCTTTCCAACTTGTTATCTGTCGCTTTCCATCTCTCTCTCTCTCTCTCTCTCTCTCTCTCTCTCTCTCTCTCTCTCTCTCTCTCTCTCTCTCCAGTCTATCTCTCTTCTTTCCCTGTCTATTTGTCTCTTTCTGTCCACCCCTCAATGCTTTCTGTCTTTCTCCTCTCCACATTTCCTCTCAATCTCATCTACTTTTCACTCTCTCTCTCCCCTCTTCCCCTTCTTCTAATTCTCT
Organism: Acestrorhynchus altus; assembly: GCA_034509495.1. Lineage (NCBI taxonomy): Eukaryota > Metazoa > Chordata > Actinopteri > Characiformes > Acestrorhynchidae > Acestrorhynchus > Acestrorhynchus altus. The sequence continues at coordinate 9,920,170 of CM067519.1, read as the reverse complement.
CTTTCTCTAATTTCTATTACTTACTATTCACCTTATCTCTCACTGTCTGTTTTATTCTCCCTATCTTTTTCCCACTTTTTTACATTCTCCTTTAATCTCTCCTTCTTTCCCCCTCAACTGTTTCTCTTCCAGTCTTTCTTTTCCATCTTCTCCTCTGTTTGTTTTAAATTGTTTCTATTGGTAATTCCTCTTTTTTTGTCTCTGAACCTAACTGTTAGTCTATTTCTCTTACTCCCTCTCTCTTTCATTCCGTTTCTCTTTGTGTCTCATTTTCTCTCCCACTCTCTCTCTCTCTCTCTCTCTCTCTCTCTCTCTCTCTCTCTCTCTGTCTCACTCTCTCTGTAGAGTATTTGTCACTGGTGTCGCTGGGCTCCACTCTCCCCACTCTTTGTTTTTGTGCTGTGTGTGTGCAGACTCAGGTTTGTTCAGCAGACCTGCTCCAGTCGCGCTGCATGCTCTGGCATGGCCCAGAAAATACATCATAGCCTGGTGTCCTTCGCTGCGGGGACAACAGCGAATCTAAATACTGCAGGCTGCTCCTGCCACTGACTCCAGTGTAGCATTTCTCATATTCCCTCAGCAATAGCACATTGAGGTCAGGCAGGAATGCCCAGGCTCTGCAGTACTAAAACTGTCAGCACTGTTTATTTCACTCTGCCAGTCCAAGGGGGACCAGTAATAAGGCGAGCCAGGGACCTCTAATATCACCTTCGGATCAAACGGCGCGTGATTCATTCCGATATATTAAATTTCATTTCCCATTTAGGTCCCGCTCTGTTTTTGTTCCCTCCTCTATGAGGACATTTCAATTTGATTATAATCTCACTATCAAATTACATACCTGATTATAATTCCACAAATATCACACAAACTCAGAATAATTGGAAGTGCACCAATCCAACCACCTAAATACATTTTCATATCTGCTTTATCATATTGATCTGTACACTGTACGTGGTTATTATGTGAAGAAGACAATGGGGGATATCATCCTCTCCCTTCTGTTATTGTAATTAACACTGACCCACAGCTGAACTACCTGTGCTAATATCCACAATCCAGCCCTGTCCTCGCACAGCTTTAGACTGGCTTTTCTTTTTCCCCCCTGAAATTTCTTGGCTCCCGTCCTATCAACACATGTCCACTGAGCGAGGTTAAACTGCAGTAAGACTGTCACTTTATCAGCTGGATTTGTGCCCTGGATTTGTTTCCTCGACATAATAGTTAATTAACAAATCAAGTTTTGTTATGCAAGTAATTGCGAGGTTGATTTCGACTGAAAGAGCCTGATTGCTGAAATCATCAATGGCCTATACAATTCATACAATACAACACAATCAATACCAGCTCTATAATTCACATTTGTATTTTAAATGAGTTCAATCTGATTCTCTTTGCTCCTGCGTTTCAATCAGGTTTTCTCAACCTTCACTCTGTATTGTACACCACATAAGCTTCCTTTATTTGCAGCATTGTAATTGAGATCTTTACTGACTGGTCCATTAATTTGCTGCTATGTAGCAATGGTCTCCTTTTGTGGCTTTGTTAGGCAATTTTTTTTTTTCCATCTTTCTTTCAGTTCAACCAAATCATTTTCTGCCTGAATAGAGTGCCGGAGTTGAATGAGTGGCTTACATTTGGTTTTGGCTGCAGACCATCAGCTATTACTGTGTGTGGGCTTCTACTGCTGGAGCATAACAGAACATTCACTGCATAGATGTGAATACACCGATGCTGACTGATCGCAAATGCTTGCCTTGGAAAGACGCAGCTATTATGTCCTTGACTGGCCATGTTGTTTTCGTACTGCAGCAAGCAAGCTTCGAGCTACACTGACCAAAAGACTCACTTTGAAACTGCCAGTATGAGGACTGTGTCTAGTGCTGCTGGAATGATGCTGTTTTCGAACCAAACTTAATATTTGCGCCTGTAATGTTAATTGGTCCAATTCTGTCCATCAGCATGCAACCACTGTTTTCAGCCATCAGACAGACCAAGGCCTCTCCCTATGCAAATAAGCTGGAATGGGTAGGTTTGCGGTGTGCACGTCGCACATACCAGTGGGGTTCAATTACAGAGGGGAAAAACTGAGACAAAGAATCCAGACGGTGCACCCACAGAGTGTGGTTCAGCATGCTAGGATAAACCTTTACCCAGGGCCCTGTTCAAATCATGTTTTATATCATTTATCAAATAAAACTCCATCTCTCACAACAATGTGAAGATAGCTGGCTGTTCAGCAGAGTTGTTTGGACACTCTGGAAGCCCTACGACCTCTACGGATACAATCAAAGCATTTCAGAAAGAGAATAAGGTTTGTATTGATTGCTTAATCACTGAACACTTCTCCAAGGCAACTCCACTCATCTGCTCCAGCTTTCCCATATTTTAATGGACAGACATAAAAATCGTAGGAGTAGTTGCCAGGAACAAAAATGAGACAAGAGCCTGGCTCTATGGACACAATGAACTGGCCATCACCATTGCGCTGCTTTGAAGCCTGTTAGAAGTTCATAATAAACAAATCAGGTAATCGTAATCGGAGCAGCAGACTTCTGAAGATGCATGCAACCAGACTGCACTTACTTGCAGTCACAGTTTTGGATATATGGGCAATTCCAGCAGGATAATGCACTATGCTGTATTCCAAGTACCCATGACACTGTGGATCAGCATGGGGATGACATCCTGATCTTCAATGGTCAGGATTGAATGCTTCATTCACGTCACTTATGACTTGTTGTTTGGAATCCTGATGCATCCGTCTGACAGTACTGACCATTACTTGCATTATATCATCATGGTCATGACTCCATAGGACCACCGCAGAGCAGGTATTGTGTGGGTGGTGGGCCACAGTGCAGTAACACTGACATAGTAGTGTGTGTTGTGCTGGTGCAACTGGATCAAACACAGCTGTGCTGCTGGAGTGTTTAAACCCCTCTGTGTCACTGCTGGATGAAGAGTTCACCAACCATAAAAATCCAGTCAAAAGCTGCAGATGAGCTTCTGTCTCTGATTTTACATCTACAGTAGAGCGACTATGTATCATCAGGTAACACCATCTGGTGGACATAGGTCCACTGTGTATGCACACAGGGAAATGTGTCCTCCACATTTAACCCACCAACCACAGAATACCTGCTGTGTGACAGTCCTGTGGGGTCAGTATGTTTTTTTATTTTTATATAATTATATATTTTATATGTTTATAATAATTTTATCTTGTTTACGTCTAATCAAGTGATACTACACATATAATGTTAAACCTAAAGAAGCTCTCTAACAAACACAGTGCATATTGGCCTGCAAATCAGACAACTATCCAGCACCTCATTGCTTAAGCTGTGCACATTCATCTTCTCTTTGGCTTCAATGTGTAATCGAAAAAGAAAGCCTGCATTGTGGAGCTACAGCCACTTGTGGCTTGCCTTGTCCCTGTTCTTGTAAGCCTATTGTAGTTCTGTCCCTGAGAGCAAGAGTATGAATATGTAATTCCGCATGAGTTGTACTGCACCTGACCTCGACTTCTGGGCCTCATCAGATGACCTGCCCCAGGGGGTCAACTTCATGGCGACGCACAAAGCAACCATTAGGACACAACCTTGATTTGAGGGTGCAAGGGCATCGTCTGGGCGGCAAGCCGCTTTCCCAGCCTCCTTATTACCAATCCGAGGAGAGAAGGTTAACCTTGCTCAGACACCTCATCTCTGCTACAGGTGCAGCATAGGGAAGATGAGGCCACATGCCGTCTCCCATCACCAGAAAAAGAGAGCACTTAAAAACACAGTGGTGAACAAGCCATGCCAATTAAAATGTCCAGATGCAATTTCAGTTTCTTGTGCTGGAAATCAGCGGGTTTCCAAAACAAACAGAAAGGTCGGACGCGTATTGCAGAGTAGTTACAATTTAGCTCGACTTCAGCGCCATCCTGTTTGAGTGAAATCCTTGTCATCTCTGCTCCAGACTGTGCTGCAAATCAGCGGTTCCCTGGAACAACATCAAAATAACAGCTCCCAGTCACTGCATGGAAACTGAAAAACTCAGTGTTTGCGACCAGCCAAATGTTGACAGGTCTCCACTTCTTGACATGTGTGCATATTAAAAATAGGCACACCCTACTGGAAATAGTCAATACAAGAGACAAACTGTAAGGGGGGTCAATGGTGGACATGCTGGTGGTTGAGCTTTGGGATTAAAGATGGGACATTAAAAATGATAAAAGCAAGAAATTTACCCACATAATCTATTTTCAAATAGAATGATCTCTCCTGCCACAGTAAGTTTAGGGTGTGTTTAGAGTGGGAATTAGGTCAGTAATGCAGTATTAAAAACATCGAATGACGCTAGCAAATTCACACACTAGGGGACAGTGATCACACGAGCCCGGACTGGTGTGCGACCCTATACAGGCACCCAGGGAACAGCTGAGGAGTCATGTCCTCCTAGTTCTTTCCTTACTATTATTAAAAGTGCAAAACACTGCACTGACATGCCGAAAGTGGTATACTCAGCAGGTGAACTGGGCATAAAGTGTTACCTCAGGATACACCTTGGGAATGCCCACACCTATAAGTTGTGAGTTGTTATCTTGTGAGTGGGGTTGAAAATTGGCCAGCATGCTCATGGCAAGGTGACGTGATTTATCAAAGTCAAAGCAAGGCATGATAGTGGATGCTAGATGGGTGGGACATGCCATTTCCTACATCATTCATTCATTCATTGTGTGGGCATTTAACATTCCTCAACCCGGAGTGTGCACTGGGAATATAGAAAGCATTAGCACCCACACTAGACACTGGGGACAAGTGACTCTGACGGATATCACATCCACATTCAATGCAGGAGGCTCCACTCGCATATCCCGCAGGTAAGTACAGCTATCTTTAGATTCCATGAGACAATGCAACTGGTTCCTGTCCCATGACTTTTACATTTTCTGTGTATATTTCAAAGATGTTGCAACATATTACATACAAGATGATCTGAGTGAGATCATTCAGCCATAACATTAAAACCACTGACAGGAGAAGTGAACAACATTGTTCATCTGGTAACACCTATTAAGAAATTGGATCTGCATATGTGATTGTC